>CM060956.1:129068169-129205669 GCA_030765055.1 Mantis religiosa | reverse complement strand
TGTAGCGACTTAAGGTTCCGAAGCCTTGACGTGTTGAATCTTTACGGCGGAGAAGAATCCCCTGGGTTCGAACCGCCAAATACCTAGGATTCCAACTGGACTACAACTGAAACTAGAGTCAATAGTAAGGGCAACAGAGCAGCTTGGCACACGTATTGCCAGATTAACCAACTACCAACCTGTTGTAACAAAGACGGAAAACTCGCTTCAAACTGCTTTATTTTCACCAAAATCGTTGGTTCAGTGGTAAAGTACATCCAAACCTTTATTTTACACAAATACAACACTTCGAAACGTTTCTACAAAGTTTCATTAAATCTCTGTAGAACGCGCCCTTTGTGCTGTTGACCTACATATAGGCCCACCTCTAACACGGAGCAACGCACCAATTTTGAACACAACTTCAATATTCACATGTAAACTGCTTCGCGCCGGTTCTACAGTTCAGCGATCCCTCACTCGGAGCACGCTTACTGACCCGTGAGCTGCTTCCTGTATTGTTAAACGGCCTGCTGACTCCTTCCCCATGGAACCACACTCAGCTGGAAGCACAACACTGTTCTCACTACTATCCATTGTATTACTGTCTCGCTACTGACTCCAGACCTCACATCGGCTTTATATACCTTCCGGGCGCAGTTAATCTTTATGGAGCTAGAAACCTCCCTAAATATCGTCTCGAAAAGTCTTTTCGGTAGTAATAACAGTCATAGCCTCGTTACATCAGCTCGTGACGTGAGCTACCCTTGAAGGCGTCCTTCCCGTTAGGCTAGCCAATAGACAATAGGCGGACCAATTCCTCTACTTTCTCTCCTCCAACGCGCAGACCCGCGACTGTTTTGTTGTACTTTACGTCCTCCAACGTTAAGTCATAAGGGATGGTGAATGGAATGATGAAATGATGCTCAAATGAGCCCGGGGTCCACAGAGTTTAAGAGTTACCCGACATTCGTCTTTCACGATAAGGGAAACCCCGGAAAACCCTTATCCAGGCAATTCACCTTGATCGAGATTCGAACTCGGGATCTCTTAAACGTGAGGCAGACACGCTACCACCACGCTACCGAGGCGGCCGAGACCTGCGATGGTGACTCGACACTTCCCCTCCGCAATGCAATGGCGATGTAATCTCTCGGCAGTCTATGCGAACGCCAATGTGACACTAACCATCTGAGCCATCACATAGCGGCTCGCTCTTAAAATATATGACAATGGTTTACGCTTACTGTATTCCCCTTGTAGCTACCAGTCTCATAAAACGCATCTGCAAATGTTTATCTCCATTAATATCAAGCAGAGACAAGACAAACCTTTTGTATGAATAGTTGGTTAAAGAATGGGCACAATATGTATCTTTCTAAACGCAGAACATATTAATACATTATCTACAATAAGTACCTTTGTTACACATGCTGATGCCATGGTCCATGAGGAAGCTTAGAAGTGCCATTATGATTCCAAGTAGTGCTAGGAACACCCAGTCTTCTCCCAGCTTTGCAAACGTGTGTCTCCACAGAAAGCCCAGTACTCCAGCCACTTTGCCAGCACATTTCCCCTGGTATTTGTTCAGTTCCTTTTTTCGCATACGATCTTCCTTCTTCCGTTGCCGATCGAGCATGCGCAGTCTTCGTGCCTCTTCTTTCGCATATTCACCGAGGTCTTTGGTGTAGCGACCATACATCTGCAATGGGGAACATGATGTAAGGTTAGAACTCAACAACATAGTGAGAGGATGAGTGAGTGGTAAGTGATGAGTTAGTGAGTGAGTGAGTGAGTGAGTGGTGAGTCAGTGAACGTGTCAGTGGTGAGTCAGTGAGTGAGTGGTGAGTTAGTGAGTGAGTGGTGAGTCAGTGAACGAGTGAGTGATAAATGATCAAGTGATAAACAAAGCTGGTAAAATACTTTAATAGGTAACGCCTTATAGTAAGTGATTCAGTGAGTGAGTGGCGAGTGAATAATTCACAAAATTTGAAAATAATTTAAAATAGGCCAGGTAAGTTTTCAAATAGTAAATCTGAAATACTATTAAAACAAGAATAAGCTTCACAATGATGCCTCACTGATAAGCAATGAGTATTAGGTACATCATGTTAAAAGCAAAATATCTACATAATACTGTACTGTTTAACCAGTACAAGAAGGCAAGCTACAGGAATGTGTAACATAATCAGTTTTGCTGTCTCCACGGTGTATATCCTCCCCTTCGGAGTATGACAAGGATGGAAGGTTCTTTTAAAATACACAAGTGTCACGTGACTCACCCATACATAATACCTATCACTGCATTTACTGCAACAAACATTAGATCTGGCAGCATGGGTGACTCATATACACTCTCACACTCATTTCCTAGTAAACAGATCCGGTACCAGAGCAGCTAAACAGTTCAAGCTCCTCTGCCCTTGATTCCCCTCTAGCATTCTTGTCGTGGGCATACAAGTACTTCATTATTACCTGTATTATAACAATAAATCGCGACGTAAGCACTGTATGAATATCATTATTGGTTGGTATGTATGCCTGTACGTATATCTGTAATTACTCAGAACGGAAACGTAAATGTTTGACATGACGTGATAAAGGAATTACTTTGAATAATCCAATTCGAGAGAGAGGAAACAATAAATTTCCTGCTGCCCTGGCAGAACGTGTCTGGTCACATTATATCTTTGTTTATGAATGATTCGTAATCTCTATTTACTCTAAAGAGTTCAAAGTGGTTGGTGTGTATGTACATATACTTTTAATTACACAGAACCGAAATTTAAACCACTGACATGACAGATGAAAGAATTACTGTGAATAAGTCAAGGTGTTAAATTCGAGAAAGAGCAAACACTTCATTTCCTGTTAGCCTGTGGAATGCTGTATGCTTATGTTTATGAATGAATGCTGGATAAGAAGTGTTTATTTACTCTGGAGAGTTCGGATCAATATCATTCAGTGGTTTTTACACAACAGTAGAGTAAGAGTTAAATAGTGCAATGGCTTCTTGCGGTGAATTTAGTGGCGAGTCAAAAAGGCAGGTATTGCGAAGTCAGGCTCGAAGCATTATTTTTAAGGTGTACACGTTCTTCGAAAATTTTTCGGAAACAGAAACTAAAAATGAGTTACTGCAAAGAGTTATTCCGTTTAAAAACACGGAAAAAGTGTATCAGCTGGATCAACTTGCAATTGAAACGGGACACGAGGTACTACGCCTCCCACCTTACCACTGCCAATATAATCCAATTGAGTTGGTGTGGGCTCAAATAAAAGGGGGATTGCAAACAGAAATAATACTTTTAAACTGACGGCGTTGAACGACTTGTTCACGAAGAAATTGACAAGATAACACAACAGGACTGGGAAAACTGCGTAAGGCATGCAGGAAACCTTCAAGAAGACGATTTTAAGAAATAAATAGCACATGACGAGATTTTGGAACCTGTAATGATAAATTTGCAAGACTCAGACGATGAAGACAGTGACAATGACGAATTGTCTCTAAACGGAAGTGACATTGACAGCGATATGGATGAGCCACTGACAGTTCCATTAGATTAGAAAAGCAGGTAATTCATAAAATATAATTATAGTTATAGTATTTTAAAATATACATAATTTGTGAAAATGTTTTTTGCAATTTTGATTTTGGCAACTGCATCATTGTAAAAGTTTATAAAATATAATTTGCTTACTCTTACGTCTGCGCCAAGCAGACCTGCATGTTGTATGAGTGTGTGAAAGAGAGGGAAATATAAAAGGAGTGGGGTAACAAGCTGGCAACGCTGAGTGTGATATGGCATCTGATTAGCTGGACTCCAGAACCCTTCCCATTTGAAACACATAATAGTACCTGTCCGATCAAAATCCACTTAAGCGCAAATGACAAATGATGGCTTCTATGGAACAATTCTATTTTGTTCACAAGGAATCTGTTTTTCCCCCATCTGAGGATACGTATTACTAAGGTACTGTGTTATAAACGTTCTTTGACTCAAAAGTTCGGTTACACCAAACCAAAAGGTGCCGTTTCATATCCCTCTAGTTAAGTAAAACCAGGGTGCAACGGGCTGGTATACCTGAAGGACTGAGAAAAGAAGACGATCGCTAATATTCCTATACCGCAGCATATCGAAAGTTAAAATGTTTCGAAATAAAGCAATTCACAATTTAAGTGTAACGCTATATTAATATAATAGCTAACATTTACAAAATAAGGTTTGCAGTAAGGAAGCTTGTAGCATTTAGATACATTAACCATTTTACTTGGCATTTTGTTTTACTAAACAAAGTACACTTGGCTTATTATCAAGGAGGATCCAAATTCTATGCCCTTAACCTGGCACCTAAACGTTTATTGTATTATTTCATCATTTTACAGTTTTATTTGACTAATCATGTACCTCTAATGAGAGACAGTAAGTTATTAACTAAAGGTAGAACACCTTCTGGGTTTAGTAGGTCAAGTAATTCAAACCTTTCTTACCCAAAGCTTTACATTCGAAGATATAGGAGGCTGTTTCTTGATCTTCATTACACAACCTCCATATTGATTCTTCTTTGAAGATTACCATTGTATTAGATGTTTCCTTTTCCATCAATAGGCTTGTTATCTGTTGAGTTTGTACTCATCATTGTTTACTGTGCTTGCATCCTTCTGTTTGGAACCATTTTTGTTAATGGAAGTCTTTCATCCATCAATCAATGGCTTGTCGAAGAAATTTTATAGGGATGCCAAAAACTGATTCAGGACCAGTAAATAGGTATGTAAAGGCTCTTACTGCCTTACCGTGAGTAGCAGAAGTGACTGAGGTGTAAATATGGAGAAAATTGAGGCTCATAGTGTGATCAAGTTCCTGCATTTGAAGGGCAAAACTTTACCGGGAAATTCATGATGAGCTGACGACTGTTTATGGAAATGATTGCCCATCGTATGACACTATTGTGAGGTGGAAAAGAAATTTTCAAACTGGTCACATGTCCCTGACAGACGAGCCAAGAGCTGGTAGACCGTCAATGACAGGCGATGCTGTCATAGTGAAGAAAGTAGAGTGTTTAATACTGGAAGACAGACGAGCAACCATCCAAATGATCATGAATGAGACACATCTTAGTTATGGTAGTGTGGAAAATTATTCATGATGAACTGTACATGTCTAAGGTGTCTGCACGATGGGTTCCACGTTTGTTAACTCTTTTCCAAAAGCAAACACGGCGTGACCTCTTAAGACAGATGCTGATGTAACAGGATGAAGATGATCTTTTTGATTCTCTGGTAACCGTGGATGAATCCTGGATCTATCAGTATGATCCACTGATGGTACATGAGATGAAGATGGAGCACCGGTGGAATGAGATGGCGGGGAAAACCGGAGGTCCCGGAGAAAACCCGCCCTAGCGCCGTGTTGTCCACAACAAATCTCACTTTGCGGTCGCCTGGGATTGAACCCGGGCCGGCTTGGTGAGAGCCAAGCAGTCTAACCACTGAGCCACGGCGCGGCCTCATACCTACCTGGAAAACAAACTTAAATACACATTTTTTTTTTCATTTTTGAGTTATCCTGGTCTCTCTCTCTCTCTCTCTCTCTCTCTCTCTCTCTCTCTCTCTCTCTCTCTCTCTCACACACACACACACACACAAGCGTCTCCTGAGAAAGATGAACAGGATTTATACTTCTGATGAATATGCAGAGCTCATGCTAAAAGCTGGTAGATCTGACCGATTTACTGTATATCACCTTTCAAAAAGTGGTGGCCCAAATCATATAAGAAAATACCAAATTCGGACGAAACATCAGACAGGAAAGTATCCAAAGAAAATAAGCAGCCATTCAAAGTGTCCAAGTACAAGCAGTTTCTCTACAACAAGGATACTCCGGGAAAAGTGGTCGCAAGCGAATTCATCGGAGGAATAGGAACATCTACCTTCACATTGCTAAAAACTGACATCCCTCCGGAACTACCAACAGAGAAAGGTTATCCTTTGGGAAAGGTATGTTTACTTTTATTTTACCAAGGTTCCAAGGTTATTTGAAGCGTTTATATTTTACTTTTAGCTAAACATTTTTGTAGGTTATAACAAATTTTAAAATTTATCGGGTTTTGCACAGTCAGATTTGTTGGTTTTAGGTCCCAATCCAAGAGAGAGAGAGAGAGAGAGAGAGAGAGAGAGAGAGAGAGAGAGAGAGAGAGAGAGAGAGAGAGAGAGAGAGAGAGAGAGAGAGAGAGAGCTAAGACAATATAAAACTGGAATACACTATTGGATATGAAGCCTTCTATCCTTCTATGGCACTTATCTCCAATGGCCAACAACTGACGAAGAGTTGCCAGAAGACTTGCCAGAAGCCGAATAAGTGAACAAGGCCAGATCTTTGTTTATAGACATACAGCGTGTAGTCTATTTTATTTTTCGATTTAGGTCTAATAAAAACACACTTTTTTATACTTAAGTGTATCTGCTACTTACGTTTTATATCAAAACAGGTAAAAATAATTGTTTGACTTAATTTCAATAATAATTTAAAACAAATCACTTTGGATACGCTCATTTATTGCAGAAAATACCTAAGTGCAATTTTTTCAACAATTTATGACTCAAAAACTTAAAGGAAGAAAAAATAAAATAAAAATAAATTATTTCAATAGCATGTTTTTGATTTGGTAAAAAAATATTTGAAGGAGATTAGACCTATACTTAAGCTGCAAAACAGTTTTTTTTATAGTTTTCCGAAAGTTGAAAAATGCGCAGTTAGGTGGTTTCTGAAATAAACGATTCAATTGAGAATGCAGCTGTGTGGACATTTAAAGTGTACCGCAGTGATCTCTTTTCTTTCTCCCTCTCCCTCCCTCCCTCCCTGCCTCCCTCCCTCCCTCCCTGCCTCCCTCCCTCCCTCCCTCCCTCCCTCCCTCCCTCCCTCCCTGCCTCCCTTCCCTTCCCTTACCTCCTTCCTTCCCTCCTTCCCTCCCTCCCCCTCCTTCCCTCCCCCTCCTTCCCTCCCCCTCCTTCCCTCCCCCTCCTTCCCTCCCTCCCTTTCTTTCTCTCTGTCTCTCTTTCTCTCTTTCTCTCTTTCTCTCTCTCTCTTTCTCTTTGTCTCTTTCTCTCTCTCTTTTTCTCTCTTTCTCTCTTTCTTTCTCTCTCTCTTTCTTTCTCTCTTTCTCTCTCTCTTTCTTTCTTTCTTTCTTTCTTTCTTTTGTTTTGTTTAACAGTGGCAGACGACCTTGAGGACTGCGTTTGTGTATGTTACGTCATTTCGCTGCAATATGGAGTGTACAAAATGTCTTTTTATTGAAATAAAGAGCATTTTAAATTTCTGCAAACAAGAGTTTTAATTCCACGAACCCGCAAAGTCAAATGTGTTTTTGGAGAAATCTCTATATCAGATTATTTAGAAAACAATATCTGCAGGTTTCCTTCATGGTAGGTAGAATTGTCGGCGGAAGTCTCGGCGGTGCATGGCGGGATGATATGTTCTGAGTGAACACTTTCTCCTCCGTCGGGACGGACTCCGGTCTCCGAACCGGCCTCGTGACTGTTTCGGGGCCATGGTAGGTGGATGACGATTGTCCTGTACTGCAGAGGAGTTTCTATCTAGTAAAGTGAAGGGACACTGCCCACTGTATCCTCTCACCTCATCCTCCCTCCCGGGGTTGCCCCAATTAAGGCATAGCCTGGTGGATATGCCGAATCCCCTCCGTACAATCCAATCGAGAAGGAAACAAGTTGCCGTGAGAAATAAACAGGCGTTGAAGGACAGCTGACAACAGGAAGCGAGTTGTATTGTTCCTACGCAAAAAATACCTTTCCTATTCCAGAAGCTTCCAGTTCCAGAAAGATTATTACACCCGGAAGATATACATATAAAAGTCAATGCAAGGTCTACAGTATAACTCTAGCCATTCTGCGGAATAACAACAAACATAATTCAATAGATGAGAAAACCCTTAATATATGGAACACCTTAGAACGACAAAAATGGAGAATACATTTCAGTTGGGTGAAAGCTCATGTAAGTATATCTGGTAATGAGCTGGCAGACAAACTAGCCAAATCCGCTGCTCAAGATGCAGATCTGTCCAATAGCTATAATATGATACCTAAATCTGTAATTATTACTGAAATAGAAGAAACAGGACATCAGGTCTGGCAGAATAGGTGATACGCCACGGACAAAGGGGCTCTCAGCAAATTATTCTTTCCTCAATAAAAGATAGACCCAAGAGAAAGCTTCCTATAACACCAATTTTCACAGCAATAGTTTCCGGCCACGGGAAAACCAAAGCCTATTTACGCAGATTTCATATAGTAGACGATCCAAAATGCACATGTAATAGCTGTCAACAAACTGTAAACCATATAATATACGAATGTGTAGACAAAAGACAACAAAGAGCCAAGCTAATACAAGATGTAAATAAAAATGGAAGCAAGTGGCCAGTTACCAACGAGAATCTTGTAAAACACCATTTAAGAGCATTTTGTAAATATATCAATTCCATTAACCTGTAAATATGTATAATTTGTGAAATCAACTGTTAAAAGATGTAATGTAATGCATGTAATACTACTATGTAGTGGGGCATGTTGATTGTTATCAATAAAGAAAGAAAAAGGTCTACAGTAGTCAATCAGAGCTTGTCACAGAGTGGTTGGAAATGAGTATCGTGCTTCGAGTTGAGTGTGGTACATTCCAAGCTCCGTAGTAAGGAGTCGGCAGGGCGTGGAACGGTGCAGGAAGTAGTTCAGGGTAAGTAAGTGCGGTTCCAGGTGAGCGATCGCCGAACTGTCGAAGCAGCTTACGTGCGAATATCGGAGTTGTGTAGATCCGTGCTACAGAAACTTAAAGGACTATTGTAGAGACGTTTTGAAGGTTGTATTTGTTTAATAGAAAGCCTGATTGCACATTATCATAGAGTTAATGGTTTTAGTGACAAATACATTTTCGTCTTTTTGTCACAGTATTATTGTAGAATATTCTACACATGTAATTCTTTTGTTTACGTTGTGTCCAAAGATTGTCAAATGTTTAAAATTTACGTTCATTTAAACGACTTCAAATAAATGTGATGAATAAACACTCGGTGTGAACGGTGTGTTTGTTGTAGCAGCTGAGGACGAGGTTGCATGTACTTAGAATGAGTTAGCAAGAGCAATTTAACAACTCCATGTCTGCCTGTCCATCACTGCTTTCCTTTTTAAGTGAATGATGATGCACTCAAGTGTTGCAGTTTGTCCCAATGATTCCTGCATGCGTTCTTTTCGTGCTAGAGAAACACAAATCTCGTCGGAGAACGTCATTTTGTGACTAACATAACTCAAAAACGAAAATTCGATTAAGTATCCTACTTTAGCACCTACCAACTTAAAAAAATCTCATGTCACAAACTACCCTTCACAAGAACATTTTTTTTTCTTCAGAAAAGGCTTACAATCTCTTTGTGATTAAATTACGACACCGAACGAATATGGCCGTTTCGTAGTTTATAAATTAATTAGTCCAAATTTCGGTGTCACGGCTTCGAAATTCTCTTACGTATAATTTTATGCAGCATTAAATATTACGAGGGCTGTTCAATAAACAATGATCACAATTTTTTTTTGACAACGTACCCTTACTCATTCTCATAATTTTGATAGTCCTTCTCAAAATAGTCTCCCCTGAATACGATGCACTTGTCCCAGTGTTTCTGTCAATCTTCAAAGACATGCTGGAAATCATTTTTGAGGTATCCTTTAAAATCGCCTCCGCAGCCTTCACCACTGCTTCTGATGATAGATAATGCCTCCCACGAAGGCGTTTCTTCAAGTTAGGGAATAGAAAAAGTCACATGGGGCTAAATCCGGACTATAGGGAGTGTGAGGAATGCACTTCCCGTTGATTTTTGCAAGATATTCATCAACAATATTGGCAATATATGGCCGCGCATTATCGTGGTGCAGCATCCAACCTGCTTCATGGAAATGTGGTCTTTTGAGCCTGATATGGACCTGCAATGCTTTCAGGACATCCATGTAGTATTGTCCAGTTACTGATGTGTGTGCAGGTACTTCCCGTAGGAGAGGGGATCCGTCACCTTCAGCTGCCGTGGTGCGGGCGCTGCGGACCCTTAGCACTCGTGGTACCTCTGACGTTACTAGAGGAACCTCGGGCCGAACATTCGAGCCCCTTCCTCTGGGAGTTGTTCGGATTGGATTGGTCTCGAGGGGGCAGTGATTCCCGATACCCGTGGGAATCGGGCATGTCTCCGGACGGGGTTGAGGGAAGCCATTAATATTCCCGTGTACTAGCCTGCAGAGCTAGTAGAAGGTGTGCTAGATCACCAGGCGGCACCACCGAGATCATATCGGTAGCCTTCACCTTTGGTGTTGGCGCGCGTAAGTGGCGCATCCACTTCCATCCCGTCTTGTGTCCTTGGACCAGATGGGGGGGGGGGGGTTTGTTAGTAACCCAGGTGTTGCCCTATGGAAAGCCCCATGGAGGACGCCGAGCGCCCTTTGGGATAGCTCGGATACTCCCTGGTTTTAAGAGACCCGGGTCTTGGTCCTACGGTTCCAGGACTGATGGGAATAGACCCTCTGGACTCAACTGTGTGCAGGTACAACATGCTGATAAACCATTCCATGAATATCAAAGAATGAGATGACCATAACTTTCCCAGCAGAAGCAACCACTTTTGCTATTTTGGGGGTTGGTGATGAAGGAGATTTCCACAGTGAGCTTTGCTGTTCGCTCTCAGGATCAAAATGATGTAGCCAAGTTTCATCAGCAGTGATTACATTTGAAAGAAACTCCGGATCTTCCTCTAACATCAACTTTAGCTGCATGTTACCTCCATTGCAGCGGTAGGCGATACTGAACATGTCTGAACTTGCCTGGTTCTCACAGGAGGGAACCAGGAGTACCAACAATGAAACTACTACGGCGTGTTTGTTTCACATTAAGCTAACAGAATATAATAATATTGAATTTCAGTGCGAAAAATTGTGATCTTAAAATGTATGATCATTCTTTATTGAACAGCCCTCCTACATTATTTTGTGATTAGGCAGCACAGGATACACTGGTGTGCGAACCTCAAAAGTTGTTATTGGGACGCACCGGCCACGGAAACAAAAACATTACTCCTTTCTCTTGGTCAGTGACCCTAGCCTCGCTTTCAGGTAATGGCGCAAAGGGCAGTTGCTTGTGAAAAAGTCGATAATGACTCCGACTGTTCCAAGGTTGCTCATTTTGCTATGATCTTAATTATACAGTGCTTTCAACCAGTTACTGTAAAATCAATAACTTCCTTTTAAGTTTCAAATACTTTATTTAGTATTATTAAACACAGTGAAATAAACTGCTTGTCTGGTTGCATAAGGCATTCAGTTTTGGTCAACTTTATCTACAATTATTTGATGTTCTCTGTTTTTTTTTATCATTTAATGCTTCCATCCTCAATCTCACTAACATTAACTTCCCTCTAAAATGTATAAGTTGCATATGTCCACCAGCTTGTTTGCCGTTATCGACTGTTATAACGGAATGTTGGAACACGTTAAACACCCATAAACAAATAACTAAGGAATAGCTTTATTGTGGTTCCGTAAGCCAAAGAAATTCTTAATAGTAGCAAGCTACCGTGGAGGATGTTGGTATGTTTACAAACAGCTATAGCAGGCGGCATGGTGTGTTACCTACCTGCAAACTTCAATAGCGTGAGACACGTGCCGTTATTCCTGTAGCTGCCTAATCCACGCTCATTCTGGAGCGTTTTTTTTGGTGGTAAAACTAACTATATATGTCACATAGAAGCTGAGCAACTATTTCTATATATTCGTTCGGTATCATTTAGAAACACCCTGTATTTAAGATATTTTCACGGTACATGACATGTAAATCTTAGCTTTTGAGAACAGCCTTTGAAGACTTCTTCATTCTGAATTACTTTTGTCGATATAGTTATCTTTAAATAGCCAAGAGATAAAAGCGAATAGCGTATTCCTAATTGAAAAAATGCAAGTATCTGAAAATTCACACGAGCAACAAGGAACACCTCGGAAATGGTTTATAACATAAAAATATGTATTTGGGATAAATTAGACGATATTTTTGTATAGAACAATTTCGTCTTATCCCCTACCTTTTTAAAACTTAGTCCTCCAACGTTAGGTCATAGCGGACAATGAATGAAATGGTTGAAATAATGCTCACATGACCCAGGGCCCATAGAGCTTAGAGTTACCATTCATCTTTAAGGATAAGGGAAAACCTGGAAAAAACCGTATACGGATAAATCACTCTGACCGAGATTCAAACTCGGAACCTTTTCAACGGAGGCGACCACGCTACCATCTGCGCTACAGAGGCGGGTTCTATCTCTTACGGTTCAACAGTTATAAAAAATAATTCACAATGAAGAGGCTATATTAGGACAGTCCTAAAAAGTTCTAAAGGTACATGTTGCATGAAAATATCCTAAATGTATAGTATTTTGATGAAAATCTTTAGACATTTTTTAGAAAATGAAACTTAAGGGTAGTTTTGTGTATGGGGATTTTCCTGAAAATGTTTGTGGTGCATCCTCGGAAGTTGTTATATTTAAATACTCAAATTTAGTAATTACCCTGCTTTTCACTTTTAGGTTATGTTCACCCACATATTTTTCTAAGAATGCTTTTTATTCAGAACATTTCAAAAAGTGTATTTCCGATCAAATCTGGTTATCAAATGTTTGGGTAGAATATGGTAATCTATTACAACCTACTGATTTCACGGTCACGGGTTCAAATCTACCATAGACCAATGACTTTTAAGTGTGCTTAAAAGCGATAGCTTCAAAAAGTATTTACCGGCATGTAAAATAACTCATGTGGGACGAATTCCGGCACATGGCGGCACTAATGTGATACTGGCAATTGATAGCGTCATTAACAAACAAAATATTTCTTTGTTTTTCCAGTGCTGCCCCTGCTTACTGTAAATATGTAGTATAAAATATAACAATAAACGTAGGTAGTTATAGGAAGTCTACTCATATTGATAACTACATAAAAATAAAAGTTTTAATTATTTTTTCACATAAATTTGCTGTTTTCAATAGTTTAATTTATAGATTAATAAATATATCGCTGAATAAAGATGAATTTAGTAAAGAATATAAACATATTATTAATACTGCTTTAATTAATGGTTTTAATAAAGACTATATTAATAAAAAATTGAAAAATTCATATATCAAAAACTGTTAATGATATTTCTCCCCTTAGAAAAATAAAAGGTTATTTCTTCCAACACAAAGTTTACTTATTAACCTAATTTTAATGTAAAAAGGATATTTTCCAAGGAAGAAGCAAATGATTTGGTTCATTATTTGAAAAAGGCAGCTTATCTGCATTATGGTTTGACAACCTATCTTACGTATATGCTAAGAGTAATCAGAAGTTATGCTACAATGTGAGGAAAATAAAATAAATGGGAGAAAAATGTAAAAAAAAAACAACAACTGATCATGAATGAGGAAGCAGAAGTCTATTCCGTTGCTGCAGATGTTATTTGAAAATTACCAGCACCAGTGCCAGTTGGAGGCACTTCTTGAAGCAAAAATCCATTGCATTTTCCAGGAGAATTTACAAAATTTAATTTAGGATCCTGAAATATTGTTGACAATTCATAGATGAATGTGTTTTACTTTTCTATAAGTAAAGTAATCAGATGTTGCAAGTGTATCTTATTAGAGAAAGTTGTGTCTCTTGGCACAGCATGAAGATGTACCTAGAGAAGCTTGCAGAATATTACAAATGTTGTTTTAAACACGCATGCCCGATTTCACCAACAAATGTTAAGACTATAACACGAGTTTAGCAATAGTTAAAACAAAAATTGCATTTCACCAACAAGTGTTAGCATAACACTCGTGTTAAATCTCATGTTAAACTAACAAGCCGAATTTCTGATGTTAAGTCCTTAACAATTGTAAATAGTCAAGATGGCGAGCATGAACTCAGCTGTTGATGTCGATTTGTTATATTTAAGACCGTCTAAATGGCATTCGTAATAGAGTACGGCCTATGAGGAGAAATGATTTTGAGGAGCTATCCGAAGAAAATTTTCTACAGACTGTCGAAACAAGTTGCTCTGAAGGTTACTGTGGAAGTACAAGAGAGGTTAGAACATGCAATGAAATAAATATGGCGATCTCGTCTTTGCTTCAAGTATGAATAACCTTGCGATTTTATAATTCACTGAAATATGTGGATAATACACTGTCCACCTCCCGTCTTGAAACGATCAAGTCACTTGCCCTTCTTCGCTCCTCGTTTTAAATTTACCTAATACTGAGTTAGAATATACATTGAACGGAATATGGCGATCTCACCTTTGCTTCAAGTATGAATAACCTTGCGATTTTATAATTCATTGAATTATGTGGATAATACACTGTCCACCTCCCGTCTTGAAACGTTCAAGTCACTTGTCCTTCTTCGCTCCTCGTTTTAAATTTACCTAATACTGAGTTAGAATATACATTGAAAGGAATATGGCGATCTCGTCTTTGCTTCAAGTATGAATAACCTTGCGATTTTATAATTCACTGAATTATGTGGATAATACATTGTCCACCTCCCGTCTTGAGACATTCAAGTCACTTGCCCTTCTTCGCTCCTCGTTTTAAATTTACGTAATACTGACAAGTTGTTTCGTGCCTCTAGTAGTGACATGCATTTGAATTAAATTCGTTTCCAATTTTTTCCCACGTGACATCTTTCTCTTTTACATTCACCGCATCCGTCCTCTTATTTTCCACGATATCCTTACACTTCGTCACCATTTCAATTAACAATTCTTTCTCCATCGATGAGAAATTTGTCTCACGGCTTTATTTATGATTTTGTTCATCCGCCACTTTCATCTTGTGCAGACGAAAATGAAAACAAAAGCGCATCGCAGTACGTTCAGAAAATAATACGACTCATCCATAGCCTTCTATAGCTGTGATATTTACAAGTTTCTTGGCGTTAACACAGGCTCGTTAACATATTCAGAAAACAGGTTGGTAAAGTGCAAGAAATTTAACAGTAGTGTTAGCCTGTGACAATTGTTATGTTACCAATGTTAACGTCGATTTTAACATCTGTTGATGAAATCGGGCAGTTGTGAATGTAACGATGGCGACAGCTTTGTTTCCGGCTGAAGATGTGTATAAGTTTACATGAAATGCGATCCTGGAGGATTTATAAGAATTATCACCATTTCTTACAGGATAAGTGAAGTTTTAAGTTACAAATTGTTATATTTGTATATACTTGCAGTTGCTTTATCTTTTGAAAATTATGTAAATTTAAATACATTCTGATTTTTAAAGAATTTTTAATACTTAAACTCTCAAATTTAATTTCGAATTTATTGCAATTTACGCCTGTTTGTTACAAATAAGTATATTTGTGTAGACTTCTTCAAATGTAACATTTAATAACTTTGTCTTCAACAATTATGACTTTAAAATAATGTTCCTAAAAAGCAATTTAACATTTATAAGTTTTTTTGTGCGTACAGAAAGCCATAACCTATACGTATTGTATGCATTCTCTCTCTCTCTCTCTCTCTCTCTCTCTCTCTCTCTCTCTCTCTCTCTCTCTCTCTCTCTCTCTCTCTCTGTTTTATTAATTTACGTCCTCCAACGTTGTCATATCGGACGGTGAATGAATTGGATGAAATGATGCTCAAATGAGCCCAGGGTCCATGGAGATTAGAATTACCCGACATTCGTCTTGAAGGATAAGGGAAAACCCCGCGTAAAACCTTATCCAGGTAACTCACCCTGACCGAGACTCGAACTCGGGACCTCTTGAACGTGAGGCGGACACGCTACCATCTACGCTACGCGGGCATTGTATGCATTCTAATAACAGTGAATAGAAGAATAGGGATCATAAGATTTTACCTTTTTTTTTTTGTTCCATTTATACCCCGCCTTTAACTTCAAGTGTGATATCGGCGGCCGTTCTCCTTTGGAACATGTCGAAGGATTTAAGTCTTGTTCGGTTGGTTTTAATCATTACAGCGCGAACACATTTGCACTCTCATTCATACTTCCAGACTCTAGGGAGGATGAGGAATTATCTTGGACGGAGAAAAATCCCCACTCCCACCGCCGGGAATCGAACCCGGGAACTCTAGCACGGCAGGCAGATGCTGACTGAGCTACGGGGCCATCCACGATTTTAACTTGTTTTCGTATACAACGCCACTCACATAAATAAATATAAATGCACTGTGATCTTAATTGTGATTTTTTTGGTTATTCACTTCATTTTATTCGTGACTCGAGAATGTAGTGGCACTACTGCAGATAAACAAAGAGAGCGCATACATGTTTCTCTGTGTCCGAGTAGGAATATGTGGATCCTCACGCTGTTCCGATAATTAAAGAAGCACTTAAAACGCATGAGTCAGTGACATCCTTGCGCATTACATAAGACCTGCTGTGGTCCAGTATCTCTCATCTTTTGTCTCGTTTCCTTCTCTTCAGCTGTTTCTGTGACGCAACGGCACCCAGAGCAATTGGCGCATTACGTCAATGCTGCTGCTTTTGTTTTAACAAATGAAGGTAACCGGAAGCACTCGATTCTTTCCTTGGCCAGCCACAGAAATTTAATGAACTCTCACCAGGCCACTCTGTGGGCAAAGAGAATGTGTCCAATGGCGGTAAATGAATTAGATTATTTTAATTTCTATGCCACATGTATGTTTTAGGTAGATGAAAAACAAAAAATTCTATACCTATGCCTAGAAAAAAAAAGAACAGTAAGTACACAACTAAAAATCTGATGTGCAGTACTCACATGACTTTTTCTACTCACTATTCACACACATGCTAGCCTCTGCTTACCGAGATCGGAGGTTCAAATTCGGCGGAGGGCGATACAGTTTCGTTTTTCAAGCATACAAATCCTAAGTAAGGTTTCCTTCGGAAGGGAGGTAAAGACTGTGATCCCATGTCATAGATTTACAGCATAAAAAGGAATCTCAAGCCTAATGAAGAGGCCTCTGAGCAAAACTACGTGGTCTTTGACGCCCAATATATAACTGGACGCTGAGAACCACAACAGTTAAAGAACATCCATAAATAGGAGCTCAATATTGTCACCGGTGGCATTGTTGTGCTGCCGCGACAAGCAGAAGCCGGGCGCGTGTGCAGGAGAGCTGGACGCTTGCCAACAGAAAGAGACAGAGAGCGGTTTCGAAATTTTCTGTCTTTCTCTTGCTGTCGCGAATGTTCTCGGAAGGTCTACGGCATTCTAGAATCAATGACTGGAGGTATAAATACCGGCAAAGTGTTATAAGCAGCAGTTGTGTGATGGCTATTGCGATAGTAGACGTTTGAAGTGTGCCGCAGTGATTTATTTCATTTGTTTACGTGTGACGGAGCACCGAGTCGACCTTGAAGACAGCTGATTGTCAATGTCACGTCTTTTTACTGCAATAAACAGTGCCCTAAATTTCTACAAACTGACTTTTTATTCTACGTAACCCACCCACGCAGTCACATTCAGTGTCAGAAGTGTCAGCACCCTTTATTGCAGTTAAAAGACATGAAATTGACATTCAGCTGTCTTCAAGGTCAACTCGGTGCTCCGTCACACGTAAACAAATGAAGGAAATCACTACGGTACACTTCAAACGTCCACTGTCGCAATGACCATCACACTACTGGCGCTTCTAACACTTTGCCGGTATTTATACCTCCAGTCATTGCTTTTAGACAGCCGTAGACCTTCCGAGAACATTCGCGGCGGCAAGAGAAAGACAGAAAATTCCGGAATCTCTCTGTCTCTTTTTTTCTCTTGGCAAGCCTCCAGCTCTTCTGCCACGTGCCCGGCTCCCGCTTGTCGCAGAAGCACAACAATGACATCGGTACAACATGATCTAATGGCTAATGCGGTCCAAAAAGGATCTCTGTTGAAGAAGATTTGACTATTTGTGTGATCAGATGAAATTTCACGTCAGCTATTTATAACTGTGATTATTGGACAAGTAAGAATCCCCAGTGACGTCCACAAGTAACTCTGTGGTGTGGATCACGTCCTAATCCGTGGTTGGTCCGTTCTTTGCCGCACAACAATAAATGATGAAAGATATCTATGAATGAAGCAAGAGCGTGTGTTGCTAGTAATTGCTTGTGGGACAACACTCTACAGGAAACGTTATTTCCCAACTCAATGGATTGGCAGACGTGTCTCACACAAATGGCCGCCTCGCCATTCAGATCTCACGTCCTGCAACTTTGGAGATGAAATGTACAGAAAGAAGCCAAACTTTTGGATCAATTTTAAGCAACAATCATCACTGTACTCGCGAATATTTCATATCAAATGTTGACACCACCAGTTGCAAACGTCTCATTGTAGAGGCTTATAGAGTTAATGTAAACAAAACCTTACGGTTTAATATACCGGGATTATTGAGGGGTCAGATTTAGAGAGGTCGAATTCACAGTTTCAGCAATTCGATGTCGTAGATCTACAAGAGTGTCAGGTATAGGAGGGATAAAAGCATGGTCTTTTACGTAACCTACAGAGTGAGATCTGAAGACCTGTGAGGCCACCGGCGATAAAGTTGATCTTCTGCTCCTCCTGTTCCAATACAACGTCCTGGAAATGTGTTATTCAAGTAACGTCGGACGTGGTAAGAGAAATGAGGCGGGGCAGGCAGCATTTTTCATGAAGATGAATTCATCTGAATCTTTAACCAGATTTCAAGTATGTCTAGATAGGTCAGTCCTGTCACAGTTTTCTCCATGAAGAAGGAAGGTCCATAAACCTTGGCTATAGATATCATAGATAGATATATTCACCTTTGGTGAATGTCTTTCATGTTCAATAACTGCCCTAGGATTTTCACTTGCCCAAATTCGAACATTATGGCGATTAACTTTACTAGAAAGATGAAAAGTGCATTCATTGGAAAAAATTCATATGTTTTATAACTCGCTGAGGATTTTTAAGTTCCATGCTTGCTCGTGATGTGGACTTCTTTGGGTTTCTTTCGTATAGTATAGAAACACGCTCGAAATTCTCGTCCGATGTGCTTTTCCTTTTGCTGAAGCAACCATTTTCTTCGAATTGTAGATTGTTGTTGCGGCAGTTGTTTTTTAAATTGACGTAAACTGCTGTAGGACAGGTTGTTATTGCTCCAGTTATACTCGGAGTGGAGTTTCTCAGGTGGTGACGTCGGGAGTTCGTGGATTAGACCCGACCGTGCAAGGATTTGGGGGTTTCCGTAGCCTCTCCTTGTCAAATAACACGAATGAATTCTCATTCCACATCCTTCTGTAGTTTGATTCCCATCGTTTCCTTTCTCATTTATTTCAGAACTGAAGGATCAGAAGACGTGTTCGGTAGGTTGCCACTAATGGCAGGCTGAGGGACAGCTCGAGGTGTGCCATGAGTGAGGTGTCCCTGGATTCGTGTTCTTCGCGAAGTGACCGATGTGGGATTTACAGTGATGAATGAAAATGAAAGAAAGGGGGGAAAGAAATGAGATAGGATTTTTAACTCTTCAACGGCAGCAGTCTCGGGTTGCAATAGCTTTTTTGTACCGTTGATGTATTAGATTTTGAAATAAATGAGTTAATTTTGAAGTCCAAGACAAATTCTTGGATGGATTACAGCTCTGTTTTAGGGGATGTTAGATTACCGGTTAAGCCTACAAGCCAAGTGCGAAAACCGGTATCGCCTTAGACGGCGTTCTCTGGGGTGATAACTCCCAAGAGGTCTAACTAGAGCGTTCTGATGTTACGGCAATTGGTCATACAACTTTTGCGGCCAGTACCCAATTTCATTTTCCACATATGGCAGAGATGAGGCATCGTGGATCAGTCTCACGAGAGAAGCATCAGTATACAGAATAAATGGCCCGAAGTCCATCTATTGAAGTTGCAGCAGCTTAGAACCTGCGGTCCTTCTATCCAGCAATCAAGCAATAAGAGCGAGTCACCCAGGTTGACCTGGGAAGTATGCCTTCTGAATCAGCACCTAGTCGCTGAGATTTCACAGATATAAGGATCAGCCGGTGACTTGTTCGTCGCTGCTGTAATCGTTCCAATGTGTATCCCTGGTATGGAGTTCTATCTCGGAAAAAGTAATTGGAGGAGGGAGCCGCTGGTGAAAGTCGTGGGCGGCAGAGGCATTCTACCTCTAAACTGTATGGACACCGTCCGTCGGCATTCGGATGTGTTTGTCCTTCGGCTGATATCCGTCATCCCTCCTTCCAGCTGTCATGGTAGAACCACAAAGAGTCCGATGACGTACACGTGGTGCTCTTTCCGATTCTGTACCTATACGTAAACAATCCAGCTTTTAAACTTTCTTCTTCTTCTCCTTCTTCTTCTTCTTCTTCTTCTTCTTCTTCTTCTTCTTCTTCTTCTTCTTCTTCTTCTTCTTCTTCTTCTTCTTCTTCTTCTTCTTCTTCTTCTTCTTCTTCTTCTTCTTCTTCTTCTTCTTCTTCTTCTTCTTCTTCTTCTTCTTCTTCTTCTTCTTCTTCTTCTTCTTCTTCTTCTTCTTCTTCTTCTTCTTCTTCTTCTTCTTCTTCTTCTTCTTCTTCTTCTTCTTCTTCTTCTTCTTCTTCTTCTTCTTCTTCTTCTCTTCTTCTTCTTCTTCTTCTCTCTTCTTCTTCTTCTTCTTCTTCTTCTTCTTCTTCTTCTTCTTCTTCTTCTTCTTCTTCTTCTTCTTCTTCTTTTCTTCTTCTTTCTTCTTCTTCTTCTTCTTCTTCTTCTTCTTCTTCTTCTTCTTCTTCTTCTTCTTCTTCTTCTTCTTCTTCTTCTTCTTCTTCTTCTTCTTCTTCTTCTTCTTCTTCTTCTTCTTCTTCTTCTTCTTCTTCTTCTTCTTCTTCTTCTTCTTCTTCTTCTTCTTCTTCTTCTTCTTCTTCTTCTTCTTCTTCTTCTTCTTCTTCTTCTTCTTCTTCTTCTTCTTCTTCTTCTTCTTCTTCTTCTTCTTCTTCTTCTTCTTCTTCTTCTTCTTCTTCTTCTTCTTCTTCTTCTTCTTCTTCTTCTTCTTCTTCTTCCTTCTTCTTCTTCTTCTTCTTTTTCTTCTTCACTTCATGGCATAGGCAATCAAGTGCCTGTTCCGCCTTCGAAGTCCTCCAGCTATCGTTTTCTGGGTCTGCCCACCGGTCTCCTACCTTTAGGATGATACTGTAATATTTTGTTTTGTAAGTCTATTATCTGGCATTCTTTCAACATGTTCCTTCCATTTTTGTTTGAGATCTTTTAACCTATCATTCATACTAAAATGTTCATCTCTTCTCTTACATTTTCATTTCTAATTAAGCCCCTCTTCGTGCATCCTTTCACACTTCTCAAGAATTTCATTTCTGAAGCCTTTATTTTACTCTGTTGCTTTTTAGTTAACGTCCAAGCTCTCACTTCCGTACGTCAGTATAGGTACAGCCATAACTTTGTAGAACTTTAATTTTGATTCTTTACGTATTTTGTTTCTAAATGTTCTATTTATTTTTCCATACACTCTTTGAAATTTGCATATTTTACTGTAGACATCATATTCCTTGTCATAACTAACATCAGTTCCCAAGTAATTAAAATGACTTACCTGTTCAAACGCAACGATTATTTATAACTATTTTTGTTCTAATTGGCTCTTTCCCAATGAATGTCATTACCTTTGATTTTATAAAAAAAAAATTTCATATTATATTGCTTACAAAGTTTCACTAAGTTTAAAAATAGATTTTTGCAGGACAGACTCGCTATTTTGTATAATAACTAACTCGTCAGCAAACAATAAAATATTTAAAAAGTTTTTATTTGAAATTTTAAGACCTACATTCATTAGCTGCTTCCATTTGCACACTAGATCGTCAATATAAATACTAAAAAGTGTAGGTGATAAAGTACATCCTTGTCTGACACCCTGATTAGTAAGAATTTTTTACCATTGTTCCTCACATTTATTTTTGTTTGGAAGTAGAAGCATTGTATCATTTTTACTAATTGTTGTGGGTATCCTCGTTCTTACAATATTTGTCACATTTTGCATCGGTTTACCCTATCGAAGGCTTTTTCAAAGTCAACAAATGCCATATGCGTTTTTTATTAAACTCCCTATGTTTTCCAATTAGTTATTTAACAATAAAAATGTTATCTACACAGGATCTGCCTCTTCTAAATCTACTCTGTTCTTCCGAGAGAAGACATTCAGCTATATTCTGCAACCTTTTGTTTATTATTTTAGCAAATATTTTATAGGCCGTATCCAGTAAACATATTCCTCTGTAATTACTACAGTCATTTCGTTTCCTTCTCTTAAAGATAGAGATGGTTTGGGCTATAAGCCAATCTTCTGGGATACATTGCTTCTTCCAGCACATATTATAGAAATGTAGCAGTCGGAGCTTTAGCAATAACCCCCCATATTTAAATAACTCTGCGTTTAATCCATCATGGCCGGTTGCTTTACTATTTTTAGTTTTTATTGGTGCTTCTTCTAATTCAATTAAAATTAAATCTCCTTCATATGTGACGTTGCCTTCTGCGTTTTCGTTATTTATCTCCGCATTTTCATCATACCATAAAGTTGTGTAACGTTCTAACCATTTAGACTCGGGTATTATACTTAAATATGCTGTATCTTTCTCATTTTGGTTTAAATGTTTCAGCAGTTTATATGCAAAGAGCTGTCTTCCATGTAAGTCGTGTTCCACATCTCCTATGAATTTATTCCATGATGCATCGTTTACTTCCCCACCAAACTCTTGTCTTATTATCATTTAATGCTCTGTTTTAGACCACCAGATCAAGGGTGCGTAGACAACCACGGATCTCACAATAAACTATTATCTGTCTGACGAATGAACGCAGTTAATGGCGAGTCCGCTGGTGTAGCATGGCTCGCTTTAGATAGGGCAGAGAAGGCGGGAGTGCTTTACAATCTGACCATCCAAACATCAGTACAGTATACGTAACACACGCATATTTTTGTACTTGCGAAATCGATATCCCATGACTTTAAAGTATTCTTCCGAAATGTGTCCTACCTCCGAAAGAGATTTTTTCTTTTACAGCATTCATGAGTTTATGTACAGATGTATTGTTTTATCTTGAAAAGTGCAGAGTGATGCGCAGTGGTATCTGGACGAGTCCACCTCAGAACGGTTGCAACTGGAGGGGAGGGCAGGTCAGTTGCGTACCAGTTGCGAGCAACTAAACACGTGCAGAGCTACTCGGTAACAATACAGCTTGTTTCAAAATGTGCTTGTCTCCTGGTTCCAAGAGAGCATTTATAAATGACACCTCCTAGCAGCACATTAGGAAATAAAGTGCTACATTTAAAAACACGAGAAGTAATAACCAATATCCATAGATTTATAAAAAAAGGAACAATGGTCTTGGTCAGCTATAAAAATCTGGGGAAGGGTATCTGAGGCAACAATTGTGTCTGGAAGCAGTTTAGCAGAGTTATTAAGGAAAGAAAAGCCATTGGTGCTAGTGCAACAACGTCCTTCTCTATGCCCAGTAAACAAAGATTAAAAACATACACAAAATGTAATTTGGATGTTTTAATTCAGATGTAGTTAGGCAAACTATTAATAACTTTTTAAGCACAGAAAAACAAAGACCAACTTTGAAGAAAGTGCTTATAAAGCTAAAAATTATACTGACTTCCAAAGCAGTGTCTGAACATTATCAAGAGTTCTTTTGAAGCTAGGATTATTTGAAAAAAAAAAAAAAAAAAAAAAAACACTAAGCGTGGCAGACAAATTTTAATCGAACATCGCACCATACGTGCAAAAAGGCTTAAGTATTTACGAAATATTCGGAGATATCGAAGTTAAGTTTATATAGTTTATATAGTTTATATGGATGAAACTTATATAAATACAGCACATACTGGACCATATGCCTGTAGTGAAATACGTTACAGGGACTCTGCAGCGATATTGAAAGGCCGACAGTTGTTTATCATGTCTGCTGGAGGAGAACAGGGTTTTGTTCCAAATGCCTATGTACTATTTAAGATCCAACAAAAGCGTGGAGATTAATACCATAGTAAGAATTACAACTTAGTTTATAAGAGCTGCAAAACTGGCTTCGAGGGTGAAATTTGTTTTTAGACACCTTATGCACCGCCCTCTCCTCTCGTAATCTTACGCGTGTGACGCATTGTGGCGATAGCTACACTATCCCTACCACAGTTGCTACTCATCCCTACCGCGCAAGATTCCTGTCAAGGAATTTCTCTCGTAAAACTCGAGAACAAACACATTGCTCAAACTCATCGAGTTCCAAACGTTTATTGATGTGGGCGATGTTGGAAGTTTTTCTCCCGTACATTTTCAATTTTGAAGCTGTTTCACTATAGTTTGTACAGTTTGTTCACTGCTGTTGCTATAATATTCATTATGTATCATTAGGGAGCACCTATAAGAAACTGTTGGGTCGTTTAGGTAGATGGTACAGCTTGAGAAGGTGATACACATGCTCCTTTATTGTAGGGAAGTAAAATTTCTTTTCCACTTGCAGCTGCCATATTTCAATTCAATTCAATTTATTTTCATCCTTTTAATTACAATTTAAGGGACACGTCATAATATAAACGTCATAGTATAAACTATTTACATTATATACAATTAATCTTAGTTACATATTCCATATTTAAATTCCTCTACACTATAAAATGCCTTTTCAGTTAAGTACTTGTTTATGGTTTTCATCATTTCTTTTACTTGGTTTATGTTTTTTATTTCAATTGGTAACTTATTGAATAACTCCCTTCCTACCATCTCTACTGCTCGGTTATTCAGTGTACCTCTTAGTGTTGTTCTGTCATAGTCCTCATTATTTCTCAAACTGTAACTGTGTATATTGCAATTCCTTTGGTATCTTTTATGTACAATGGTTTTTATGCTTTCATAGATGTATATGCTTGGAACTGTTATAATCTTTAGTTCTTTAAATAGGTTTCTACATGTCTGTCTATTATTTACTTTTGCTATTATTCTAACAGCTTTCTTCTGTAGTTTCAGCACTTTTCCCATTTCTCTTTGTGTAATATTTCCCCATAGTGTAATACTATAACTTATATGCGAGAATATAAATGCGTAATAAACCTGCTTCATTGTTTTTCTGTCCACTGTATTCCTTATTTGTCTCATTATAAAGCTGTCCTTATTTATTTTTTTAGTAATGTGTACTACATGGGATTTCCAGTTTAGATTTTTATCAACGACCATTCCAAGAAAATTTGTGGAATTTATTTCATATATACTTTCTCCCTCTATGTTTACTTTGATATTATCTGAGTTGTGGTTTCTTATCTCAAAATTAATATAGGCTGTCTTTTTTATATTTATTACCATGTCTAGGTTAGAGAAGCATTGCTTTATGATTTCCAAAACTGAGTTTGCCCTATGTTCTACATGTTTAAATGTTTGACTCCTAATTATGACTGCCATTATCATCAGCATACCCTACTGCTATGCCCCCTTTTGTTTCTATCACTTCGAATATTCATTTATATATAATAAGAATAAAAAGGGTCCTAATTTTGAACCTTGCGGAACTCCTTGGTGTACAGTTTTGAAATCAGACTTTATTTTTTGCACTATACCACTTGCATTTAGATGATTTATTTCCACACACTGTGTTCGGTTTTCTAAATATGTCGATAACCACTTTTGCGGCAGGCCTCTAATGCCATAAATTTCTAATTTGTTAATTAGTGTTTTTATGTTCATGCAGTCAAACGCTTTTGATAGATCCATAAAAATTGCAATTACAGATTCCCGGTTATTTAGAGCTGTTAATATATTATTAGCCGCCTGTATTGCTTTTACTGTAGGTTTCTGCTTTTGGAAGCCATAGGGCTTCTTTCCATACAGTTGGAGTTTCATAAGGTTTGGTTGAAATTACCTCCCGCATCAATATTAGATCATTAATAGTAGCTAATACTTAATCTTTCTTGGGTCATTTTGTAAGAGAAATGCTAACCGTGAAGCCTCACGTTAAATGGCAAAATATAACGTGTCGGTTATCTGCTTACAGTAAACGTGCGCATGTTAGGAACATCGCTCAAGATCTCTCTATTATTTGTAAATATGACATGGTTTTAGATAAGATAGATATGCGTGAATCTTTTCCAATTTTCACTGCGGTAAATATAGTTTCTAAATCGTATAGTTAACGACATTCTTGAACACCCTATATTTGAAATGGAATAATTGGTCTGGATACTGCCTTTAATAGAGAAGCTTTTCCTTTATGAGATGTAAAACGGACAACTTCGCTTGACGTATCTGTTACGTATGCTTGCGTCACTGACTTAATTCTTCCCGTTAAATTGTAAACATTCCTTCCTCGGTAATGTGTGCGTGTCTGTGTGTGTGTGTGTGTGTGTGTGTGTGTGTGTGTGTGTGTGTGTGTGTGTTTGTGTGCGTGTGCGCGTGCGCTTATACAAATGTATCTAAAGCAGAAATGACGTCATTTTCTATACCAAAAATTACTCATCGTTTACTTTCTCTATTACGTATTCAGATTTCACTGGATAATCGTGTTTTGAGACACTATGAATACAAAAAGGTATCAGGCAAAATTTTAATGTTACTCTACTTTTAAAAATTGTTTCACTTATTTTTCTGTTTAGTTTATTTTAATCTACACACAAATTTGTAAAAATGGTTTTATTACATATAATGGAAAATAGCATAACATTAACACTTTTTAACAGCTGGTCGATATGAAAACTTTGAAATTGCATTCCCTTCGTAGCCCGCCTCTGTAGCTTGGTGGTAGCGTGTCTATCTCAAGTTAAAGAGATCCTGAGTTAGAAACTTGGTCAGGTGGCTTACCTACATAAGGTTTTACCGTGGTTTTCACTTATCCTGAAAGATGAACGTCGGTAACTCTAAACTCTATGGACCCTGGACTCATTTCAACATCATTTCATTCATCGTCCGGTATGACATAACGTTGGGAAGTTTCCCTTATCCTGAAAAATGAATATCTGGTAACTAAGTTCTATGTACCCTGTACTCATTTAAACATCATTGCATTCATCGTCCAGTATGACTTAACGTTGGGAGGTTGCCCTTATCCTGATAGATGAATATCTGGTCAACTCTAAGTTCTATGTACCCTGTGCTCATATTAACATCATTTTATTCATCGTCCGATATGACTTAACGTTGGAGGTTTCCCTTATCCTGAAAAATGAATATCTGGTAACTAAGCTCTATGTACCCTGTACTCATATGAACATCATTTCATTCATCGTCCGATATGACTTAACTTTTTTTCGCCGCGCCGTGGCTCAGTGGTCAGACCACTTGGCTCTCACCAAGGCGGCCCGGGTTCGATCCCAGGCGACCGCAAAGTGAGATTTTTGGTGGACAACACGGCGCTGGACCGGGTTTTCTCCGGGATCTCCGGTTTCCCCCGCCATCTCATTCCACCGGTGCTCCATCTTCATCTCATGTATCATCAGTGTCACCGCCTGAGGTGCCGTATGTAGTAAAAGCGTGCGTTAAACACTACACATTTCATTTACAATTTCGAGGTTTTCCCTTATCCTGGTAACGATAAGAGACGTCAGGTAACTCTAAGCTCTATGGATCCTGGACCCATTTGAGCATCATTTCATTCATCGTCCGGTATGACTTAACGTTCGAGGTTTTCCCTTATCCTGAAAGATGAACGTCAGGTAACTCTAAGCTCTATGAACCCTGGACTCATTTGAACAACATTTCATTCATCGTCTGATATGACTTTAAGTTGAAGGTTTTCTTTTATCCTTAAAGATGAATGTCTGGAAACTAAGATCTATGGACCCTGGAGTCATTTGAACATCATTTTGTTAATCGTCTCATAGGATTTAACATTGGAAATTTTCGCTTATCCTGAAAGATAAATGTCTGGTAACTAATCTCTATGGACCCTGTACTCATTTGAACACCATTTCATTCATTGTCCGATATGACTTAAATTTCTTATCCTTAAAAATGAATATCTGTCAACTCTAAGTTCTATGTACCCTAGGTTCATTTGAACATCATTTCATTCATCGTCCGATATGACTTATATTGAAGGTTTTCCCTTATCTGTAAAGCAGAATGTCTGGTAACTCTAAGTTCTGTGGACTCTGTACATATTTGAATATCATTTTATCCATTCTGCTAGGTAATATAGCAGATAGTGAGGTACCCAAAATGAGACACTAAGATTTCCAGAAAGGCTCCCCACTCCAAACTGTTTTTAGGATATTTTATTTTATAAAAAAAAGCAGTGACGATTTTGATTAAAATAGTACACATTTAATAAATATATTTTATGTCAAATTAAATATATATGTTAAATTTTCTAGGAATGTCTTTGGAGGTGCTATTACTTCTGAATGACTTCTGCATAACTTGTAAACCGTAAGAGATATCCAAAATCTTGCTGCATAAAAATTTACACATTATGTCTGAATCTATCTTTGAAGTGAAACATTTCAGAGATGCTCTTTGTTAACAATCATGCAAAACTTTTGTCATAAGAATATTGTAAATATATAATCGTTAGCTATCTTTGAGAAAATTACAATTGTCCAATATTGTAGTGCCTTTCAACAAGAGCGTCCTATCTTTGAACTTAAATAAAATACATTCTATAAATAATATAGGTTTATTTATTTTTTATTTGGAACATAATTGATGATATGTGTGGTAGAGAAAATCAGTTAAGTGATCGCCGCGACTTAGTTGGGTTGCGCGTATACGGTTGACCCAATTTTCAATGACAGAAGGGCGTAAATTAAGTCCAGCTTCAACAATAACACGCGTGATGTTGTTTATAAGATCATTTACTGTTTCTGGTTTGTTGGCATAAACTCGAGATTTAACATAACCGCACAAGAAGTAATCCAACGGCGTTAAATTACATGATCTCGGGGGCCAGTTAAGTTCACCACCTCGGGAAATAATGAAGCTTTTGAACTTCTCCTTCAAAAAATCGACTGTTTCGAGAGCAGTATGCCATGTGCCACCATCTTTCTGTAACTAGATGTTTTTGGGTCCACATCATCCTACTGAGGCCAAAAATAATCCCTTATTCCTTTAATGCATGGTGGTTTTCTTTGAGGCAACATCAGGCTGTATTCAACTTGATATTCAATTACAGGTACCTGTGTCGACTGTTTGGAAAGTTGTAAGAAAACGCTTACGGCTACGTCCTTACCGTTTACAGTTATTACAGGCTCTAAAGTCGTCAGACGACGGATTAGGTGCTAACTTCGCAAACGACATGTTGTTTTATGACGATGACGATTTTATGGATCGTATTGTCTTCAGTGATGAATCGACATTTCATCTTAGTGGACATGTTAACATTCACAATATGCGCATCTGGGGCTCAGAAAATCGTCACGAGATGATACAAATGTAACAAGATTCCCATAAAATAAATGCTTTTTTGTGCTGTATCCCGGCGAAACGTTTATAGGTCTGTCTGTCTTTTTTTTTTTTTTTTTTTTTTTTTTTTTGAACCTAGTGTAACTGGCACTTCATATCTTGATACACTACAGCAATGGCCTTTCCCTCAGTGGTAAGAAAATGAGCCAGAGAACTTTATTTTCCAGCAAGATGGTGCACCACGTCACTGACATAACGAAGTACGTGATTGGTTGAACGTCACTATACCCGAGCGCTGAATAGGCCGCAACGGCCCCAATGACAGGACTTGCTATGAATGGCTTCCGCGTTCTCCTGACCTAACGCCATGCGATTTTTACCTTTGGGGCTTCATCAAGGATCGTGTTTACGTGCCTCCGCTACCAGCTGACGTCCCTGAATTAAGGGAGCTGTTGTTACAATTACTAAATACACACTCATCAACTTTTGGGAAGAACTTGGCTTTGATATGTGCCGTGTGACAAAGGGTAGTCACATTGAACATTTATGAGGTTCTTGGTAAAACTGTTTGAGTTGTTTTTTCATTTGACTAATCATTTATAACTGTAAGTTAAATGTAACAAATATTACAAAGAGTTAAAATCCCGATATTCATTTATGTACACCCTGTATTGTACTGGCATTTGTCAATTACACAGACACAATTTTAAGACTTTTGAATTGTAAGTATTAAGTTATTTTTACAATATTTTTTTTTAAATTACAATAAAATGTAAAAAGTTATTTTTACAATAAACATGTTTTAGGTATCATAAAAAGGCAAAATATGGGCAACTTCAGTCAAATGATACACCGTCGACATTCAAGCATGCCATCACACCGATTGTTTTACTTGGACCCACCCCGTCCTTTACGACTGGCACATTTGAACCAGTTGCCGAGATTCGAACTCACGACGGTAAGTTTGAATGGATGGCTAGTCCAACCATATCGCTTTAACGATCATGGCTATTCGAATCGATCGCGTTGAGGCACTGCAGAAAGTAGTATGAAACCCGTTTTAGAAATTACAGCAAGAGTGGCATAGGTAACAAAATAATTTGTGCAGCAAGGGGCTATAAGAGCAGGTATCTTTCTCCAATGACAGAGTCTCTCCATGATCGTCTTGGAAAGAATATGGACCAATAATATCACCATATCAAAATCCACACCACATAGCAACCTTTTGGGGATAAAGTGGTCCTTCTTGAATCTGTATTGGAATGTGATTGCTCCAATAGTGGCAATTTCGTTTAACAAAACCATCCATCCAAAAGTGGGCTTCGTCGCTGAAGATGATTTTTAAGTCCAGCTTCCAATTGCTCCATAGCCCAGTCATCAAATACACGGCGCAACTTATGGTCATTGGGCCTTAGTTCTTATTAAAGAATCCTTCAAGTAAGACCATCAATAAATTAAAATTATCTCGAGTATATAAAATACCTTGTACTAACTACGAGGGCTGTTTAATAAAGAATGATAATTTTTTTACGGTCATAATTTTTCGCACTAGAATTCAATCTTATTATATTCTGTTAGCTTAAGGTAAAACAAACACGCCGTAGTAGTTTCATTGTTGGTACTCCTGGTTTCCGCCTGGGAGAACCAGGTAAGTTCAGACATGTTCAGTATCGCCTACCGCTGCAATGGAGGTAACATGTAGTTAAAGTTGATGTTAGAGGAAGATCCGGAGTTTCATTCAAACGTAATCACTACTGATGAAACTTGGCTACATCATTTTGATCCTGAGAACAAACAGCAAAGCTCAGTGTGGAAATCTCCTTCATCACCAACTCCCAAAAAGCAAAAGTGGTTGCTTCTGCTGGTTAAGTTACGGTCATCTCATTCTTTGATATTCATGGAATGGTTTATCAGCATGTTGTACCTGCACACACATCAGTAACTGGACAATACTACAGAGATGTCCTGAAAAGATCACAAGTCCATATCAGGCGCAAAAGACCACCTTTCTGTGATGATGATGATGATGATGATGATGATGATGATGATGATGATGATGATGATGATGATGATATATAAGGGCGCTCAACTACGGCGGTCATCAGCGCCCTTTAAAAAACTAGTCATGGCAAAAGCCAGATATAAAACTTTCTAAAAACTATACAAGTGTAACAAAACCTATTAAAACATCATCAATCAAAACCTACTAAAAATTTCGTTCACTAAATCCTAAACTCTAAACTGGACAAGAATCTAAAAAGCTTCTCCACGGGTCTCCAGGCACGGCCTACACGTGGGTGGGCCAGTCGACCGTCTCCCTCAACCACGAAGAGGAGCCCACACGAGGGAAACTGTTGGCTCGGGACCCCGGGTGCGCCAAAACCGTACCTACCGAAGTAGGCCCCTGGGGGACCTTTCTGTGAAGAATGCTGGATGCTGCATCACGATAATGCGCAGCCGCACATTGCCAGTGTTGTTGCTGAATATCTTGCAAAAATCAAGGTGAAGTACGTCCCTCACCCTGCCTATAGTGCGAATTTAGCTCCATGTGACTTTTTTCTATTCCCTAATTTGAAGAAACACCCTCGTGGTAGGCATTATTCATCATCAGAAGCAGTGGTGAAGGCTGCGGAGGCGATTTTGAAGGATCTCTCAAAAAATTGTTTCCAGCATGTCTTTGAAGACTGGCAGAGACGCTGGGAAAAAGTGCATCGCATTCAGGGGAGACTGTTTTGAGAAGGACAATTAAAATTATGAGGAACAGTAAAGGTACGTTGTCATAAAAAATTGTGATCATTCTTTATTGAACAGCCCTCGTATATTGGAAGAACTAAGAGAAGCTTAACGACTCGTCAAATGGAGCATTTAAGAAATATAAAACTAAAACAAACAGACAAATCAACAGTTGCCAGCCACTTCTGGATATTAGGTAAAAATATACAACTGTTAAAACTGTACAATCTACCGCTACAGCCTGCATCCCATTTACCGGCAATCTATCCAGCAGAATCAGTATGATCCTCGCCAAATACAACATAAGGACCATCCACAAGCCACCCCCAAAGATTAAACATCTGTCGAGACCACTGAAAGACAAACTGGACTTCCAAGTTCCGAGAGTGTACCGCATTCTCTGTCAATGTGGGGCACCGTATATAGGACAAACCGGAAGGACCATCGCTACTAGAATAATCGAACATGAACGGAGCATTTGTTTAATGCAACCTGAGAAGTCTGGGCTGGCAGAGCATTGTTTTGATAACGACCATAGAGCCAATTTTCGGGAGACCAACATCTTGGCAATATGCAACAGTTTTGGGGATTGGAGAATTAAGGAGGCTTTGGCGATAGATAGAGGAAAGGGTACTTATTTAGGATTCTTAGATTTGACAGCAGCATTTGATTCAATACCTAGGGAAGAAATTTGGAGAGCTCTAAAGAACAAAAAAGTACCTATGAATTTTATTGAAGCAATACAATCAGTTTATCAAGAACCAAAAGGGATAATAAGATTAGATGGACAAGAATCAGAACCATTTCTGATGAATAGAGGAGTTAAACAAGGAGATAGTCTCAGCCCACTCTTATTTATTATTGTGATGGATGAAATATGGAAAATTTGCAAAAGAAGAACAGCAAGAACTATGATGGGATATGGAAATTTAAGACCAGTTTGGGCACAATCGTTGATATATGCTGATGACATCATATTGATAGCAAATAGTAATAATAATTTACAATTGGCACTAAATGAATGGAAAGAAGAATTAACTAGTAAAGGTTTAGAATTAAACATACCCAAAAGTAAAACCATGTATATAGGAAGGAAAGAAGAATAAGTTAAAATTAAATGTAATGATGAAATCTTAGAACAGATAGACAGTTATGTATACCTGGGTACAATTGTAAATAAGGATGGAAAAATAGAACAGGAAATTTTAAACAGAATAAGAAATGCCAATTCGGTCTACTCTCAGATTAATAATACTATTGTGGGGAAAAAAGGAAATAACAAAAGATACAAAAATTATAGTATTTAAAACAATAATACTACCAATTCTATTATATGGAGCAGAGAGTTGGACTCTCCTACAGAAACAAGAAAGCAAAATAACAGCTATGGAAGTGAGATATTTAAGACGAGTTGTGGGGAAGAGAAGAAGAGATATGATTAGAAATGTAACAATAAGGGAAGAGTTGGGTACACACTCTGTTAAAGAAATATTGTAAAAAAGACAACTTAAATGGTATGGACATGTACTCCGCATGTCAGAAGAAAGAAAACCCAAACAATATTTAGAAACAAGACCAGAAGGTAAAAGAATTAGGGGAAGGCCACGCATGATGTATCAGGAATACATTGAGAAGTTGGGGAAGGACAGAGGGAAAACCATGACAGAAATGAAGAGAATGATAATGGACCGAGAAAAGTGGAGGAAGTGGGTACAAGAGGCTTCTACTCCACGCTTAACAGCACAAAGGAGTTAGAGAAAGAAGAAGAAGAAGGAAACCGGCCTTAAAAATGAAAATCCGTCGAATTAAGCAGCAAAGATCAATACAGTTTGATAATCAAGTTAAGTAGTTACGTTTATTTGACACAATTTTCTATACTCATACCATCTCCTGACCTGGCATTTAATTTACTGAAAACAGTGGTTATAACATTTTATAAATATCCTGATGATGGGAGAGATGCACACTCTCGAAACGTTGCTATGTAATCATCTTTTCACCTGCTGGCTGCCCAAGAAGAAAGTGAGGGTATCTGTACAATCTGTTAGTGAATCGTATATTTGGAAATATATATATATATATATATATATATATATATATATATATATATATATATATACTAAATATTGAAAAAAAATATTTTGAATTTTGATATACCAGCATTTAATAGTGTTCTACAATTTATTAAACAATTCATTAACGTCAACATTGATGAAGTTCAGTCAAATATTATTAAAACATTTACTACAGATCAAGTTAACTGTAATTGAAATTTCAGCCAATCTAGGATCTCAGTGAAGGAGATGGAAGAGAAAGTACATCTCCTTCAACACACATCCAACAGTTGTAATGGGAATTTTTGTTTTGAAATGAGTTTTGTTTTCTTATCTGAATATTGGTGGGCCATGAAATGACATAAAAAATGATGAACGCTTGCTAGGGGGAAAAATCAATAATCTTGCTTGATGTGAAAAGATGAAATGTTTTGGATAGGACAGGAAAATCAATAATATTCATAAGGAGATATTCTGTAATCCTGGATGAGTGGACGTGAAAGAGTGATGAGTTTTATGTAATTATATATATACGAGGCATGTTTTTTAAGTCAGTACCGTTTTGGAATTAAAAAAGATGTGCATAGATATCGCAATAATTTTATTTTTACATGAAAGCCCATACCTTAATCTACTTATTTACGTAATTTCCGTGAATATTGAGGCACTTGTCATAACGTGGCACCAGTTTTTGAATACCCTCCTCATAAAATTCTGCCGCCCGACGTGTTAACCACTGTATCACAACTGTTTTGACTTCGCTATCGTCTTGAAGACGCTGACCGCCCAGATGTTTCTTCAAGTGCAGGAACAAATGGTAGTCGCTGGACGCCAGATCAGGGCTGTATGGAGGATGATCTAGTTTTTCCCATTGAAAAGATTTGATGAGATCTTTGGTCCGATTAGCCACATGTGGACGGGCATTGTCATTCAGCAAAACGATACCCTTACTCACTTGCCATGTCTTTTGTTCTGGATTGCACAGCGCAGACTGTTCAATGTCTTACAATAAGACGCTGCATTGATTGTCTCATTACGAGGCAGAAACTCCACTAGCAATACTCCTTTTCTGTCCCACAAAACTGTGCACATGATTTTCCGGGCAGAAATTGTTCGCTTAAACTTCACTTTTGTGGGTGATGATGAATGTCGCCATTCCATGGATTGTTGTTTCGATTCTGGTGTGATGTAGGCCACCCATGTTTCGTCACCAGTAACAATTTGGTCCAAAAAATCTTCACCTTCATTGTGGTACCGCTGAAGGAAAGTCAATGCACTGCTAAACGTTGGGTTTTCTGCAAATCCGTCAACATTTTCGGAACCCAACGTGAACACAATTTCCGGTGCTTCAAGTTCTCGGTCACAATGCGATATAAAACACTACGAGAATATTGAGGAAAATAGTCGCACAATGATGAAATTGTAAAGCGTCTGTTTTCTCTCACCAGCCAGGGACTTTTGGGACTCGGCCGCTGGGTTGGTTGCCGTCCCGCTGTAGGGGAGCGTGTCCGTTGTCCTGACCTCTCGGGGGAAGTCTCTCTCTAAGTAAACTGTAGGGACTCTGCCCTCTGCACTGTCGTGGCTCCAGGGACCTTTGGAGCTCGGTAGCTTGGCTCGTTGCCGTCCCGCTGCGGGGGAGCATGTCCGTTGTCCTGGACTGTTGGGGGAAGTCTCCATCTAAGTAAACTGTAGGGACCCTGCGCTGTGCACTGTAGTGGCTCCTTGGCACGGCTGCCATCTCTCTTCTCTCACATCATCCTTCCTCCCGGGGGTGCCCCACTTGGGGGCAATGGGCCCAGCATGGTAGCCTACGTGCCAAATCTCCTGCGTAGTGAAATCCTAATCCTTCCGTTCTCGCCTATTCATGTACGGTGCCTATATTTTCGTTGGAGTGCTTACGTCGATTCCGTACAGGCGTTCTTTGATCGCTGACAGAACTTCTTCTTTTAAACTTATCGATCAAATACCGAATCGTTCTCTCTTAGGAATGATTATGCACACCGTAAACTTTACGCAATACATGGAGGCGAACAAATGATTCATTTTGATAATAAATATTCAAAATTTCTATGCGTTTTTGAATGCTGTATCTTCCGTGGCTAATTGTCAAAAACAAGTGCACCACATGAAAAAGAATAGTAATGTAAGTCAATAACGGCAGCTATCGCATATTAAAGATGGGACACTATTGTTGAAAGACCATTTGCTGAATTTTAAAGCCATTACATATCGACTGGCTCTTAAAACTTTAGCTACGCTTCACTTAAAGCTTATATATTCTGCTGTTCCTGGTATACGTAACAAGGAAATATGCAATAAATCCACTCTACAGCTTTTTAAGAATGACATTGAGAAAGTGATGTGGGTACAACTGCATCACACTTTTAGTGAGTAGTAGTGACGTTGCGATGTAATATTATTTTGCATTCCGTCAAAGGGGTCGCTTCAAACAACTTAAAATTCGTTGGACGTGACTCAAGCGCTGCCAAATCTGCATAATGTTGAAATGACCCGCTGTGCCGCTTAGCCTTGTCGGCCGAGTGTCAACTTTAACTTCATTTCCTCTTACTGAGGTTGTCGGGCTGCACACTACACACTCTCATACTCTCAAACTGCCCACTTCTTCGTTTACTGTAACACCTAATATCCCTTATGTCCTATTTCCACGTTATCTTCATGAGAACATGGCTTTTTCAGGTGAAGAATGCAGTACTGAACAGCATGGCTTCGCGATGTATGTGTGCAGTGCTCAACGCCCGCTTTTACTACATACGGCACCGCAGGCGGTGACAGTGATGATACATGAAATGAAGATGGAGCACTAGTGGAATGAGATAGCGAAGGAAACCGCAGATCCCGAAGAAAACTCGCCCCAGTGCCGTGTTGTTCACCACAAATGTCACTTTGCGGTCGCCTGGAATCGTTTCGGGCCGCCTTGAGAGTCGAGCGCTCTAACCACTCAGCCACGGTGCAGCCGGCTTCTAGGTGCCTTGCATTTGGAAGGCCAGGGTTCGGTTCACATAGGTCCGGTTTATCAATTTTGGTTTCAATAATACGTACTCATGGAAATGATACTACTGGGCAAAAATAAAAATGTTTCGAGCTTAAAAATAGTGAATTTACATTGTGGAAACCTAGAGTCAGAATGAAAAATTCAATGCCATAGCCCGGATTTTAACCATGGATCTTCTGGTTTCCGTCCAGCCGCTCTACCATTGAGCTACTATGGCCAACGTGCCGATATGACATTAAATTCTCCAACTGACTCGTGTTTTCCCGGTAAACCACTTAGGAGTTCTTATAAACACATGAGGCAGCTAGTACCCACGCCGTGGCTCAGTGGTTAGACCGCTTGGCTCTCACCAAGGCGGCCCGGGTTCGTTCCCAGGTGACCGCAAAGTGAGATTTGTGGTGGACAACACGGCGTTGGGGCGGGTTTTCTCCGGGACCTCCGGTTTCCCCCGCCATCTCATTCCACCGGTGCTCCATCTTCATCTATGTATCATCACTGTCACCGCCTGCGGTGCCGTATGTAGTAAAAGCGGGCGTTAAACACTACACATGAGACAACTACCTTAATGGTGACTTACTACATGCAAGAACAACTACCATTAAGGTAGTTGTCTCATGTGTTTATGAGAACTCCTAAGTGGTTTACCGAGAAAATACGAGTCAGTTGGAGAATTTAATGCCATATCGGCACGTTGGCTATAGTAGCTCAATGGTAGAGCGGCAGGACGGAAACCAGAAGATCCGTGGTTCAAATCCCGGCTATGGCATTGAATTTTTCATTCTGACTCTACGTTTCCACAATTTAGCCTACACACGGCCAGTGTGAAATAACAATTAATTTCCAGTGAATTTACATGTATTTCCATCTGCTGAATTCAAAAATCACCATACAAATGATAGACTAGCTCTTCTTTTGAAGATAAAGTGACATTTCATTTTTTGGAGTGAAGATTTTAAATTTGGGGAATTTTTTGGGGAGTTGGTACACCTGTCAAATAACACCAGGGAGAAATTAGGAAATTAAGTGATGCAAAAATTAAGGAAGCCATTTTTGTCAGACCACAAATAAGAGAACTTGTAAAGGATCTTGCATTTGACCAAATTTTGAAAGAGAAGGAAAAGGAAGCTTGGGAGGCCTTCAAGGGTGTTGTTCATGACTTTTTAGGCAACAAAAGAGATGACAACTACAAGCATTTGGTGACAGTGCTCCTGCAAAAATACCGTAACCTTGGATGCAACATGTCCCTTAAGATACATTTTCTCCACTCCCACCTAGACTTTTTCCCTCCTAGTTGTGGAGCTGTTAGTGATGAACATGGGGAGAGATTCCATCAGGACATTTCTGTTATGGAACAAAGATATCAGCGCCGTTGGAATGAAGTAATGCATGCGGATTACTGTTGGTCTTTGTATAGGGACTCTGCCGAACTCCATCACAAGAGGCAGGCTAAAAGACGACTAAGTCAATAGGCCACCACATGATTCTCTTCACACACGAATATCTGCGAAGTATTTTTCCAGCAATTTAGAACTCTTAGCATGTAATTACCAATTAAAAAGATCAAGTGCACTTTCATTGTTGTTAGTATATATGTAATTAAAATGTATCCTTTTCTCTCAATCCGTTAATATGTAATACTTCCACCTTGTGTATATCATAGAAACTAGAGATAATAAACTTTCATTGTCATATTTATTATAATCTTAAGATATATTATGTTTTTATTTTTTAACCCCTTTATGTTTTTTGCAATTCTAGTTTTTCTTTTTAATTGCGTCCTCCAATGTTAAGTCAAATCGGACGATGGATAAAATGTGTGAAATTATGTTCAAACGAGCCCAGGATCCATAGCGCTTTAGAGTTACCCGACATTCGTCTTTCAGGATAAGTGAAACCTCGGAAAAAATAAAACTTTTCCAGATAACTCAACCTGACCGAGATTCGAACCCGGGACCTCTTGAACGTAAGGCAGATCCGCTCCATCTACGCTACCCAGGCGAGCAACTGTGGCTCTTGCAGGTCACTAGGTAAACACTTCTAGCTCAATTTTATTTCTTATTCCCATATTTTTCTTTGAGCTATTTCATTTTGATATGTTTCAGGGCCGATGGAGCAGATGTCATCCATAGGATCAGTGTCCACTCAGCATCGTGAGGCGCTATGATAGGCAGTGGTCTTGGTTGCATAATGCGAATCCAGAAATGAAATGAAATTCAGTTTTATTTATGACGCTCTTTAACTCCTTAGGTTCTCAGCGTCCCATTGTATAGTGCGATCCAAATAAACCTGAACAACTTAATAGGACATAACTTTTGAACCAATAATAGGACACACGTGTAACTTTGAGAGAATATAATACACAATTGGGAGATTACATTATCCTATTTACATCTCAGAGAAAATGTTGGAAGTGTCCTCCACCAGCATCTATACATGTTTGTACTCGTCTCACCATACTGTTACCCAAGCGGCAAGCCTACGATGCCGATCAATAAATGAAGGCCGGCGGAGGGAGGGGAGACCGCAGGGGTGGCTGGGTCTTCGTTTACCCCTCCTCCTGCCGCTCGAAGGAGCACGAAGCATCTAGAATGTTTTCCCCCTCCATAAAAAGGAAATCTCGAGAAACTTCGGGCCGCGGTCAATACAACCGAGGCGACGGTTAGTTGTGTTGAGTGAGTCGTGGCGAGCAGAAGTGTAAGGCGCGCCGAGTGTACGTGGAAAGACGAACTGGCTTAGTTGTAATTGTGTACATTACGTAATTCTATGTAATCGGCAAGTGTTCCAACTGTAAGTCGGTGGAAATAAAGAACATTTTTGAGTGGTGTAATTGAAGTTTTTAATTTTACGAACCCACAAAGTCACAATACTCTCAAAAGGTTACAGAGAGTACCCTCGCCAATGTTACTTATTTCGGTTTGACTGGATTCCTTGAGAACGTCAATTGTCCGTGGTCTATTCTTGTACACTCTATTTTTAGATACCCCTACAAGGAAACATCCGGTGAGGTTAGGTCAGGGGATCTAGGGGGCCACAGATCTTTTGAGATTATTCGATTATTAAAGAAACTGGTTACAAGTTCCATGGTGTCATTGGATGTATGGCACGTTGCTCCATCTTGCTGGAAGTAATCTTCTCTCAATTCGATATCATCCAGCTGCTCCATGAGGCAGACGCGGCTGCTAAGTCCGCTTGCCGTTTGCCCCGGGGTTTAACAACTACGGTGCCATACCAGGATGTGCAACGTTTTTTCCATCGGCGACTCCTATCTGCTTGGCAGCACTCCTGGACAGCTTTGGAAGGCACACAACTCCGGGAGATAAAGGAGAGCGTACAACCCTGGCTAAGTTCCTGCAAGGATAACCGGCGGGCCGAAGTGATACTCACCCGGCTGAAAATTGGGCACACACGAGCGACTTCTGGCCATCTGTTAAGAGGGGAACCGGACCCTGTGTGTGCTCCGTGTGCAGTACGCCTCACTGTGCGGCATGTATTGCTCGATTGCCTGCAGTACGCTCCTGTTCGCCAGTCTTTGGGCTTGGGGTCTAACTTGCTCGGTGTTTTAGGGGACGACCCAGTGCGGTTTGTTGCTGAAACAAGTCAGACTTGTGGAAACGTAGAGTCAGACTGAAAAATTCAATGCCGTAACCGGGATTTGAACCACGGATCTTCTGGTTTCCGTCCAGCCACTCTACCATTGAGCTACTATGGCCAACATAGTACAGCGGCTGGACGGAAACCAGAAGATCCGTGGTTCAAATCCCGGCTATGGCATTGAATTTTTCGGTCTGACTCTTCGCTTCCACAATTTAGCCTACACACGGTCAGTGTGAAAGAACAATTAATTTCGAAGTCTGACTTGGATTTTAATTTTGTTACTTTTAGAGATTTTAAATTATTTCTCCGGTGATTGGTTGGTTTTACGGCTTTTTGCTCTGAACTTCGTGCTTTTTATTTCTTCCTTTTAACCTTTGGATGTACTTTTAATTGTTGGGTGTTTTTATTTTATTTTAAATTTTTGCTCAGTTTGTATGGCTTTTAGCTTTTAGTGTTAACTTCGGTCACAAATGACCTCGTTGTCGACGGGTCCTAAAATACCACACATTCACTGACGCCAGCTGCTTTACAAATGTCTTGAAGATACTCATATAAACTTCAGTGTATCAAAGAATATGGGACCAACGATACATAGATGCTGGTGGAGGACACTTCCAACATTTTCTCTGAGATGTAAATAGTGTAATGTAATCTACCAATTGTGTATTATATTCTCCCAAAGTTGTACGTGTATCCTATTATTGTTTCAAAAGTTATGGCATATTGGAATGGTTCAGGTTTATATGGATCGCAGCTATAAAAATGTGAAGCAGCGACCTTGAAGACACAACCACTTGACTCGTACAGCTGGGCATGACTTTGGCAATGTTTCTTCGTAATAGACAGCACAAAGTCATGAACTTGAACTCTCTCATTGCTCTCTTTGCGAACTACCTACCTACTTCTACATTTATCAACCTTCGTTCTTCATCTCCTACAGTGCTACACGTTTTTACAATAAAGATATTTTGTAAAGAATGATAGGGAGATAAATAATTGCAATATATCACTTCCTTCTCCTACTTCTTGCAATACTGAGCTTTGCTGTTTGCTCTCAGGATCAAAATGATGTAGCCTAGTTTCATCAGCAGTGATTACGTTTGAAAGAAACTCCGGATCTTCCTCTAACATCAACTTTAACTGCATGTTACCTCCATTGCAGCGGTAGGCGATACTGAACATGTCTGAACTTGCCTGGTTCTCACAGGCGGGAACCAGGAGTACCAACAATGAAACTACTACAGCGTGTTTGTTTCACATTAAGCTAACAGAATATAAGATTGAATTTTAGTGCGAAAAATTATGACCGTAAAAAAATTATGATCATTCTTTATTGAACTGCCCTCGTACTTCATCATGAATCATAACTGTATGTAGCTAGAGTTTGGTTAAAACTAGACAGTTATAAATATACTTATTTATGACGGTATTACGTGGTCTCGTAAAGTCTGTTTTTTATTTTGTTGTTTTGGAAGATTTATTGGGTTTCTTTGGGTTGGTAACGCTATTTACAGGATGTCATAGCTAGTGTTGCGTTCATTGCAAGAATGTATCAGTCTTCAGTTGTTAATGAACAGTCTCAAAATGCAGATAACAAAGTCCTTTTGGAACACTACGGCCCGGTTGCATAAAAGATAATCTAAGTTCAAACATATGAAAATGATCTTCAGTCAAGCTGAACTTAGAATTCTGGTTGTAATTGATAGTAATTGATAGTAATTTATTTCTCATCTTTCCTTTTACATCAAAAATGGAACTAAAAATCAAGATTACAATTATAAAATCCATACTGAAATATGCCATATATTCCTAAATCCTGAAAATGCTATCATGTCGCCCACTATTGAATAGTAATTCGGTCCCCATACACCTAACCCTAGGTTTTTGTGTATTGGAGGTCCTGTATTCCTTTTTACAAATTTTGCCATTTCACCTATTCTACTCTACATTTTTCTCTTATTTGTTTTTAGCCATCTCTCTTTAACTTTTCCTAAATAATTCCCTATATTTCTCCTGTTCTTTTCCCCTTTTCCTGACAAAATTTTTCTAATTACTACTTCACCCCCCAAATTGTCCTATTTACGTAGCCAAGCCTGCTCTCTCCATATCTTTATTGGACTACAATATAATATACAATGGAAATGTGCATTCTCTTCTCTACACAATGGACATTTATCTAGCTCCCTCTCTTGACCTATACCTTTCTGTCCCATTTACGTAGCCAAGTCTGCTCTCTCCAAATCTTTGCTTGACTACAATATAATATACAATGGAGATCTGCATTCTCTTCTCCACACAATGGACATTTATCTAGCTCCCTCTCTTGACCTATACCTTTCTGTCCCATTTACTTAGCCAAGCCTGCTCTCTCCATATCATTGTTTGACTACAATATAATATACAATGGAAATCTGTATTCTCTACTCCACACAACGGACATTTATCTAGCTCCCTCTCTTGGTCTATACCTTTCTGTCCCATTTACGTAGCCAAGCCTGCTCTCTCCAAATTTTTGTTTGACTACAATATAATATACAATGGGAATCTGCATTCTCTTCTCCACACAATGGACATTTATCTAGCTCCCTCTCTTGACCTATACCTTTCAAGTTTCTCACTCGTGTTCTCGCCCAAGCAAAACCTTCTCGCCCTAACTTACTACATATATCTATATATCCTTCCCTCCCCCAGGTTGTTTTTATTTATCTATATAATCTCAGTGAGCTTTTGTCACTATTTTGGTTGTATAAACATTGATCTAAGTTCACGGCCTCTTGATCTAAGATCAAACCTAACTGAATTTTCTCTAGTTAGCTTGATTGAACTTAGATCAGCAGAACTGCAGAATTTACACAATAGTTACTGAGAAGAAATAAGTAGTGCAGCTTTAAATAAATAGTAAATAAAGCATTGTTTGTGGTTACTTGTATAAATAATTAGCCTCTTTATTTCACAAATGTATGTTAAATATACACTGATTGTGTTCATAACCTATACATTTTTATTATTTTCAGAATTCAGATTACTCTGATAGCTCTGATGATTAGAATTTTCAATTTGAAAGGTCTCCTCGTGTTTTACAACATAGAGGAAATCTCATCTCAGAACTAAATGACAGAAAATTCAAAATGAGATTTCGACTACCAAAGCATGTAGTTGAAGAACTGGAGCATAGGCTATATGCACAGTTAAGAACACAAATCCTGAGGAATTATGCACTCAATCCAATATTTATGATCCTGCTCACATTACGGTTCTATGCAACTGAAAGCTTCCAAATGGTGATTGGGGACATATTTAATATAAATAAAGGGACTACGTTTAGAACAATACACAAAGTTACAAGGGAGATTGCAGCTTTAAGACCTCATTTCAACAGGATGTCTATGGAAAAGGGTGAAATAAGAAGGGTTATGCGAGATTTAAAGTTAGCGGAACGCATCTTCTTTTTTGTTTGAACTTTCATTTTTTTATATTTTCCATATCACAATATTGTAAACAGACGAACATGAAAAAGATGTACATTGGACATATAATGGAGATAAAGTAAGCGAAATGATTAACTTTTGATAAATACTGTTTCAATATTGAGTAAATTCTTATACTTTTTATTTAAAATAACATTATTTCCAGGACAAATAACCATAAAGCGAAATATTTATTTAGTTTTTGTTATATCCAGATTGACTACTCTGTGCAGTTGAATTAAACAGAGTCGAATAGTTCCGATAATTCTCGAATCCTTTCGATACAACATGAAAGTTGCAACATGTTTATGGCTGTTGCCACATTTGTTTTTGTGATGTCGGATCAGTGCTGAGCGGCGTTCATCTGATCTAAGATCAGTATTTTACAACCCACGTGGGTCCTCAATTTTGATCTTCGATTATAAATGAACTGCAGCTAGCGATTTTATGCAACCAGACCTACTAGAAACAAGATTATAAAGCGGCTGCCGAAGCTCGAAGAATATGTAAAGTGGAAGCCCCGCCCTCTGTACTGTGGTGACTCCTTGGGGTCGGCTGCCCTGCCTCCTCTCGCCTCATCCTTCCTACCGGGGATGCCCCACTTGGGACATAGGTAGTAAAGTACAGTTTGGTTGAGCTGTCGAGTCCCCTCTTCACTTCAGGGAAAATAGACAGAAACTAATGAAGGTTGCCCACAGGGTTCCATTTTAGGTCCCTTATTTTGGGATATAATAACTGCACCAATGTTAGAGGAAATTGGGAGCATGCAGTAAGTATATGATACCATTGCTTACGGCGACGACTTAATGATTATGGTAGAAGCAAAGAACAGATTAGAATTAGAACAGAAATCAAAGCGGATGATGACGCTCTTGAAAAGTGGTGTGTCAGAACCAAATTAATACTAGCCCCACATAAAAGGGCACTGGGAGCTCGATGGGCTTCAAAAAATCTATTGTTATTTTAGTGTTAAAATTATATAATTCTTCAGCTTTTAATTAATATTGTCAGCCAATTATCGCAAGGCACGACCAACTGGAGCTACGTAGGGGACAGGAGGCATTGAGGCTAAGCCCACCCATTTATCTTGTAGCGCTAACATAGGTGATGGTTAGGAAAGTGTCTCTAGGCACCGTACTGTCTCTTTCCCCTCCCCCCTGACGTCTGGAACAGTCGGGATGATGTTCCGAGCTTCGAAGCTTCCAGAAACAGCGATCTTCCTATATAAGGGCTGGAGTAGACGACTCAGGCAGTTCTTGGCGAGCAGCCGTGAAGAGCGCTGTGCTAGCGAATGGACTGGAAGACTGCGTACGTGTATCAGAGGAGTTGTACGTAATTGTGAGTGCTGAGTGGACCTGTGACAGACGAACTGGTGAATTGTAATTGTGTGCGCTACGTAATTCTATGTAATCGGCAAGTGTTCCAACTGTAATTCGGTGGAAATAAAGAACATTTTGAGCTTGTGCAATTGGACTTTTAATTTCACGAACCCACAAAGTCACAATATATATACATAACATAGGGTGTCAGCTGCTATTAAGGCCCTTTAATCCATCAATTTAAAGATGGCGGCGCAATGCCACGTCCACTTTCTGATGTAGTATGAAGGGAAAGACTCTTCCAGACGGCAAACCACTTACAGGTCGTGGAAGACTAACAGACAGTGAGATTGACCTCTTCCAGCAGTATTATGGACTAGTTATCAGGAGAAATACAGGTAAAACAATTGCAGAAATGAAACAAGCTATTTGGACCATTTATTTTCATAAATTATAGTAATCCACAGCATGGTTTGTGTCCTAAAGGTGAATATACATGAACTGGCTTTCAAAGAGCTCAGATTAGGAAAGAAATTTATAAAAATAAACACTCTCATCCAGAAGAGGTTTTTTGGCAATTAAACCAGTATTTAGGGAACTTTCTGAAGATGAATTGCTGAGAAAGTGCTTGCATGGTGGAATCCAAAACGCAAATGAAAATTTTCGTCATATATTATGGGAAAGAATTCCAAGAACTGTGCATGTTGGGCCAAAAAGTTTAAAATTGGTGTATATGATGGTGTTATTTGTTATGATGATGGGTGCAGTGGTAGGCATAAAGTAATGACAAAAATTTGTGTAAAGGTTGGTGAAAATATGAGGGCAGCATGTCTAAAAAAAGATGTGGGTCGACTCTCAGAGGCAAAAAGAACAGCTCAGTTGTTTGAAAGTAGAGCTAGAAGTAAGAAAAGGAAAACAAAAGATGAGGAAGACCTAACTGAGCAGGCATGTTCTGAGAGTATGTATAATTTAAAAAGAATGGTGCTTAATCTTTGATCGTGATTTCCCAAAACTTTGATTTTTCTACTTTAGGGGCATGTTTCTCAAAAAATATAAAATATATTGATACAAAAATTTTATTTCTTATTTGTTAATGTTCCCTGAATACAGTAATCTAACCTTTATATTCATATGATTTATAAAATGGAGAGAAAATAAAATTCACTCCTTAAAAATATTATCTTCTTTTTTTAATACAACTAAATTATATTTTATATGCATAGTATAATCTATGTATGTCTTTTATTTAGTTTAGATTATAAAACTGTGCCTTATGTTATTTAGGAAAAAGATTGGTGCCTATAGCTTTAAATTCCTACAAGGAACCTAGACCTGATGTATAGGGTGTAACAGTTTTTTTCAGGATACATAGAGTGCCTTATGCCTCTTTTGCAAGGAAATGTATGAACTTAATGTAAATATTATACAGTCGTTAAATGCACACATCCTTATACTATAACCATACCAAATTTCAATTTCTTGCAATTTTTAGTTTTTTTTTTATATTTATGTGTTAATATTGTTAAAAACTAGCCCTGCCAGGTGATACCGAAATTATGGTTTGCCAGAAGTAAAGAATCATGATGGATGTCAAAGGAATGTTGGTTCTTTGTTACGACAAGGGCAAGGCCAGTTGAGTTGGGGGAAAGTGTTGTAACAAAAGCAATGTAAGAAACAGCGTCCTTAGCAGTTTCTAAAGGGGCTCACTTGACGAGTATGAATAGGGAATTTTTTGGATCATTTACAATGGCGACAAAACAGCCACAAAGGGATTTTGGTTGAATGAAGAAGGAGTTTCCTGAGAGTGAAAGTTACATATACACACACGCGCAGCTGTGGTCATTCAAACAGTCTTCGGCGTGAAGCCGATCAGAAGAGTCTTCGGCGTCAGGCTGATGAGAGCAGTCCGAGGCGTGAGGCCTATTAGGGCGGTCAACCTGTTCTGTGTTTGATATTTGTCTGTTCGTAGATATATGAGGAACGAATAAATTTATCGAGTAATAAACATTCTGCCGTCAGTCTCTCCGTGAACAGTGATCAATTGTGGCAACCCTTGCTCGCCAACCATATTTGTCATCGTTCGCCAAACATTTTAGTTACACAGTGCCCTTAAGGGAGAAGTCAAAGGAGACCCTACTATTAAAATCTATAATGTAAATATAAAAAAAGACACAAAGAGTTTAAGTATGTAGGCATAGGATTAGATGGAAAATTACTTCTAAATAGGAACATGAAGTAAGAGAAAACAGTGAATGTCATTATGAAATTAGCGTCAATTGTACAAAAGAACTATAGAATACCTTTCAGAGCCACGATACATCATATGAGTTTTGTAATAGGTATAATAGGATATGGCACAGGGATATGAGCACATAGTTTAGGGATCAAATCCTGAGCAAATTTTATCCGAAAAACTCATAGTCAAATACTACTTCGCAGCAGCGGAGGTACAAAAACGACATCTACGAGGGCTCTTCAATAAAGAATGATCATAACTTTTTTACGGTCATAATTTTTCGCACTAAAATTCAAACTTATTATATTCTGTTAGCTTAATATGAAACAAACACGTCATAGTAGTTTTATTGTTGGTACTCCTGGTTCCCGCTGTGAGAACCAGGTAAGTTCAGACATGTTCAGTATCGCCAACCACTGCAATGGAGTTAACACGCGAGGAACAATATGCGGCTTTGAAATTCTGTTTTCGTCTCAACAAATCTTCAGTTGAGGCCTATACAATGTTACAGGAGGCCTATGCAGAGTCTGTTCTTCCCTACAGCACAGCCCGAAGGTGGTTTAAAATGTTTAAAGAGGGGAGACAATCAATTTCAAAGGAAGGTGGACCCGGTGCTCCAGGTATTGCTCTTACGGAAGGAAACATCAACACTGCTGCTGCCATTGTGAGAGAGGACCGACGAATTACCTTAAGATCACTTTCTGAAATACTGAACATTTCATTGAGTGCCACCCACACGTTGGTGACAGAAACATTACACATGAGACCTGTTTGTGCGCGATTGGTTCCAAGACTGTTGATTCCCGAACAAAAGCACATTCGCATGCAGGTCCGCATGCAGTTTAAGTTGATGTTACAGGAAGATCCGGAGTTTCTTTCGAACTTAGTCACTGCTGATGAAACTTGGCTACATCATTTTGATACTGAGAGCAAACTGCAAAGCTCAATGTGGAAATCTCCTTCATCACCAACCCCCAAAAAAGCTAAAGTGGTTGCTTCTGCTGGAAAAGTTATGGTCATCTCATTCTTTGATATTCATGGAATGGCTTATCAGCATGTTGTACCTGCACACACATCAGTAACTGGACAATACTACAGGGATGTCCTGAAAACATTGCAAGTCCATATCAGGCGCAAAAAGACCACATTTCCGTGAAGTCGGCTGGATGCTGCACTACGATAATGCGCGGCCGCATATTGCCAATGTTGTTGCTGAGTATCTTGCAAAAATCAACGTGAAGTGCGTCCCTCAGCCTTTCTATTGTCCGGATTTAGTCCCATGTGACTTTTTTCTGTTCCCTAACCTGAAGAAACGCCTTCGTGGGAGGCATTATTCATCATCAGAAGCAGTGGTGAAGGCTGCGGAGGCGATTTTGAAGGATCTCTCAAAAATGGTTTTCAGCATGTCTTTGAAGACTGGCAGAAACGCTGGGACAAGTGCATCGCATTCAGGGGAGACTATTTTGAGAAGGACCATAAAAATTATGAGGATGAGTAAAGGTACGTTGTCAAAAAATAGTGATCATTCATTATTGAACAGTCCTCGTACTTTGACCCCACTAATAATAGTGAATTTGGCCTACTGACATATCATTATATTAAGGAGTGCAACTTACTGGCTAAAGAAGGAAGAATATAAGAATGTTTTTAAAATTATGGGGGAAAGGTGCAGTACCATTGTTTATATAACGTGATTCTGAAGATAAAAAGAGATGTCTGTGTTATAGCTTGTAGTGTCTGTAGCAGACAACGTGCCGGTTACGTGGAAACAACACAGAATTTCTGGGACAATCGGAAGCAGAGTTTGTGTGGGATTGACATAAATGTAGCGGCGGCATTTAACTGCGCATGCCGTGCGTGACCTGGAATATTCCATTCATAAACTCACAAACGTTGTAAGACATGTGCACATCCCAAGAACCAAAAAAAGCAGCCAACCTTTTAGAGTGCGTTCACAATTTCTAATATTGAAAGACAGCCTCTATCTTAATTATAAACATTTTGAACATTGCTTCGTTTAAAAGTGCCAATTCGCATCACATTTTCCAAGAGGATTGACTGACAGCATTATTCAGAGTGATTTATTTGAAATCGGTAAATTTTTCTTTAATTATTTAACTTTCTTAAGTATCTAGGTGTAAAGCTGGACAAGGGCCTAACTTTTGGGGGGTCACATCCAGGAGGTAGCTCATCGGGCATGCGGAGCTTCGGCTTCGTTATACCCCATGATGCGCTCAGGAATGCCGACACCCCTTAAGTTGCGCCTTTTTCAGGCTTTAATTCTCCCAATAATGCTTTAAATGTGTGAGATCTGGGGCATGGCCGCAGGAACCAATCTGCGACAACTTAAGCGTGTACAAAATAGATGCCTTAGGGTCATCTATTCTGTGTGCTGGAGGTTTCCCGTCATGAGATACCTCCATGAAGCCTCATCTATCCACTATGAGGAAGATGATGAATGCGCCTATACAATTAAATATTGACAACAACTTGATAAATAGTGTTGACAATGTACAACTACTTGGGGTCACACTGGACAAAAATTATCTTTTACACCCCATGTTGACCAATTAGCATTAAAACTAAGTAAAAATATATTTCTTTTAAAGTGTCTAAATAACTATGTCCCAGAAGCAACTATTAGAATGATTTATTTCTCCCTCATTCAGTCACACATCTCATATGGTCTAGAGATCTGGGGCAATACTTAGAAATTAAATTTAAACAAAATTTTTACTTTACAGAAAAGAGCAATTAGATATCTATCTAATTTAACAACTAAAGAATCATGTAGGGAAGCCTTTCGTCAGCAAAAAATAATGACGCTGACAAGCCTGTACATCTACAAAACAATTTTATATATGATAAAATACATCCCATTGCAAACAAATTCGGATATTCATAACCACAACACAAGAAACAAGAATAATTTCGCTACTATGATGTACAGACTCCACCTGTGTGACAAGTTGCCTAGTTACATGGGAGCCAAGCTATATAACAAACTCCCAGCAGAAGTTAAAGTGTCTAGTAACTTAACAAAATTCAAATTTTTCTTGAAATCATATTTAATTAATAATGTTTTTTATTCACTTGATGAATTTCTAAACTAAGACTACAACTTCAGAATTTATCGTTTGAGGGCTAGTTTCTTATTTTACAATACTTATGACTAAACCCTAGACATTGTATTAGGTGTACAAGACATTATACATTTAGAATAACATCACCTAAGTTTTAGTTTCTTCTAATATCTGTGTATATATATCAAGATATCCAGCAACATTAACTGTATATAATTGACAACTTGCCTGTTTTCAACAATGCTTGTAAAAGTATTATTATTATTATTATTATTATTATTATTATTATTATTATTATTATTATTATTATTATTATTATTATTATTATTATTATTATTATTATTATTATTATTATTATTATTATTATTATTATTATTATTATTATTATTATTATTATTATTATTATTATTATTATTATTATTATTATTATTATTATTATTATTATTATTATTATTATTATTATTATTATTATTATTATTATTATTATTATTATTATTATTATTATTATTATTATTATTATTATTATTATTATTATTATTATTATTATTATTATTATTATTATTATTATTATTATTATTATTATTATTATTATTATTATTATTATTATTATTATTATTATTATTATTATTATTATTATTATTATTATTATTATTATTATTATTATTATTATTATTATTATAATTATTATTATTATTATTATTATTATTATTATTATTATTATTATTATTATTATTATTATTATTATTATTATTATTATTATTATTATTATTATTATTATTATTATTATTATTATTATTATTATTATTATTATTATTATTATTATTATTATTATTATTATTATTATTATTATTATTATTGTTATTGTTAGTGTGTATGGATTTATTAAAGCAAGTTAATATTCTATTTATATCACACAACCTCTATAGATGTGTTCTTAAACTGTATAAATTCATATGACGTGGTTCTTTTGTGTATTTAACACTACACTGAACTGAAAATAAATAAAATAAAATAAAATAAAAAACTAAAATGTCATTAGGCGCCGGGCCACAAAATTCTACGCGAGTTTGCCCCAACATCTGAGCGCCCTGGTTAGGTCTCTAGGGAACTATGGAACCTCAGAAAGACGCCACAAGCTCTACCGGCTTCCCCGCATGGCATGCGGGCACACCCGGTAACAATAAAGTTGTTATTACAACCTCAAAATTATTACTGTTTGAAAATTAATTATACCTTCTAAATTAAACTCTTCCTAAATTTTCTCACACAAGCGTTGCACCCGAGTTGGCTACCATGAGGAGCTACGGCTACCTCCCTTCTTTTCATCCACCTAAATTTTACCCACCACCCTGCGAAACCCCACATATCCTGTCATTAATTGTTTAAGTCCGTGTAGGACAGGTACACGAATGACACACGTCGTGCTGGCCCTCAGTCAGCCGCCAGCTACTTGATTGATTGATTATTTAGCTGGATACTCAATTAAAAAGCACTTTTTGATGTCAAATTAAGCAGGATGTTCAGGAAGAGAAGTGTAGATGTTAATTCTTTATTTATTATTGTTATATTTTGTTGACTATGATTTTAAGAATACCTACGACTGAAAATTTGAAATCATGAACTAACAACAAATAGTATAATAGCTTTTTAAGGTTTATACTACAGATGTAACTTAATGCAAACATGATACAGCCCAAATTTTGTCAATTTCACTGTGATAGTTTGTAAAACACTGTCGCGAACCCGTTATCGCGATAGCGCGGATTGTGCACACAAAGGAACTGATAAAGATAGCACGGAGATAAAGGTCTGCCGGAACAAATAAAGTGAGATAGATGGAAAATTCTAGTGACATCTTGATTGATAGAGAACATTCGGTTTCTTGTTTGTTTTAGAACAGTCTAGAATTATCAGTGGTGGTATACATTGTCACCCGAACATCGAAATTCTCTATAGAACCAGCTGAAAGTTAGGGCCAGACGGGAAGCATTCAGACTACGCCTACCCATTTATCTCGTGCCACTAACCGAGGGGATGATTAGAAGAGCGACACGAGGCCTGTACCGTCTCATTCCCCTCGCCGCTTGACGCCAGAAACCTTCGGGGTGATTCACTGAACCCCGAGACTTCCAGAAACAGCAATCTTTCTATAAAAATGGGCTGCAGCTGGTGAGAGAGTTTAGTTCCTGGCGAGCAGCCGTGAGGAGCGCCGAGTGAGGGAGCGGACTGGAAGACAGTGTACGTGCATCGGAGGAGTTGTACGTAATTGCGAGTGCAGACTGGACCTGTGATAGACAAACTGATGAATTGTAATTGTGTGCGCTACGTAATTCTGTGTAATCGGCAAGTGTTCCAACTGTAATTCGGTGGAAATAAACAACATTTTGAGTTTGTGTAATTTGACTTTTAATTTCACGAACCCACAACGTCACAATACAATAGATCGCGACACGCCAGAATAGTCGTAAACGAGTTGTAACGAGAGTTGTAAACTGAGTCGAAGAAGAGAAGTACTGAGTATCGTGTGGCCGCAATGGTGTTTTTAAAGTGAAAGCTTTTGTTTGTTTCAGCGACTTTGACTATTGTATTTGTGTATGTTAGGTATGTTTGACCAAGCAGTGTTTCTACGAAAATAAAGAACAATTTCAATTTAGGCAACTTGGACTTTTAAATCTACGAACCTACAAAGTCACGATATGATCAAATTTATTTATTTTTTGTTAGCTCACCTAAAAAGTCCCTTGCGACAAAATAACTTAAATTTTGGTCTAATATTTTAACAACAGGTTCTCAACACATCCGTTCGTTTAATTTTCCCTAGGTTTCTCTGTGTCACAAAAGCCTAGGCTCCAGAAAGTTTTAAAGCTATAAATATGGCTGTTTGTTTTCAGCAAAATTTGAATTTTTTGTGTGTTTTAAAGTAAAGGAAGTGAGCTTAATTTCATCTCACACTAAAACACAGGGCAATTTATATTCAGTATGTCTCTCTGAACGTGTGTAGCAAGTTTCATTAGTCTAACACTAATGCCCGATTTCTCCAACAGATGTTAAGACTTTAACACGAGTTTAGCAATAGTAAAAACAAAATTTGCATTTCACCAACAAGTGTTAAGGTAACACTCATGTTAAATCTCTTGTTAACTAGCAAAACCAAATTTATGTTGATAAGTCCTTAACAACTGTAATTAGTTAAGATAGCGAGCATGAACTCAGCTGTTGATATCGATTTGCTATATTTAAGACCGTCTAAATGGCATTCATAATAGAGTACGGCCTATGAGGAGAAATGATTTTGAGGAACTATCCGAAGAAAACTGTTTTACGGAGGTACAGACTGTCGAAACATGTTGCTATGAAGGTTACTGCGGAAGTACAAGAGAGGTTAGAACATGCATCGAAAGGAATATGGCGATCTCGCCTTTGCTTCAAGTATTAATAACTTTGCGATTTTATAATTCCCTGAATTATGTGGATAATACATTGTCCACCTCCCGTCTTGAAACGTTCAAGTCACTTGTCCTTCTTCGCTCCTCGTTTTAAATTTACGTAATACTGAGTTAGAACATGCATCGAAAGGAATATGATTATCTCGCCTTTGCTTCAAGTATTAATAACCTTGCGAATTTATAATTCACTGAATTATGTGGATAATACACTGTTCAGCTCCCGTCTTGAAACGTTCAAGTCACTCGTCACTTATCGTGCGCTCCTCGTTTTAAATTTACGTAATACTGAGTTAGAACATGCTTCGAAAGGAATATGACTATCTCGCCCTACCTTCAATATTAGTAACCCTGCGATTTTATAATTCACTGAATTTTGTGGATAATACATTGTCCACCTCCCGTCTTGAAGTGTTCAAGTCACTTGTCCTTCGCACCTTGTTTTAAATTTACGTAATACTGAGTTAGAACATGCATCGAAAGGAATATGCCGATCTCGCCTTTGCTTCAAGTATTAATAACTTTGCGATTTTATAATTCACTGAATTATATGGATAATACATTGTTCACTGCCCGTCTTGAAACGTTTAAGGCATTCGTTCTTCTTCGTACCTCGTTTTAAATTTACGTAATACTGACAAGTTGTTTGGTGCTTGTAGTAGTGACACATGCATTTGAATTAAATTCGTTTCCAATATTTTCCTCGCGACGTCTTTCTCTTTTACATTCACCGCATCCGTCCTCTTATTTTCCACGATATCCTTACACTTCGTCACCATTTCAATTAACAATTCTTTCTTCATCGATGAGAAATTTGTCTCACGGCTTTATTTATGATTTTGTTCATCCGCCATTTGTGCAGAAGAAAATGAAAACAAAAACGCATCACAGTACGTTCAGAAAATAATACGACTCATCCATAGCCTTCTATAGCTGTGACATTTACAAGTTTCTTGGCGTTAACACAGGTTTGTTAACATTTTAAGAAAACAGGTTGGTGAAATGCACGAAATTTATCATTAATGTTAGCGCTGTGACAATTGTTACGTTACACTTGTTAACGTCGATTTTAACATCTGTTGGTGAAATCGGGCATAAAACTGCGAGACAATGAGCATCTTAAATAATGAAAAATGCTGAAATTTTCAATAGCGAGAAAACAAGGATAAAGAATTAGAATTCATATCTAACACTAGCATTATGTATCTTTTAAGCCCGCCTCGGTAGCGTAGATTGTAGCGTGTCTGCCTCACGTTCAGGGGGTCCCGTGTTGGGATCTCGGTCAGGGTGATTTACCTGGATAATGTTTTCCCTTATCCTAAAAGACGAATGTCGGGTAACTCTAAGCTCCATGGACCATGGGTCCATTTGAGCATCATTTCACCCAATCCATTCATCGTCCGATATGAGTTAAGAAAGTTCAAGGACGTAAATTACAGCAACTAAAAAGGTATCTTCCAAAGTATATTGGAGAATTTAGAAATGGCTTTCGGATACCACCTAAGCATTCTTTGCATTCAGGAAGGCTTACATTACTTTATAGACTAAAATGAGGAAAAAGTGATATTTTGAAAATGTTAATGATATTCCACATTTTTTAAACAGAGAAAAACAGTGTTTTGTGAATGAGGCTGAAAGAAGTCGTTAAGATTATTTTATTTCATCTTTGAGAATATGAGTCTTAAGAATACAGTATATTTTATCAGTGTTATCCTTAATAGACCCCCAAACACGAATGATGTAATAAAATTAATAAAACTAAAATAAGAAAAATAAAGTGGTAACCTTTGTCAGCTTCTTTGTCAATTTATTCTAGATACATTTCACATACGTTTTAGGTAAAATTAATAATTAAATATGTCTTTTGGCATTTTTAAACATCCTACACTTTGGATTACTCCACTTTTCAATAACTATATCATTTTGGAAAGTAGGTGCAAGCTTTTTAGCTGTAGCTCAGCTGATACAAAAGATTCATCAGTAATATTATGAGAAGCTGTGGTCTCAGATTTAAGAGTTTTATGATACTCATGATGAATTGGTTAGACATAATTCATCAGATCCTGTAAGTCCTTTAATTTCGCAGGGTTTATAGGTCTTGGACCATTCTATTTTGGAAGGTTTGCCAGATATTTTCCTTCTAATGTTCAAAATGTCATAATCCTCAATACCACCGTAAGTGTATTTAAAATGTAACTTAAAGAGGTGGTCTTTAAATACTTGCATGCAAGCCACCTCGCCCAGGAGCATATTTTGCCCTGATTCTGAAACTGCTCTTCTCTGCAGTTCACCCAGAAGAGGCTTTGCAGAAACGAGCATGACAAGATGTCCTTTTGACAATATGAAAAGGATTATTTACCCTTGTTTTTTTTTCACTAGCTCCATTCACTAATCTGAAACATAGATGTAAGCTATTGTCTCCCTCCCTCCCTCTCTCTCTCTCTCTCTCTCTCTCTCTCTCTCTCTCTCTCTCTCTCTCTCTCTCTCTCTCTCTCTCTCTCTCTCTCTCTCTCTCTCTCTCTCTCTCTTTCTCCAGAAGGCCGAAGTCACGGTCACAAGGTACAAATCTTTGATCGGCCACAAGATGGCAGGCACAGAGGATGAACAGGTTAGTCCATTTTTGAGAATATACGAGTAGCATATCACGAAACGCATGAACGTCACCTCTCTATATTTAGGGTAATATAATTGCTGGAGGATAGACCAACACAAGAAAAGACAGCTCTCTGCCGCAACAACAGAGGGCAGCACTTATCGCAAAATGCTTTATTTTGAGGGTTAGCCCGTTTTTCCGGGCGTGTCTTCAATTCACTTTGCTTCGCCGAGAAGAGCCATTAATTTAACGTGTACCTCATTCTCAGTGACAAGAAGCTAATGTCAAAAACAGCTGTCAACAATAAGACAAAGTACGAAAATACAGTATCAATTAAAATCATACGTGCATCGCGTTACAGGTAGTCAAAGCACTCAAACTTCCTGCTTACAGTATACCACAGGAAAGAAAGTCACCGAGGCCTGAGACGCAGGGGGATTAGAGAAGGTTCCCACACCCTCCCTGGACAGGCTTATGACACACCATGTCAGTACAGTTACAGATCATTCAAAGACCTTCTGATGGCTTCTACTTTTGTGAATGAATCTTCTCGGCTTTAGTGTACAGAGTGACTATCATATGTTTCAAATGGGAAGCTGTTTGTTTTCTTGAGCGCTACTAGGTGAGCAACCAATCGGAGTCCTGCAGTGTTGTATTGCATTCCCTCTAAGTGGCGTGTGACCAGCGGCAAACTAATCAATCTCTAATAAGTACTATTCGCGCCAAGACAAAAATTCAGATTTTGCCAAAACTGATCCATGAGGAAAGAAACAGTAATGTATTTAATATAACCGTAAAAACCTCATATTTTTAGCTCAGATAGTTCTCCTAATACAAATAAATAAAGTAGATACCAATATATCATAACAATGCATTGCGACGTAAGCACTGTAATGAACATCATTATTGGTTGGCATGTATGTGTGAATGTATATTTGAAATTACTCAGAACTGAAACGTAAACATTTGACATGACGTGACAAAAGAAATATGTACTTTGAATAAGCCAAGAGGTTTGTTAAATTCGATGAGAGGAAACGATACACTTCTTGCTATTCTGGCAGAACGTGTTTTGTCACATTATTACTTTGTTTATGAATGCTTCGTAATCTCTATTTACTCTAGAGAGTTCAAAGCAGTATTATTCAGTTACCCTTCCATGAAAAAGTGTATCAGCTGGAACAATGAGACGTGATCCACCTTTCCCTCGTTACTACTGCTAGTACAAACCAATAGAATTAATGTGGGCTCAAATTATGTTGCAAACAGAAATAATATTTTTAAACTTACATAGAACGACTTATTCACAAAGAAATTGACAAGGAACACAACAATACTGGGAAAGCTGCGTGAGACATCAGATAAACTACAAGAAAACGACTTTTGGAAAGAAATAGCACGTAACGCGATTTTGGAACCTATCATCATAAATTTGCGGTACTCAGACGTTGAAGACAATGACAATGACGAATTATCTCTTAACGTAAGTAACATTCACAGCTATACGGATGCATCACTGGTACTTTCGTTGGATTAGAAAAATAAGTAATTCATAATCTATAATTAACTTTAAACTAAATATTTAAAACATCTGCGTAATATACGAATATTCATGCCACAGTTGTGATTTCAATAGCTGCATTATTATAAAACTTTGGAAAATACAGGTTGCTTCCCCTTGCGTCTAGCGCCACGAACACTCGCAAGTGTGTAGTGTTTAACGCCCGATTTTACTACATACGGCACCGCAGGCGATGACACTGATGATACATGAAATGAAGATGGAGCACCGGTGGAATGAGATGGCGGGGGAAACCGGAGATCCCGGAGAAAACCCGCCCCAACGCCGTGTTGTCCACCACAAATCTCACTTCGTGGTCGCCTGTGATCGAACCCGGGCAGCCTTGGTGAGAGCCAAGCGGTCTAAACACTGAGCCACGGCGTGGCCACTCGCAAGTGTGCGAGAGAGAGGGAAGTATAAAAAGAGTGGAGATAACGAGGTGGCAACGGTGAAGGCTCTAGCGCATCTGATTGGCTACAGGCGAGAACTCTTCCCATTTGAAACACATAATAGGCCACATGTTTCTTTTAACGGTTATGCTCCTTGTGTAGCATGCGTTCTCTGCCACACACATTCACTGTCCTTGTCTCACTGTGTAAGGGAGAGGCATTGTTCTAAGAGATTTGCTTTGGAAATTAATCATTTCTTCACACTAGCCGTATATAAGCTAAGGTTTTTGAAAGATAGATTTAACATTAAGAATTCAAAGCCATGGCCGGGATTTGAACCACGGATCTCCTGGTTTCCGTCCAGTCGCTCCATCAATTCCATCAATTAACTAAAATAATAAGAGTTAAATGATGAAGCCTGGGACTCAAGTACTTACGATATTAAGTCGCCAAAAACGGTGTATCTGGAATGCGAGACCCCCAATGGCCTTCCGGGGTAATATATGAGTCAAATGGAGAATTTAATGTCAGGACGGCAGGTTGGCCATGGTAGCTCAATGGGTTAGAGCGACTGGACGGAAACCAGGAGATCCGTGGTTCAAATCCCGGCCATGTCATTGAATTTTTCATGTTGACTCTATCTATCAAAAATCTTAGCCTATATACGACTAGTGTGAAGAAATGATTAATTTCCATCAATTAACTAAAAAGTCTACCTTTGTGTATCTGTGAACAACAGCATATGGGTGTTTGTGTGTCTTGTGCATGCACAAACGTGTAAAACAAAACGGAAGAACCAGTAAAAACGCAGAAACATAAACTGGCATGACAAAGAAAGTGGAATAAAAATAAGAAAAATAACATAACTATAAAACAAACAAAAAAACTGCCAAACGTTTTGGAAATAGCCATTTTCAATATAATCCTTGATACCGGTCTGAATATTTAAATATTTTTCTCGCATGTCCTAGCCATTCAAACAGAATGGAATTTCAAAGTCATGATATAGCCACCAACTTCTAAAAGATTTGACTATCACTTAAGGAAACCTAGTAACTAAAGATTCTTTAAATTGTCATTTTTTAGGAATTTTATTTACAAATTGTCTATATTTTTCTGAGTAATTCGTTCTGCGAATTACACTTGCACTTAATTTATAATTAATCAAAAATAATGGTGAAAACAAGTCAACAAGTTTGGCTTATTTTTAAAGTTCGTTCGCCACAAGTTGCATTATTTTTTCTTTCTTTCAGAAAACTTTATTTTGTTCTAAAATTACAAAATTTAAAAACAAACCTTAAATTTACACTAGTAAGTTGTTAGTATTACACATAAATTTTAAATGGTCGTTTTCAAATGTTTAATATGGATAAAAAGTTACAGGGTCATTAAAAAGTACCTTTTTGTTTAAAAAGAGGCCATAATCAAGAAAATTACATTCTCTGAAATATGCAGTATATAATGGTAGTGTCTAGGAAGATGTGCTGTTAAAATTTCATTATGAAATTTTACGTAGTCCCAGAGAAAAATATATTTTAATTTATGATTTGTTTGTATAGAACACAGCTGGCCCCCTTAAGCCAACAGTATACCCATATTTCTATTAATAATACAATTTCTATAAAACTGGATGAAAAATGATTTATGAATAATAACGTTTTATGAATATTTGTTTAAGAATGAATAAAGAAAGTAATGCTGTGCTTAAATAATAATAAGAAAAAAGAATAGTTCCCCTCTAATCGATCGGGCAAGAAGTACTTCCGATAACAGGAGTTCTACTGTAATTTGCTTTATTACTTAAACCAAGGGCTAGACAGTAAGTTTCGGCTCAAAAGGCAGTCGAAAGCAACTGTCATTTTAAGTACCAGACTCTTATTCATTGCAGAGACAAACTAGTTATGGACCAATTATAATGAAAACTGATATCTTAGGCCTTGACCTCCATCAGAGAAAGGACGATGACATAATTCTGGAATTGTATAATATCTTACAAAATAAAGTTATTGACATTTAGCATCAAGCACAGAAAATTTCGTTAATGTAATAATAATAATAATAATAATAATAATAATAATAATAATAATAATAATAATAATAATAATAATAATAATAATAATAATAATAATAATAATAATAATAATAATAATAATAATAATAATAATAATAATAATAATAATAATAATAATAATAATAATAATAATAATAATAATAATAATAATAATAATAATAATAATAATAATAATAATAATAATAATAATAATAATAATAATAATAATAATAATAATAATAATAATAATAATAATAATAATAATAATAATAATAATAATAATAATAATAATAATAATAATAATAATATATTATAATAAATATAATATATTATAATATATAATAATATATTATTATTATTAAAGATAATGATAAGTGATAAGATAATGATGATCTCTGGAAATATATTTGAAACCTCGTTAATCCAAATATAAATTATTGTACCAAATTTACTTCTGACTCGAAATATTGAATTGCACCTACAATTTTATTTTTGAGACTCCATGAATCCAGAAATCTGTGTTCCCCTCACATGACTTTCTCTACCTTTGTATAAAATATTCTTACACTCGTTTCTCTTTTCAGTTAATCCAGATAAGCCTGTTATCTATAATTTTCTTGTAGGTACAGGGAATTTAGGAGTACAGTAGACTTCAAGTGATAGTCAAATGTTTTAGACAGCTGATCGTGATGTAATGTCTTTGAAATTCTATTCTCTTTACATGGCCAAGAGATAAAAAACAATGATGTCATATTTCAACAAAGTATAAGTATTGGAAAATACCTATCAGTAACAATAACGAATACCTCGGAAACGCTAAACTGTACAAAAAGTTTCTAAATAAATTGTTGCGTGTTTAACGAGATCTAACTTCTTTTCTGAAATAAGATTTTGTTTATGTGTTACAGTTTACCAATTAAGAAAACTTCATCCAGAATGAAGGCTATTGATAGAAAATTCCAGATAAGCGTTTCATTTGTCATGAAAATATCCTAAACATCGCTTAATCGTTAGAGACATTTTGGGAAAAACAAAACCTTTGAAAAATATTTTAATTGGGATAGGTAGACTATTTGGAAAATTGTCACGACCGATTCTTGGAAAATATAGAATTAAATATCAACTTTGGTATTTAACTTTTCATTTTCAGTCCGTGTTTTTAGTGGAATCTCGAAGTCTCAAAAATTTATTTCTGTTTAAAACTTTTAATCGATTTTTTTGGGTGGAATAAAGTGTCACTTACCAAATAGACCAAGTGATAAAAATATTAACACATATATTAAATATTATACAATTAATACAAAAAGTTGGCATACTGAACTTTTCCTATTGTTTTGAGAGTTTCGGGATAAAATTGTTTAAATCTTTAAAAGGTTCATCCTGAGTTGTCACTTATACGTCACATCCGGAGGAATTTAAAGATGTAGCGAAAACCTAATGACAGTTTGTAATTTAATAGTACTTGAATTTCTGCTTTCAAGCTACATTGAACATTTTAATGAGTAAATTCGTAACAAATTTCAATTTTTTTGGTTGGGGGGTAATTTGTGTCCTTTAACTTTTTAAGTCATATCGGACGTTAAATGGAATGGGTGAAATGCTGCTCAAATGGGTCCAGGATCCATGGAGCTTAGAGTTACCCGAAATTCATCTTTTAGGACAAAGGAAAACCCAGGAAAAACCCTTATCCAGGTAACTCACCCTGACCGAGATTCGAACTTGGGATCTCTTGAACGAAATATCAAGTTGTAACATAAATTGGAAGTAAACGTAGGTCATTGTCTACTGTTCTCTTGGATATTTAAACTGGTTACGTGAGCGGGATTTGAACGGCTGTTAGAGAAACATTTGTAGTGTCTAATTAGAGCTGAAAATTAAATTTATTATTAATATATTTCTTTGTTAATTTACACCCTCTAACATTAAGTAATATCAGACGATGAATGAAATGATACTCAAATGACTACAGTATTCACAGAGCTTAGAGCTACCTGACATTCATCTTTAAGGATAAGGGAAAACCCCGGAAAACCTTATCCATGTAACTAATCCTGGCCGAGATTCGAACTCGGGACCTCTTCAGTGTAAAGCAGACACGCTACCAACTACGTCACCGAGGTGGGCATTATTTATGTTGTAGACATTTTTTGAAGTTGTTGGTAAATGTGAGCTGTGTTTATCTTTAAACACCCTGTGTACACTTGTTCGTTAGCATTTTTGGTTAGCTTTAAGCGCCCTGTATATGCCTGTTCGTTAGAATTGTTTGTGGAAGCTCTATAAAAATGAACGATAGCACTAGAAGACACATAAGAACTTTTTCTCCTGGCGACGATTTTAACACAAAAATTAAGGTATAAACTTGCTCTCACCATAGTTTGGACATAATCCAGGTCCTCCTCCACGGCGGGCGGAGGTGGACAGGGGTAGAAGGCCTGTTCCTGAGCCTTCTGGTGGTTGTACGAACTGACCGCTCCAGACACATTCCGTCGTCGGACCCGATATTCGGCCATAAGGCGGTCGAAGTCCTCCCATTCCGAGTCGATGACATCCTCGAACTCCTCGTGCACCGTGGCGAGCATGTCGGGGCGACAGTACCGGCTTGACTGGAGCCTCTCTTTGAAGCAGTAGTCTAGATGGACAGCGGGTGGGGGTCAATCAGACACAATCAGGAGCAAACAGCTTGCTTAGTACAGACATCACACTACTTCGTACCATCGACTTATCCAATTTATTCATCAAGTTTGTTTTACAACGTCGTAACCGACTCCGATATAGAGATACGTGCCACTGCTCTGCAAATATCTTACTTCATCTGTCACTTATTTAAAAATATAAAAGACAATTGAAGCCCTTTCATAATTATTACACTACAGAATAAAACAGCTTGTTTGTAATGAAATAAAAACATGTAAAATGTAAACTAAGTACTGTAAATACCATCTTTTACTTTAAGGCCCTTTTTGGAATCTTTATTTCTGCCCTTTTTTCCAAATGTTCCTTTAAGATTCTTCTGTTTCTCTGTTTCATCACTTACTACAAAAATATTCAGTTACTGTATAATATTTTCGTTACCAATGCTGTCCAACTTAGTACAAGCTTCCACTGCACAGAAAAATTTCCTTTCCGCCGCTTAAATGTGGCAAAAATCTCTTGTACTCCGAACCTAGGAGCTACTGCCATAATGTAAAAGACTACAGACATCACCGTATAAAATTTTATCTGTGTACCTCTCCATGTATTTTATAGCACTCTTTATAATTTACGTCCACCAACGTTAAATCAAATGCAATGATGCTCAAATAAGCCCGAGTCCATAGACTTAAGAGTTTCCCGACATTCATATTTCAGGCCAAGAGAAATTCCAACGCTGTGATATCGAATGATAAATGAGCCCAGAATACAGAGAGCTTAGAGTTAAGAGACATTCATCTTTCAGGATAAGAGAAAACCTCCAACGTTAAGTCATAACGGACGATGAATGAAATGATGTTCAAATGAGTCTTGGGTACATAGAGCTTAGAGTTACCAAACATGCATCTCTCAGGATAAGGGAAAACCTCCAACGTTAAGTCATAATGGACGATCAATGAAATGATGTTCAAATGAGACCTGGGTACATAGAGCTTAGAGTTACCAGACATGCATCTCTCAGGATAAGGGAAAACCTCCAACGTTAAGTCAGATCTGACGATAAGGGAAATGATGTTTAAAAGAGTACAGGGTACATAGAGTTTAGAGTTACCAGACATTCAGCTCTAAGGATAAGAGAAAACCTGCAACGTTAAGTCATAATGGACGATGAATGAAATGGTGTTCAAATGAGTCCTGGGTACAGAGAGTTTAGAGTTACCAGACATGCATCTCTCAGGATAAGGAGAAATCGCCAACGTTAAGTCATACCGGATAATGAATGAATTATGTTCAAATGAGTCCAGAGTTTAGAGTTACCAGACATACATCTCTCAGGATAAGGGAAAACCTCCAACGTTAAGTCATATCTGACGATGAATGAAATGATGTTCAAATCAGTCCTGGGTACATAGAGTTTAGAGTTACCAGACATACATCTCTCAGGATAAGGGAAAACTTACAACTTTGCCATATCGTACGATGAATGAAATGATGTTAAAATGATTCCATGGTACATAGAGCTAAGAGTTTCCAGACACTCATCTCTAAGGATAAGGGAAAATCTCTTACGTTGCCATATCGGACGATGGATGAAATGATGTTAAAATGAGTCAATGGTACATAGAGCTTAGAGTTACCAGAGGTTCATCTCTAAGGATAAGGGAAAACCTCCAACGTTGCCATATCGGACGATGAATGAAATAATGTTCAAATGAGTCCAGGATATATAGAGTTTAGAGTTACCAGACATACTTCTATCAGGATAAGGGAAAACCTGCAACGTTAAGTCATATTGGACGATGAATGAAATGATGTTCAAAAGAGTACAAGGTACATAGAGTTTAGAATTACCAGACATTCATGCTAGGATAAGGGAAAACCTCCAACGTTGCCATATCGGACGATGAATAAAATGATGGTAAATGAGTCCAGGGTACATAGAGCTTAGAGTTACCAGACATTCATGTTTCAGGGTAAGGGAAATCCTCTAACGTTAACTGCTAACCTTCAGCTGTTCCACTTTTTCATTCTGTAGATCTTAAAGAAAGTTAAGAAGATATGGCCGAAATTGTACCTATTTTAAAACAGATTTTAAAATATGTGGTTACATTAAAGTACTTAGTTTGATGCTTGGATTTGTCTTTTTTTGTGTTTGTGGGACAGTCGTGATGCGCAAAAACATGAAGTGGTATGACAGTGGTGCAATGTGACAGGAATATGTCCCAGGGAAGAGTTGAAATGCTACAAAGACATGGGTTGGTGAATGTCCTTGAAAATCCATTTCTTCAGTTCACATTTAGACTTTTTTTTCAGGAAAATCTGGATGATGTTAGCGATTAAGGGGGAATTGTACATTTGTTTCTTGTAGAAGTGGTACCAATGTCATAAGGACCCAGTGATGATGGGGGATTGTTGTTGGTTTCTTGTGAGGGAAAGCAGACAGGAGTACAAGATGCAATCGCATGCTATCACATACAGGTATGCCCCTTAAATATATAGCCCAAAAATTATTGCATGCCTTTAAAGAAATATTCTGAATTAAGCTTAATTCATCATGACATATAGGACTATAACATATATCATTATATCACAATAATAAATGTAAAGTATCTTATCTGAAATATCGTAGGCGAGAACTTAAATGCATTCGTATCATTTTAACCTGACATGATAAGAGATTTCTGTGGCAATTTTCAAAATCAACACATTTTCCCTTCAGAATTAGGTCCCTACTTTTATACGGAGGCATGAAGAAACTTTTCTTTTATTGGGTAGTACTATTAACAGGACATGATGTAAACATTTACATAGGATCGGAATATACTATATAATATAAAATGTAATATGCAAAAGACCAATATGATGCTCTTCAACTTGCTAAAAAAATATGATGGTAATATAAATCTAAAAGTACAGAGTGACATTGTGTCAGAAGTGAAAACACATAAATTTTTGGGTATTGTGTTAGATAATCGACTAACTTGGGCTGATCATATAGAAAACATATGCGGAAAAATTAGTAAATCATTATATCTCTTAAGATATTTTAGCAAGTACAACAATACAAACATCCTAAAATTAATATACTATGGATGTATCTATCCATATCTAATCTATGGAATAGAAATATGGGGTTCAGCAGCCAAAACACACATAAATAAACTGCTTATTTACCAAAAAAAGTGTGTTAGGGTCATGTATAATCTAAAAGCAAGAGAATCTTGCAGGGATACCTTTATAAATAAAAAAATAATCACCATCTACTCTCTGTATGCTTACACAACTATAATGTTTATTGTGGACAAGTGTAACCCAGGTACATGAACATAACACCAGAACCAATATGAATTACTATAGAGATAGTGTAATTAAAACTGTATCTCAAAAGGATGTACATATACTAGGAATTAAGCTTTACAATAAACTGCCATCTGATAGCTAGCATCTCAAAACAGCAGTTTAAATGGAAGTTAAAGACTTTCCTCATAAATAAATGTTTATATAACTTAAATGAATTATGACATTGCAGCTTTAATTATACTTGAAAGTGATAAATTCATTAAGCTGATTAAGGGATCATGTGTAGAATTAGTTTCTAATGCTGTAATTGACTCTGTAAATTAGATTCTAATGTTGTAGAATTGACTATGTACAAGTAGTATTAATGATGAAAAATGGACTATTTCAGAAATTGTAACTTTATCTTTGTATCTTGAACTGACGTGTCCTATAAGATATGTATTATGTTCCAAAGGATGAAATAAATACAATTTACAATACAATTTACAATATACGAGTCCCCAGCTTGTCCACTATGCAGTCTAAATAAAGATATAGACTATAATAATATTTTAAAGTGTACATCAATTCACGATATACTGTCACGGCAACAGGCATAAAAGTTTCGGCACAGATAACAAAACAGTCGACGGATAAAGTTTCATGGTAATAACGAGCCTTGCTAAGCAGTTAATCATATCGCGTTTAGAGTAAACAAGCGCCGGCAAGTAAGATAACTGAGGTAAAGTAGCCGTATTCCCATAAAAGCCCTGGGTGTTCAGCGGGCGAGCCTGTTTTCAATATCCGCTTGGCGCCTCATGTATGCCAGTTCCTCCCTCTCTCCCTCCCACCCAGCCGTATGCGTCAACCTGTATGCGCAGAGGTCAGTGTGTATCATCTAGGCGAGTGAACTTGGTTATCACGTGCTTTGTTGGGAACACTAAATCTGTTAAACATGTCAGTTAGAATACAGTTAAAGAAGAACTAAAGCCCAATTTTCCAGAAAAGTCTGTTCTTGTGATAGACAACGCTTCATATCACAATGTAACCAGAGAAAAATACCCCATAGCGAACACAAAAAAGCAGGATATGCAAGACTGGTTGGTTAAGCATAGGATTCCGTTCGGAAGCCATATGCTGAAAGCGGACCTATAGGATCTTATAAAGTTGCATAAGCCAAAACATAAGAAATATATTATGGATGCAATTTTAGAAGAAGATGGGCACGTAGTTCTCCGCTTACCACCGTACCATCCCGACCTGAATGCCAGAGAAAAAATTTGGGCAAATGTAAAAGAATGGGTTGCGCTTTGCAATGTGAGCTTCAACATGGGAGACGTCTGACGTTTGTGCGAACAGCGATTTGGTGAAATAGCAGAAGTAGAATGGGGTCCAGTTTGCCGGCATGTTCACCAAGTGGAAGAGAAATATATAAAAACTGAGGGTCTCCTAGAAACAGAGGTGGAAAAGCTAACGATCACTGTTAATGACGACTCAGCAACGTCTGAATATGAGTGCAGCAGCAGAGCCGAGAGGTACGATTTCGAGGGATGTGCAGACGACATGCTGGAGGGCATCGAGGAACTTTCCCAATCACCTCACACCTAAGCCACGCCCATCGGTAGTGAGAGTCGCTCCTAAGGAAGCAATGCATTATGCCAGGGTTTTTACGGAAGTAATCTAACTCTAAAGGACTCGCCGGCATAGATTAAGTTACGCTTCTAGAATGTGTTAGAATATTCGGATTACGTCATTAGATGCCTTGTTTTCCAGAAACATCTAGTGATTGTACAGAACAGTCTGGTAATCATGAATAAGGGTATAAAAAGAAGCCATGACTAGTGATGAGACAGTTGTAAACAAAGTAGTAAGCAGAGTAGTTGTGTAACAAGAAACAGTGTTCTGAACGAGATATAGCTGGAAGTGTTATTGTAACGAGAGCTAATGTAATCAGCTGTCACTGTTTGTTATTGTAATCGACCTTGGAAGATTGTGTATATTTGTATTTATGTCATCCTTTGGAACATAATACATATGTTGTAGGACACGTCAGTTCAAGATACAAAGATTTTATTTATTTATTGTTATCTGAAAAGGTTCCCAGAGCCATAGCTCATGCTGGGGAACAGTACAAAAATATATATAAAATGATGGCAAACAGCCCTTGACAATACTTATATTACATTTTTAGAGTAGGAATGAATTACCGTACAAGAATAACATATATGAAACATACAAAGATACATTCACTATAACTCAAGAAATAATAGTAACAAAGAACTTACAGAAAAATAGAAGCTACATATTCTATGGGACATTAATCCATATTAATTTTTAAACAGCTCAGCTTTCAAACCAGCTATAAATGTGTAACACTTTATCAGCTATCAATATATGCCTTCAGTAAATTTTCAGCAACTTTCCTTTTAAAACCTTTTATGTTCCTGCAGCCTTTCAGTTCCAGTGGCAGTGCATTATATAAGTTGATAACGTGTGAGGTTAAGCTGTTCAGGCCATAAGTAGAAGTGTTCACTGTTGGTTTTGTTAAGTTTCCTTTATTTCTTGTATTATATATATGTGAGGAGCTTTCAAATGTTAGATTGGACTTTAGAAGATTATTTTTTATTTTGTGGAGATATATTAGCAAGGACAACTCTATGTTTAGTTGTAATGGTAAAATGTTAGTTACATGGTAGAGTGTTTTTGTGTTTGTTCTAAAGGGTAGATTGTAGATTATTTTCAAGGCACGATTTTGAAGTACTTCCAGGTCATGAATTAAATATTTAACAGAGTTACCCCATAAGATGTTTAAGTAATCCAAATGAGATTGAATTAAAGCATGGTAGATACTTCGTAAATGATTTACACTGAATCCTTTGAATTTCAGCCTGTGAATTACAGCTAACACAGGAAGAATCTTATTTTTTACATGCATGATATGGTCCTTCCATGTGAGCGTACTGTCTAAAATCAAACCTAGATATGTGATTTTTGTTACTCTTTCAATCACTGCGTTATCAACATATATCTTGTTATTTACTACTGGTACGTATGATCTTTTATGAAATAACATATATTTTGTTTTACAGACATTTAATGTTAACTTATTGCCCTTAAACCAGCTATTCAATGCATTCAGGTCTTGCTGTATGTCATATATCAGCTGGTGCTCAGAGTTATCTATATATAACAAACATATATCATCAGCAAACATAGTCAATTTACCTTTTAGTCTTATACATCCTATGTCATTTATAAAAATTAGGAATAATATAGGACCTAATACAGAACCTTGTGGAACACCATGATGAATTACTGATAGAGAACTGGAAATGTTGTTCATATTTACAAATTGTTTCCTATTACTGAGATAATTCTGAAACCAGTTGAGAGGAAGTCCTCTTACACCAGCATGCTCAAGTTTATTTAGTAATAAAGTATGATCTACAGTGTCAAAAGCCTTTTTTAGGTCAATAAATAAACCAGCAGCTAAACAATTTCTATCCAGAGCTCTTTGAATAGGTACGATAATATCTACCGTGGCAGCAAGAGTACTAGATTTGTTAATAAATCCATACTGATGATTGTGAAAAAAGTTGTTTTTTTCTAGATGCTGTAATAACCTAACTTTTACTACTTTTTCCAGAATTTTGGCAAATACAGGAATAATACTTATTGGTCTGTAATTATCCATAATTACTCTATCACCTGTCTTATAAATTGGGACAACTCGTGTGATTTTACAACCATCAGGTACAGAACCTGAACTAAGTGATAAATTAATAAAGGTTACAATGTGTGGAACCAAACTGTACTTGCACTTTGTTAACAATTCATTTGATAAAATATTATCTGTTTTATTACCTTTGTTTTTTATTGTTGCTATCATTTTTAGAACCTCATTATTATCTGTTGGATATAGAAAAAGACTATTTGGTACTGAACTATAAGGTGGTGGAGTATATTGTGTAGTTATACATATCTTCACTAACTGATCAGCTATATTTACAAAGTATTGGTTAAAAGATTCACATATTTCTAATTTATTTACTATTTTTTGATTACCTACCATTATTGTTTCTATTTGATTGGAATGTACTGGGGTTTTATTTCTTAAGATTCCATTTATTGTCATCCATACCTTTTTTGGATCATAGGAGTTATTCAGTTTATTTGAGTAATATGCTTCTTGAAGTTCCCTTTTCATTTTAGTTACTTCATTTGCACACTTTTTGTACAGTTCAATTGCTATCGGAGAGGGAAATTTGCATTTTGTTTTGCTATACAGTAAGTTTTTCTTTTTAACTAGAGCCAAAAAGTTACTATTAACCCATGGTTTATGTGTCAGTTTATTTGACACAACCTTTCTGCGCCTGTAGGAGCAGACTGAAGCCCCTTCCTTTATAAACTGCAATAATGAGTTATAATATTCATTAGGGTCATTTGTGACACAGTTAAATCCAGTATTTTGTATAAATAAGGAAAGTTTATTATGGTTTATAGTGTTAAATTCTTGAATTGACATTCTGGTATTGATATACTTATCATGAAGGGCCTTGCAAAGATGTTCTTTTATGTCGATTATAAGTATGTTATGGTCACTGATATCATGCATTATGTTAGATATAGATATTGGGGTATCATTGTTATTGATAAGTACATGGTCAATTAGTGTAGCTGAGCTTTTGCCTATTCTTGTTGGATATATTTTATTACCTTGTATAAAATTGAAACTTGTAATTAGTGTATTATAGTTATCAAGACTTTTACTCTGAGTGAGGTAATTAATATTTACATCACCTATGATCATGGCTGATTTTGCAAGCTTCCTACACAGTACAGTTTCCATATCAGTGAGAAAGTTGCCAGTATTTTGATCATTAGGATTATAAACTGCAATGATATCAAGTGTTATTTGATCCCTTTTCAGGTTTATGTGTAGGATACTGTGGTCACTGTTTACTGTGTTTTGTACAGACGTTTTCCATACATCTCTAATATACACTGAAATTCCACCTCCTGTAATTTTCCTTATAACATGATGTGCATAAAAATTTTTTATATTAAAAAAGTTAATTATGTTTTCCCTGAGCCAGTTTTCTGCTATGACAATTACATCTACTTTAGTTATTGTTGCCACAAGAAGCTCAATATCATCTAATTTGTTTACAATAGACCTAGCATTCAGGTACACAATTCTTACCTTTGGGCTCGGTTGAGATCTTGTAATGTTTAAATAATCATCTACAGAATCATATTTGAACTCACCTATAATGTTATCACAATCACACATGAAAGGTAGAAATATTTCACTTCATCACAAAATAGAAACCTAAGACACTGCACTTCACTGAGCTTCTCTTGTTTCGTTCTGCACTGCTGCTGTGGTTTTTGTATTATTTGAGGTTATCTTATTTTCAAATGCCAGAAGGTGATTCTTCCCCATGATCCTTATTGAAGGTCCAAACTGTTTTTCTCGTATGAAGATTTTGCCATCCCTGGTCCACGCCCCTACTATCTTCCCTTCTCTCCTTAAATCCCTTGTTCTTTTTGCTATGCCATCATTGAGAGCCGTCAGGTGATCATTGACGAAAATTAGTTGAGGGGGTCCAGGTAATCCCATATCTTCAGTGGATACTCGTCTTTTTGTTATTCTGGCTTGGACTATTTCTTCTTTCTTCCAATGGCACGTAAAGCGAACCAGTATAGGCGGATTCCTTAGATTGGTACTTACTTCATGTTTTCTGGAGGGAAGTCTGTTCGCTGCATCGATGTCATTGTACGTCAAATGGACATCTAAGGCATTTGCAAATTGTATAACAGTATCAAATACATCTTCCCTTTCCACTTGTGGTATGCCACTGATAATTAGGTTATTCTTTCGCTGATATTGTTTTACATCCTCGATGTCATTTTCCATCGCATCTATCTTAGTATCATAGATCGATCTTATGCTTTGCTCCATCTTGATGTTTAAATCACTAATTTTGAGTTTCAACGCTTCAAAGCACTCATTCATGAATGAAAATGCTTTCTTCACTTCTTCATTTTCTTTTCTTAATTCCTGCACCGTGAACTCTATTTTAGTTGTTAGCTCCGCTATTGATGACTGCAGTATTTGTAGGTTAGGTTGCGGCAAGCAGTCCTCTCTCTCACACATCCAGTTTGCGTCACCATTCCCTGATAGTTCTTTATATTTTTCTTTTGAAACTTTTACACATGTAGCATGGAACCATCTCATGCACTCCCCATTACACTCCATTCTCATTTGCGAACTTTTTACTTGTTTTCCACATGGAGCACAAATTTTAGCACCTGTTGCTGCTGCCATCTTGATCTTACTTTTTGCCACTGTATAAATATAAAAAGTTACATAAGACTAAAAACTGCAACAGATACAGGATCCAACAAAGGTCTAAAGTAGAAAAAGCAAATAAATATTGCCAATAGATTGTTGGTTACAATTTCTGACATAGTCAATTTTTCATCATTAATACTAATTGTACATCGTCAATTAGAAACTAATTCTACACATGATCCCTTAATCAGCTTAACGAATTTATCACTTTCAAGTATAATTAAAGCTGCAATGTCATAATTCGTTTAAGTTATATAAACATTTATTTATGAGGAAAGCCTTTAACTTCCATTTAAACTGCTGCTTTGAGATGCTAGCTATCAGATGGCAGTTTATTGTAAAGCTTAATTCCTAGTATATGTACATCCTTTTGAGAGACAGTTTTAATTACACTATCTCTATAGTAATTCATATTGGTTCTGGTGTTATGTTCATGTACCTGATTGTTTTTAACTGGATTACACTTGTCCACAATAAACATTATAGCTGTATAAGCATACAGAGAGTAGATGCTTATTATTTTTTTATTTATAAAGGTATCCCTGCAAGATTCTCTTGCTTTTAGATTATACATGACCCTAACACACTTTTTTGGTAAATAAGCAGTTTATCCATGTGTGTTTTGGCTGCTGAACCCCATATTTCTATTCCATAGATTAGATATGGATAGATACATCCATAGTATATTAATTTTAGGATATTTGTATTGTTGTACTTGCTAAAATATCTTAAGAGATATAATGATTTACTAATTTTACCGCATATGTTTTCTATATGATCAGCCCAAGTTAGTCGATTATCTAACACAATACCCAAAAATTTATGTGTTTTCACTTCTGACACAATGTCACTCTGTACTTTTAGATTTATATTACCATCATAATTTACTAGCAAGTTGAAGTGCATCATATTGGTATTTTGCATATTACATTGTAGTTTGACAGATTGAAAATAGTTCAGCAATTCAAAGGTAGTGTTGTTTAGAGTGATGTTCAGCCCTTCTATTGATTTATTCCAGCATATGGCTGTTGTATCATCTGCATAGGTTACAACAGTAGTCCTTGGTGGGATTTTTATGCCATTAATATATAAAATAAATAATAATGTGATGTAATGTTGTTACGTGAGAATTGAACAGTGTATTTCTACGAAAATAAAGGAGATTTTTAATTTCTGCAACTCGGCCTTTTAATTCTACGAACCCACAAAGTCACAATACGTACAGAGTGCAAGAAGACTAATGACTTCATTGTCAACCGAGGCAGCGCCGTGGCTCAGTGGTTAGACCGCTTGGCTCTCAACAAGGCGGCCCGGGTTCGATCCCAGGCGATCGCAAAGTGAGATTTGTGGTGGATAACACGGCGCTGGGGCTGGTTTTCTCCGGGACATCCGGTTTCCCCCGCCATCTCATTCCTCCGGTGCTCCATATTCATCTCATGTATCATCAGTGTCACCGCCTACGGTGCCGTATGTAGCAAAAGCGGGCGTTAAACACTACACTACACTACACTACACTACACATTGTCAACCGTCGGATAATAGAAAACAGCAACAAACTCTAGGAAGTGCTGCAAAAGCCTGTGCAGTAACAGCCATATTTTCTTTTCCATGGCATTCTCAACTTCGTATGTTCTCTTTAAATTTAGTGTGAACAGGTAAAAGGGTATTGTAAATATCTTTTTAGTCGTTTAATAATTTATGAAATTAAATTACAAGTTGCATTGGCGTTTTCAATATTGGTACAATTATCAAAACTTATTAAATGGTTCTTTGAGACTATCCTACATATATATTTTCTCTTAATAATACGTACGTCGGGGAAACATTGTATTCCACCCAAAAATCTGATGCCGAGATTTCAAACAGAATACATGCTTTGAGACTCCTTAAATCAAAAAATGAGGAGTTATGAGAAAAAGGTATGTATGCGGACATCATAACTCGAAAATTAAAACGCGATTAAGAACCAGGCTTTTAGCATCTTCTGAGAATGTGACTCAAAGATCCTCAAGGGATCGTCCATCAGAAACTACCCTTTAGGTGGAATATGTTTAAAAATATTCGATTTTCTAAAAATTCTTGTAACGATTTTGACTGAAATAATGTTTAAGATATTTACATGACAAGTGAAATATGGTCTGCTCAGAAGTCCACTTCATTCTGAATGACTTTTCCACAACTGGTGCACCGTAAGAGGTTTAATACACCAAAATTACATGTGTCGTTAAAGTACACAATTTTAGTCAATTTTTTTGGTGGAGTGAACCATTTCGTAGATATTCCTTGTTATTGATTTAAATTTCGAACTTTATATTTATATATTCTTTCAAATCGGAAATATTATTCATTTTTCCTATATCTTAGCCGCATACAGAGAACGGAATCTCAGAATGATCACGTAGTTACCAGCTCTTAAAACATATGACTATCACTTAAAGTCTACTGTATTTCTATATTCCTTTGTTGCTACAAGAAAGTTAGTAATACGATTTTTATCTTGGTTGTGTGAACTAGATGTAGGAATAAACTTTCGAAAGAATGGATTATAGAAGTAGAAATGCATATTTTTTAAGACATAGTATACTTATGACATGTTTATTAGAAGCGTGGTTTCTCAAATAAAAGGGTTATTAGTATTTCCGTATTACGTCAAAGCGACACAATTCAGTAATAGTATTACATAGCGTCTGTACAAGACAGGTTATTTTTAGCATGCCATGTTTCTAAAAACAGATGAAGTCTTGTGTATATTTGCCACCTACTTTGAAATGTTTTGTTCAGTTTGGTCTAGTAATTTTTAATTGTCATCGTTGAAAGAGTTTGTGTTCACGTAATTGAGTTTGATGATTTTTTGCTATTTTAAATCGTCATTAATATCTAAATAGTAGAAATGCATTTGGCGAAGAAACATCGGCCAAAGTAACACTTTCTAATTGGTACAAAGAATTCAAAATTACTCCTTTTATTCTTAGAAGCGAATTTTCTAGCATTCACCCAAGATCTGCTGTTACTGATGAAAATGTTGCTACTGTTTGAGTAATGTTTGCGAAAGAAAGATAGATAATATGACTGCGTGGGCTACTTAAATTCGGAAATCCGGTTTGCAGAAATCTAAAACAACTTCTGTTGCAGTAAAAAGATGTGAAATTCACAATCAACTGTCTTAAAGGCCGACTCGGTGCTCTACCGCACGAAAACAAATGAAAGAAACCACTGCGGTACACTTCAATCGTCGACTGTCGCAATAACCATCACACAACTGCCGCTTCGCTCGCTCGCTCGTCGTGCTGGCTGTATTTAGCCAGAAGGTTTTTGCTGCGTGCCCACCCGTTTAGGGTTTAACCGCAGGTAAGATATATTCGGGATGTTGTAGGGTGACTTGTAGGTTTTTAGGTTGTAATTAATTTTTTAAGGCTACAGTAATTGTACTTTAGGATTGAAAGGACAGGATGCAATGCCTAGCACCCTGGTGTTTTATTACTGGATTAAAGTTGGTAAAATTTTGATGCCAAACAGCTTAGGAGAAATATGTGGAGCTCAGCCTTAGCTGCTGTTAGGATTAGCTCCTGTGTTATCTTGGGTGACCACAAAAAATGTGGGGTACCCGATGTAGGCTAGAGCGATGTCTAATGGGGTCATAATCTCCCAATGATCTGACAAGGGCGCTTCTATGGTTGGGTAAATTGGCGTAAAACTTTGATGCCCGTCGCCTAATCTCGTCCTCCACGTATGGAAGACTTGAGGCTTCATGAAGCAACCTGGTGGGAAAGTAGCGGCCCGCAGAGTAGATAGACCGTAGTCCTCTATTCTGTGCACGTTGAAGCCATGCCAACCAGCTATCTGCAGCCATGCCCCAGATTTCACAGGCATAAAGCATGACGGGAATTACCAGCGCTCGGAAAAGGTATAACCTCAGGCGAAGAGGCATCGAGCTCGATCCCAGCATTGGGTACAGGGAAGCAATTGCTCCCTGTACCCTTGCCGTTAGGTCCCTGATGTGCTGGCGAAAGGTTAGACTCTTATCCAACGTAACTCCTAGGTACCGGACAGAGTTAGTCCACTCTATCCTTCGGCCTCGGAAGCTGAAGTTGGGGCAGTCTGCGGTTGTGGCGCTTAGTAAAAAGTATGGCGTGGCTTTTGTCCGGATTTACGGACATCCGCCAACGCCTACACCGCTGTTGTGTGAGACGGAGGTGTCTCTGTTTGGGGTTGAAGGCTCTGAGGATGTGTTTGTATTTGCAGAACAGAAGCACGTCGTCAGCGTATTGTGTCATTACGACTCGTGGCTCTGTGGAGAAGTCTGCCATAAAGACATTGAATAGTGTAGGAGATAGTACAGAGCCTTCGGGGACTCCACCTCTCGCTGGTCTAAGTGTTTATGTTTTCCCCGCAACTGTGACTTTAAATGTGCGGTGTCGCAAGAAGCTGTGTAAGATGTTGATGATCTGGGTAGGGAGCCCCAGTTGGATCAGTTTATGCAGTAGCCCGGCATGCCATGTCGTAAAGAAGGCCTTCTCGACATCCAACGAAACCGCAGCCGTGAAGGCGCCTTCCTGGAAACCCAGGGCAGCGGTCTCCACCACAACTGCCGCTTCTAACACCTAGCGGGGTATTTATATCCCCAATCTTTGTTTCTAAAATGCTGCAGACCTTCCGAGTAATTTCTTGGCAACAACAATAGACCAAAAGCTCTGGAACCTCTCTCTGTTTCTTTCTCTCCTGCCCACGCGCCCGGCCCCGGCTTGCGGCAGCAGCACAACAATGACATACGGTGACAATATCTTTTGTATGAATCAAATCCAAAACTTTTTACATCAATACTTTCGCGTCAAATGGATTCAAACTAACTCCCTATAAAAACCATTGGTGCAGAAAATCTTCGGAAAAATTCGATCGCAACACTTCAAATAAGGTTTGGAATATCGTTACTAGTGATCAATCTTGGATTTACTGTTATTATTCTGAAAAGAAATGAAATTCGGTTCGATGGGTCTTTGGAACAAAACCTAGGCCTACCGTATGTCGAATTCGCAGTGCTGGTAAGGATCATGTATTACCTTCTGACGAATAGATGCAGTTATTACAGGAGGTCACTGGTGTAGCATGACTCTGTTTAGAGAGGTCAGAGAAAGCGGAAATATACTATAGTACAGTCCGACCATCAAGACATCAGTACAACGTACGTACACGACGTATATTTTTGTACTTGAGAAATTGGCATCCCATGTCTTTAAGTATTCTCCAGAATGTGTCCTTCTACCTTCAAAACGGATATTTTCTTCGGCAGCATTTATGAGAATATCTCTTCTTGTTCGAAAAACTCAAGAAAAGTTCTGTATACAACATATTTTTCAAACTCATCGTGTTCGAACCTTTTTGTATGTGGGCAATATTAAAAGCTTTTCTCCCATAAACTTTGAATGGTCAGGGTGAGTTACCTGGATAAGGTTTCTTCCTGGTTTTTCCCTTATTCTGAGAGACGAATCTCGGATAACTCTAGGCTACATTGACTCCGGGCTCATTTCACCCATTCCATTCATCGTTCCATATGAATTAACGTTGGAGGACGAAAATTACAAAAACTTCGAATATTGAACCTCTTTCACTATATTATATACAGTTCGTTCGCTGCCGTTTCTGCACCATCATTTAACATTAAAAAAAGAAATAAAATAACATCTTCATATCTAATGGCCCGTTTTTTGAATCTATACCAGGCAAACTTCATGTTTAACTTTATTAACTTCTAAATCAGATTTCACTAAACAATTTACAAATTTTGTAGATATAATCTACTTTCTACCTTAACGAACTAACTAAACCTAAAGATCACTGGATTGCAGTAACCTTACAAATATATTCATGTAATCTATCTAAAAGTCTTTCTCTACTTTACTTCTACTCCAACTATATAAATTAAATCTACGTTTCTACTAGAACTTTAATTATTATAACAAGCTACGAAAGACTTTTTCCTACAATTTAAACATTTCCTCTTCTGTAACTGCTATCCAAAGCTTCCTCCTACTGGTATCCATCTCCTGAAGGAACTGGCATCAGTAGATGGGGATGGTTCGTCAATTCCAGACATCCGGGTAGTCATCTTTCCGCTTCTGCATATCTGTCTGCTCTGATACTCTCCATATATATATATCTTCTCTCTCCTGGTATTCTTTTTCTGTCTTTGCTCTTTGTGTCTTATTTCTGATGTCCATAATTGGCATCTTCAATTTATCGGTTGTGCGTCTTAAATTAGGTCTTCAAATCTGGTAACCTGTATCTTCAGTTTCTATTGGTCCTATTTCCCTCCGACGATCTCGACGTAATATTCTCGATTTACGAAGTAATATTCTTTTCTCGTAGATTGATATGTTCTTACATTTCTTTCTTGAAATATTTTGTCGCGTTTCATATATTCCTCTAAGGCCTTAGCGGATATTATGGAAGACATATTCTCTAAATGTATGTAATCTTCTGCATCTCTTAAGATGTTCCATAAACATTTTCCTTAAAGTTTCCTTCTACCGTCTTCTACTAGATAACTATATTTATTGCACATGTTCATGCGAATCTAAAGAGTTACATTGCTCACACAAATCTGAGTTCTTGTTCCCTATTTTTTTAAATATACATTATATGGGCCATGTCTTGTAACAAAATGAAAAAAGAATCCTTTTCTTGGTTATATATGTTCCAATTTTAGCCTATTTTTAATGTTCGGAAATATATTATGTACTCTTCCTCCTACATTTGCATTATCCCACTCTTCTTGCCATTCTTGTAACAAATAATTTTTCACTTCTTTCTTAGTATTGCAACTTTTTCCCGTAATTTTAAAAACATTCCCATATTCTTCCTTCTTTAGCCAATAAGTTGCACCCCTTAATCTAAATATTATTTAACATATAAAGTAATAATTAGACCTTTACGTTTCTCTTCTTTACAAAACTGTAACACATTGAATATTAATTTTGTACTTTGTGAGCTTATGGCGGTGTTTACCTTTTACTTGATTCGTACCTGTCAACTGCAAGAGACTCATTGCTGCATTTTAGTATTGACGAACGGTACAGGGATACTCCTTATCTGTTTGCGTTTACCCAAGCTTCCATTGTTGGTCGTCTGCATTCATTCTTCACACAAGTTGTCACCGATCGCATTTTTGTGTTGGAGCCGCGACAAGCAAGTGCCGGGCGAGTGGGCAGGAAAGAAAGATACAGAGAGTGGCGCGCAGAGCTGGACGCTTGCCGAGAGAGAGAAAGAAACGGAGATAGAGACGGAAAGAAGTCTGGAGTTGTGCGCTTTTCTGATGCCGCCGCGATTGTTATCGAATGATCTACTGCATTCTAGAAACAACGACTGAGAGGTATGAATAGCGGCAAAATGTGAGAAAGGTCGGTTGTAGTTGTTATGTAGTTGAGTTGAGTTGTTGTGATGGTATTTGCGACAGCGGACATTTGAACTGTACCGCAGTGATTGTTTGGGAGCAGCAGATCATCGAGTCGACCTTGAAGACTGTTGTTTGTCAATGTCACGTCTTTATGCTGCGGCGAGGGTTGTACAAAGCTTCTGTTTACTGCAGTAAAGTAAGTATGTAATTTTTATTTCCATTTCAATTACAAATTATTATATATTTACATACTTATTGCCACATTGAGTTGCTGGTTACCTTGGCCCCAATGTACTCAAACTCTGAGGTTGTCCAGCTAATGGACCCCTACTGGCAACTTATCTAAAATACTTCATCATAATTTTCATCATATTTACTTATCTTCCTCAACCACTTGGCTCTTACTTTGCCTAAAAAGTTCCCAATTTCAATTAAATTTTCCCTAGTTTTTACACACATTAACTTCATTGCTTGAATTTCTTTTGGTAGTCTTGCCCATTGCTTTTTATCTATCTTCTCCCTAAGTAACCTAGTTTCTTCACATTCTAAAAGCAAATGCCATTCTTTATCCCTTTGGTGACACAATGGGCATTTCTCCATATCTCTCCCTTTTCCCAAACCCTTCAATTTACCACCCCTGTTCTGGTCCATGCAAAGCCTTCTCTCGCTGCTTTATCGCAAATATCAATGTATTCTTCCCTGTTCCACTTCACTTTCATCTCTCTATAATTTTCCAGTGAGCTTTTCAAGTTGAAGCTACCTAACACTTCTTGTCTTTCAATGTCTTTCGTTCTTAACCTAAGTTCTTTCCAAACTCCACTAAAACGATCCGCAGCGATCGTTTGTTTAGGAGCAGCAGAGCATCGAATCGACCTTGAAGACCGATGTATGTCCATGGCATGTCTTTATGCTACGGCAAGGGTTGCACAAAGCTTCTGTTTACTGCAGTAAAGAGTGTTTTAAATGTCTTCAAACAAGACTTTTGATTCTACCAACCCACGAATTCACAATATCATTAGGCCATAGCCCACCTACGTGGCGTAGGTGTCTGCCTCACGTTCAAGAGCTCTGGAGTTTGAATCTGGATCAGGGCGAGTTAACTGGATAAGGCTTTTCCAGGAGTTTCTCTTATCCTAAAAAATGAATGTCTAGTAACTAAGCTCTATGGATCCTGGGTTTATTTGAGCACCATTCCAACCATATTATTCATTGTACGATGTCAGTTAAAGTTGGAGGATGTAAATTAAGAAAAAAGAACGTAGTAACGCTACTGCCGATTGCTGCGCAACTTTTTGGGTAATAAGAGCAGGGAATAATTGTATTGCCAGAGATTCCAGTGGCAATAGCATGTCAAACCATTGGGTATTCAATGTCACGTTACGTAAAATTGCAAGGTCGTATTGTTAACAGATGACTATATAATTATACCAAGCACAGAGGAAGCGTTTTCCGGTTACTGCTGGTTTAGGTTTATGGCAGGGACTGATGAACTGTGCCGGAACGGTTCACAATGTTTTAGTGTACAAAGTGCGCTTCTCACGGTGACTTTGAACTGTTATTGTTGGAGAGGATAAATACTTTGATAACGCCATTCTTATAATGCGACAGACGTCTGAAAAAATTCCGACTTAATAATGATACAAGAAATTTTTTAAGATTCTTTTATTCATTTTATTTTATTTATTTTTCTTTCTTTCAACATAGTTTCCTTGTAACTCTAGACACTTCTCCCAGCGATGCTCCCATCTCTGTAACCCGTCCAAATAGTACTCGGCGTTTTTCGACATAGTCTCTTTGTAACTCTACACACTTCTCCCAGCGGTGCTCCCATCTCTGTAACCCGTCCAAATAATACTCGGCGTTTTTCAACATAGTCTCCTTGTAACTCTACACACTTCTCGCAGCGATGTTCCCATCTCTGTAACCCGTCCAAATAGTACTCGGCGTTTTTCAACATAGTCTCCTTGTAACTCTACACACTTCTCGCAGCGATGCTCCCATCTCTGTAACCCGTCCAAATAGTACTCGGCGTCTTACAACATAGTTTCCTTGTAACTCTACACACTTCTCCCAGCGATGCTTCGATCTCTATAACCCGTCCAAATAGTACTCGGCGTTTTTCAACATAGTCTCCTTGTAACTCTACACACTTCTCACAGCGATGCTCCCATCTCTGTAACCCGTCCAAATAGTACTCGGCGTTTTTCAACATAGTCTCCTTGTAACTCTACACACTTCTCCCAGCGATGTTCCCATCTCTGTAACCCATCCAAATAGTACTCGGCGTCTTTCAACATAGTCTCCTTGTAACTCTACACACTTCTCCCAGCGATGTTCCCATCTCTCTAACCCGTCCAAATAGTACTCGGCGTCTTTCAACATAGTCTCCTTGTAACTCTACACACTTCTCTCAGCGATGCTCCCATCTCTGTAACCCGTCCAAATAGTACTCGGCGTTTTTCAACATAGTCACCTTGTACCTCTACACACTTCTCCCAGCGATGTTCCCATCTCTGTAACCTGTCCAAATAGTACTCGGCGTTTTTCAACATAGTCTCCTTGTAACTCTACACACTTCTCGCAGCGATGTTCCCATCTCTGTAACCCGTCCAAATAGCACTCGGCGTTTTTCATCATAGTCTCCTTGTAACTCTACACACTTCTCGCAGCGATGTTCCCATCTCTGTAACCCGTCCAAATAGTACTCGGCGTTTTTCAACATAGTGTCCTTGTAACTCTGCACACTTCTCCCAGCGATGCTCCCATCTCTGTAACACGTCCAAATAGTACTCGACGTCTTTCAACATAGTCTCCTTGTAAATCTGCACACTTCTCCCAGCGATGCTCCCATCTCTGTAACCCATCCAAAGAGTACTCGGCGTTTTTCAACATAGTCTCCTTGTAACTCTACACACTTCTCTCAGCGATGTTCCCATCTCTGTAACCCATCCAAATAGTACTCGAAGTTTTTCAACATAGTCTCCTTGTAACTCTACACACTTCTCCCGGCGATGCTTCCATCTCTGTAAACCGTCCAAATAGTACCCGGCGTTTTTCAACATAGTCTCCTTGTAACTCTACACACTTCTCCCAGCGATGCTTCCATCTCTGTAACCCATCCAAATAGTACTCGGCATTTTTCAACATAGTCTCCTTGTAACTCTACACACTTCTCCCGGCGAAGCTAACATCTCTGTAACCCGTCCAAATAGTACTCGGCGTCTTTCAACATAGTCTCCTTGTAACTCTACACAATTCTCCCAGCGATGCTTCCATCTCTGTGACCCGTCCAAATAGTACTCGACGTCTTTCAACATAGTCTCCTTATAACTCGACACACTTCTCCCAGCGATGCTCCCATCTCTGTAACCCGTCCATATAGTACTCGACGTCTTTCAACATAGCCTCCTTGTAACTCTACACACTTCTCCCAGCGAAGCTATCATCTCTGTAACCCGTCCATATAGTACTGGACGTCTTTCGACATAGCCTCCTTGTAACTCTACACACTTCTCCCGGCGATGCTCCCATCTCTGTAACCCGTCCAAATAGTACTCGACGTCTTTCAATATAGTCTCTTTGTAACTCGACACACTTCTCCCAGCGATGCTCACATCTCTGTAGCCCGTCCAAATAGTACTCGACGTCTTTCAACATAGTCTCCTTGTAACTCTACACACTTCTCCCAGCGATGCTCCCATCTCTGTAACCCGTCCAAATAGTACTCGACGTCTTTCAACATAGTCTTCTTGTAACTCGACACACTTCTCCCAGCGATGCTCCCATCTCTGTAACCGGTCCAAATAGTACTCGGCGTTTGTCAACATAGTCTCCTTGTAACTCTACACACTTCTCCCAGCGATGCTCCCATCTCTGTAACCCGTCCAAATAGTACTCGGCGTTTTTCAACATCGTCTCCTCGTAACTCTACACTCTTCTCCCAGCGATGATCCCTTCTCTGTAATCCGTCCAAATAGTACTCGGCGTTTTTCAACATAGTCTCCTTGTAGCTCTACACACGTCTGCCAGCGATGCTCCCATCTCCGTAAGACATCCAAATAGTACTCAGCATTTTTCTCTGTAAAATACTGTCACGAAGGTGATTGCCTCTTCGTTTGACGAAAATTTCTGTCCTCTGAGCACAATTTTCAGACAAGGGAACAAAAACAAGTCGCTTGGGGCTAGATCTGGTGAGTAGGATGGATGTTAAAGCAGTTAAAACCGTATTTCGTGGATTTTATCCATTGCTACCGCTGAGGTGCGAGACGGTTCGTTGTCTTGGTTAAACAAGATCTTCTTTTCTGCAAATGTGGCCCTATTTCCGCAAATTCTGCCTTCAGCTTGTGAAGTAATGATGCACAGTATGCTCTGTAATTATATTTCCTTTTTGAAGATAATCAATTAAAATAACTCAATGACTATCCCAAGAAAGAGTCGCCATCACTTTCCCATCCGAAAAGAAAATAGTTTATGCTCTTTTTGGAGCCGGTTCTGCCTTAGCTGTCCACTGTTTGGACTCTATTTTTGTTTCGGGCATATAATGGTGTATCGAAGTTTTATCTACAGTAATTAATCGGCGCCAAAAATCGATTTATTGCGCCTGCATAGCTTTGGAGATGTTCATTCGAACATGCTTTTGGTCTAACGTGAGCAAACGCGACACCCAACGCGTGGACAGCTTTCTCATGTCTAAATGTTGATTTAATATGTGACAAACACGTTCTTTTGACATGTTCATAGCCTCTGCTACCTCTCTAACTTTAATTCAGTGGTCGTCTAGCACCACTTGGTGAACTTTGGCGATGTTTTCTTCGGTAGTGGCAGTTTTTGGACGTCCCGAACGTTCGTCTCCCAAGTTCTTACGGCCACGTTTAAATTCAACTGCCCAACATTTCACTGTGGTAAATGATGGTGCTGAGTTCCCATACACCGAATGCAATTCATCTTTGATTTGTGTAGACGTATTGCCTTTCAAAAACAAATATTTAATGACAGCTCGACACTCGATTTTGACCAGTTTCATAAAAAAAACTCCCATCAACTCACTCAAATGACTGTTGCATAACAACTGAGCGTCGAAAATAGCTGAAATTTTGATGAGTAACTGTCAACAGATGACCAACGAAATTCACTAGCTTTTATTTACGAGTGTTGCCATCTTCATGTTGAGGTCGGAAACTTTTGAGACCAACCTCGTATGACTGCACACTATAGCCGACGATCAGTGATGTCTCTGCCTACAAAACTGCTCCTATATAAGCAAGTACTCCGGCCAACCACCACATACGTCAGTGAAATATGGGGAGTAGCAGCCAAGTCTCACCTACACCGCCTTTTTTCTAAAAAAAAAAAAAAAAAAAAAAAAAAAAATATTTCAATTGTTCAGCACAGTTAGTGCTATACAAATTGTGGAACCATATACATAATATACATAACAAAATTAAAGTATACAAGGATACAGGATACCCATTGAGAGTCCTCAAGCAAACTGGTCTGATTAGTGTGAGTATAAATTAAATAAATTCTTCATTACAGAATAAATAAACAGTATAGACGAAAGCAGGTCATTAGTGTAGATATACGAGGGTGGGTAAAAAAAGAATGCCTGCTATGTTTTCCCCTTAAATAAGTAAGTTATGTGCAAACTTTGAATTTGGCGCAATTCCTCAAACCTTCTCCAATCCCCTGCAGCAGTAACTTCCTAAGTCAACAGGTGGCAGCACTGCATCCTCTTGCAAAATGGCTGACATCGACATTCGTACCAGACAGCGTTCTGTGATTGAATTTTTGACTGCGGAAGGCGAAACTCCAATTCGCATTCACGAAAGGTTAAAAAATGTGTATGACGATGTAACGGTGGATGTCAGCACTGTTAGACGATGGGTTCGTCGCTGTAACGAAGCTGAAGGGCAAACACCATTGACAGATGAAAAGCGAAGCGGCAGGCCGGTGACTGCAGTGACTCCATGCAACATTCAGCGAGTCGATGAGATAATTCGTAGTGATCGCCGGGTAACAACAGGTGAATTGTGTCGCATTACCTCCCTCAGTAAAGGCAGTGTGATGACGATTATTCAACGACTGGGTTACTCAAAAGTTTGTTCACGTTGAGTACCAAGAATGTTAAACGCCCAAAACATGGAAACAAGGAAAACAATAGCCTCCGAACACTTGCACCGCTTTAATTTGGAGGAAGAGGAGATTCCGGAAAAAAGTGTTACTGGGGACGAAACGTGGGTTCATTTTTCTGAACCTGAATCAAAGAGGCAGTCAATGGGATGGCATCACACAACGTCACCGAAGAAAAAAAGATTCAAAACTCAGTGGTCGTCAGTTATTGTTTATCTTGTTGGTGATGATGTCCCAAATTCTACCATCCCACATCGTTGCACTTCCACAACATTCTCCACTTTCCAATAACACTTTAGTATCCACTTACGTGCTTTGAATGATGAAATCGCTGCCATTGCTGTTTATAAGGATGTGAAGATCTATGAACGTGTTGCTATGCTTTTCCAATACACTGTGGATCATGTATATAAAAAACTGTATTTCTGTCTCATTTCGTTGCGGAGAAATAACAGCTCAAAAAGTGTATACATCAATTTGGGACACTCTGTGTATTCCCAACATAAACCGCCCTTTACGAGAAAACATTTTAGAATATTTTAATTTTCTCAAAAGTGGCCCAAACTACTTTAACTTACGATATGTTTTACATATATTTATGCTAAAAATATCTTTAAAATATATACGAGGGTAATCAATAAAGAATTATCATAATTTTTATGGTCATAATTTTTGGCACTAAAGTTCAATCTTATTATATTCTGTTAGCTTAATGTAAAACAAACACGCCGTAGTAGTTTCATTGTTGGTACTCCTGGTTCCCGCCTGTGAGAACCAGGCAAGTTCAGACATGTTCAGTATCACCTACCGCTGCAATGGAGGTTACATGCAGTTAAAGTTGATGTTAGAGGAAGATCCGGAGTTTCTTTCAAACGTAATCACTGCTGATGAAACTTGGCTACATCATTTTGATCCTGAGAGCAAACAGCAAAGCTCAGTGTGGAAATCTCCGTCATCATCAATCCACCAAAAAAAAACAAAAGTGGTTGCTTCTGCTGGGAAAGTTATGGTCATCTCATTCTTTGATATTCATGGAATGGTTTATTAGCATGTTGTACCTGCACACACATCAGTAACTTGATAATACTAAAGGGATGTCCTGAAAACATTGCAAGTCCATATCAGGCGCAAAAGACCACATTTCCGTGAAACAGGCTGGATGCTGCACCACGATAATGCGCGGTCGCATATTGCCAAAGCTGTTGCTGAATATCTTGCAAAAATCAACGTCAAGTGCTTCTCTCACCCTCCCTATAGTCCGTATTAAGCCCCATGTGACCTTTTTTATTCCGTAACTTGAAGAAACGCCTTCGTGGGAGGCTTTATCAATAATTAGAAGCAGTGGTGAAGGCTGCGGTGCTGTTTTCAAGGATCTCTCAAAAATGGTTTCCAGCATGTCTTTGAAGACTGACAGTAACACTGGGACAAGTGCATCGCATTCACGGGACACTATTTTGAGAAGGACCATCAAAATTATGAGGATGAGTAAAGGTACATTGTCAACAAAAATTGTGATCATTCTTTATTGAACAGCCCTCGTATTTTGAATTTTCTGGGAATGTCCTCAGAAGTTCTTTACATTTTAATGACTTAAGTATAACTGATAAACAATAGGAGATACAAGTAAAATGTAATTCTGCACTAAAACCTACAATTTGTATGAAATACATTCTTTTTCCCTGTAGAATTAACCATTTCCGAGATTTTCGCTTTTATTGGTTTCAATTTTCCAACACCTAATTGTCTACTCAAATGGGAAGGCATTATTTATATCTTCCCTCTTTTTCCTACAAAGAAAATATAATTTGAAATGCTAATAGGGTCTTACAGGAGTTTTAGCCCTATGTACTCTTAATTTTTTCCCTTTATTTCAAATTAGACATTTCTGAAAATGTGTATCACGCTTAACAGAAAGTAGAGGGAAGAATGGAGGTTTGTAAGAATAGTTTGTAGAGGAGTGTGAAGAGCAAGTTATGTGAGTACAACGCTGGACTTTTATTGACGAATATCATGCCGTTTATGTAAGCGTTTTACTTCTAAAACCAGTACATACCAGCGCATTCTGGAAGTTCTCGGCCTGACCAAGAGAAAACAAGATTTAACAGAAACGTCCCTTTCCAACATAATCACCTGGTAAATCAATACCTTTAGTCCAAGGTCTTGCCAACTTTTTAAAAACCTTTGTAAAGTGACTAATAAGATACACGGCTATCTTCAACCTCAGCATCTGATGCAATGTTAACATCCATTTCTTCAGATTTGGGAACAAAATATAATCAGTGTAGATTAGACTGGATTCGATTAGATTGATTTACGTTCAGTAGGTTCACTTGTAGCCAGAAAAGGCTGTAAACATTGAACATGTCCAGAGGTATAAAGTTAAATAGCATATATATGTACAAAAGTTAACATAAGACACATATAGTATACAAGCAATATGAACAACAATATGGAAAACAAAGCAGGGATAATTATATATGATACAAAATCAAACACTTTTTAATTCAGCTTTCACTTGGCTTATGCCAGTACGTCTCAACCTTTTTGTAATGGATACCATTCTTGTTATTTCTTACATAAATATGCATTAAAAATAAACTTTGAACATGCATCAAAGATTTATTGGTAATGATTTGTCATTGGAACAGTTAGATACTACTTATAGAGCTACAGAAGCATTATCAGGATAATTTGTCATTCAGATAATCTTGTACAGAATAAAAAGATTTTGAGCAAAGGTACTCTAACAGCATTTTTAAAAGCTCCGAAATTATCATTTTTTCTTTAAGAACATTAGGAAGTGCGCCAAATATTTTGATAGTTTCATAATGCACACCTTTCTGGAAGCAAGAAAGTTTAGCACTGGAATAATGGATATTATACTTTTGTCTAGTGTTTATTCTGTGAATTACATTATTTGTTGTAAATAAGGCACGATTGCATACAAAGAATTTTAGGACCAAGAATATATACATGCAAGGAAGCGTTAATATCTTCAATCTTCTAAAAAGATCTTTACAGGAGCATCTGTTGTGGGTGTTAGTAATGATTCTTATAACCTTCTTTTGCATAAGAAATATTTTTTTACTTTCTACTGCGTTGCTCCAAAATAATATTCCGTATTCCATAATAGAGTTAAAGTATGCATAATATATTAATTTAACTCAATAGAACTCACATTAACCAGCTCTCGGATAGCATAACAGGCAGAGCTGAGTTTAGGTAAGATATAATTTATGTGAGCTTTCCAATCTAAACTTCTGTACACTTGAAGGCCCAGAAATTTTATGCTGTCAATTTCTTCTAATAACATATCATTAATCCCGATTTCTATTTCAGTATGTGATGTACGACAGGCTATAAATTTGACCTCTTTTCTTTTGTCTAGATTCACAGATAATTTGTTCGGTTTACCCCAGCATGACATACCGTTCAAAATATAATTCATTTTAATTATACGCTCGTTTATATTTGTACTGGTCACCAGGACACTAGTGTCATCAGCGAAAAGAACTGTAGTTGTAATGTAAGTCAAAGGTACAACAATGGGCGCCAAACACAGTGACAATACTTGTATAAATCAAAAAAATTGATTTGGAAAGGTAGAAACAGAGTGAAAAACTCAATGCCCTAGCCAGGATTTGAACCACACTTCTCCCGGTCTTCGTCCGGTTGCTTTTAACCATTGAGCTACTACGGCATGGCATTAAATTCTCAACTGCACGTGTTTTTCCCGGTAAACCACTAGGAATTGTCTCATAAATTCGTTCGATTCTAGTTATGTGTGCACGACAAAGAACGTCTGCACTGTATGCCCGTATCACAACTACGGCAACGAAGTTGCCTAATAATCTAGGGGTAATCTGTATATATACGCAAGGTCATCGAAAGTAGACAAGGTAATGAACTTTTCAAAACAAACTTTATTTTGTTCAGTATGCACCATTATTATCAATAACATATCTCCATTTCTCAGGAAGCTTATCAATACCATTTTCCAAAATATTGCAGTTTTCTGGTTGACGAACTCTTCTACGGCGAGTCTGCAATCCTCCAAGGAAGTAAGGTGTTTGCCATTAAGGAAGTTTTGCAGGGATCGGAGTAAATGATAGTCGGATGGGGCAATGTCTGGAGAACAAGGCGGGTGAGGTTACACATCCCAGTCGAAATCCCGTAATTTCTGACGATTTACCATAGAAGTGTGTGGTTTGGCATTGTCTTGATGAAAGACGACTCCACCATTAGATGCTAACTCTGGCCTTTTCTCTTCTAGGGCAACCATCAGACGATCCAACTGAGAACAGTATTTCTCTGAATTGATGGTCTCCCCAGGAGGAAGAAATTCATAATAAATAATTCCTTTCCAGTCCCACCAAATGTACAACATAATCTTCTCAGGATGAAGCCCTGGTTTAGGATTTGAGAGTGGTGGTTTCCCCTTCTTACGCCATGACTTTCTCTTTCGGATGTTGTACGCAATTCACTTTTCGTCTCCTGTAACCAGGTGTTTCAGAAAAGGGGCAGTTTTATTGCGTCTTATCAATGCGTCACAGATGGAAACGTGCTGAACTAAATTTTGTTCACTCAGTTCGTGCGGAACTCATACATCCCGAAGACTTACGTAACCAAGTTTCTTTAGGTCCCTGGTTACAGTTGCATGAGATAAGTTTAGCTCCTGACCTACCTCCCGAGTTGTTATTCTGCGGTTGTTCGTAATCATGTCCTTTATCCTTTCCTCATCCGTAACCACAGGTCGTCCAGAACGAGGTTTGTCTTTCACAGAGAAGTTCCCAGCTCGAAATCGAGTAAACCATTTTTGACATGACCGATTCGTCACTGCATCACAGCACAAATTTGCCGTTGAGTTTGTGAGGCGGTTTTACGATTACGGTAATAAAACAGCATTAAATGTCGAAAATGTTCCTTCTTTCCTTCCATATTAACATTCACAAGTTACAACTCCACACTGTTGCATCCACAAACTCGTACTGAAGTTTGGTTACCAATTCTTACATAAGCTGACCTATTTACCTTTGGCCGTGAAGTCGCTGTGGTTCGTGTTCATAGCATTCTTTTCAATTATTGTATTTGTAAACAAACCCCATATTGTTAGGCAACTTCTTTGACGTAAAAGTAATGGGGGCATGCAGTGTTCTCAGGTGTACTTAGTCGTAAACACGTAACAAGAATCGAACGAATTTATGAGACAACCCGATACACGTTGAGGCAACAACCTTAAAGCGACATTTTTAAATTTATTATCCATCGATCAGCAAGTATGTTTTACAGATGTTTTTGTAGAGAAATATAGCATAACAATAGAAATATAACAACTGAGGTAGCCGTGAACGGCTCCTCAACGGATAAAAGACCAAACTCGTGGTGAAGTTGTTAGTTTCTGACGAACCTTTGAGCATTTGTAGCTGTACGAAGCACCGTGTTTTGTACATACGGCGTAGATTAGTCTTGCTGGTGCGACCTGAGACTGGAGCTGCATGGGTAAAAACGGGACGGACTAGAGATGTGTAAAGTAGAAGGGAGGATTTATAACCAACTAAGGTGCGCCTGTTGAGTAAATGATACAGTTTTGATAGCCGGGCAAACGTAAGTGTAACAGACCGACAGATGTGGGCGTTCCAAGTAAGTCGAGAGAGAAGGGGAAATTTATATCTGGCTTTTGCCATGAATAGTTTTTTAAAAAAAAAAAAAAGGGCGCTGATAACCTCTGCATTTGAGCGCCCTATACTCATCATCATCATCATCATCATCATCATCATCATCATCATCATCATCATCATCATCATCATCATCATCATCATCGTCGTCGTCGTCGTCGTCGTCGTCGTCGTCGTCCTCGTCATCGTCATCATCATCATCATCATCATCATCATCATCACAAACAGGGCTTCTAGCCGAGATAGTAGTTATTCAATTTCTATTACTTGCTTCACATTAAACAAATGAAACAATGACAGAAAGTAATTTCTACTGAACTAGTTGGACATTAAAAATCTGCATTAATGGAAACAATAATGTATTTCTAGTTTATTGATTGTTTATTTTATCCATTTTTGTATATCCTAACAATGATCTGAGGAATCTCATTTCTGACGTCTAAATCCACTATAATCTTAAACTCCAGAACTCACTGCCATTACTTTATGGAACTTCATCTAGTGTCTATTTTTAATTGTTCCATACATCGTTTGATATATTTTCAATTTATTTATAATATTATGATTAATATGATAAATAATATGGCAGCTTAAATAATTAAACCTTTAAACTAGTTTCAGACATTTATCTCCTCATATACCTTTAGCTCTTGTTGGATATTTACGCTGGAATGTTGATTTTAGTTTTAGCAATCTGAAGCTGATATTGCATACATGGAAATATTAAGTAAACATGGCCATCTGTAATTCAACTTAAGTTTATAACCAAGCAGGCCATATAGATGATGCAACAAATGCTTAGATTTATTGAAATCCCAAATTGTGACGTAGGACCAATCACAATTAAGTATTACCGTAACTTAGCAACCCCCCAAAAAAACAACAACCAATGATTTTATTCTTAAATTTTTTCTTCAGGCTTTAACTCTCGAAGAGGGTTGGCGTGTTTTCGGTAAAAGACTTCTTGTAACTAGGAGAAGTTATTGGAGTTCATCATTAATGAACGTTTAGTAGACGTTTAAAATATACATCGAAGACGCGAAGCTACGATAAATAATTTAAGCAAGAAACCGTTGCATCATTTATAAATAAAAGGAGAAAATTAATATATAGTAAAGGGCTATATACATCGGTGGAAAAAGTCGCATGTAAAGAAGAAAATGATGTCGAAAAATATAATTCCAAGTAAAGTAAAACGGTATTAATTATTTTATTCCATAGTTGCCCAAAAGTGAAATCCCTTTTGTATCGATACCACGCCTGAGAAGTTTCACATCTCATCGCTCGCCGCAGCTGCCGGAGAGAGGATTTATAGAAATCTTCAAGAACTTCATCTTCATGGCTTTTAGACGAAAGGTTCATCGCTTCTACATCAAGGTAAGGTTTGGCTTCTACATGCATCGCCACACCGAGGGAGCGCGAAATTATTGCGCGTGTGAGGCGTAGACCTCACGAAGGGGTGAATCCAACTTCAGATATGTCACTGCATCGTGTGATATAAATCCAACCCACAAGGAGGGGAACCGCTCCAAATGGATATTTTAAAGTTGAACTAATTTACAGTTTGATATAAACTGATTTTTTATTTTTTTCGCCGAATTTTGATAATTAAGAGGTGGTCTGCATATGCTGAAATTTTAATTTCAGTTCCTCCAATACGAACACCAGATGGTACTTACGCATTCCATCTATTTAAGACATCGTCCAAAAAATGCAAAAATAGTGTACCCTTGTCTTACTCCTTGATTTATTAGTATATTTCCACCTGAAGAATTACGGGAGTTGAGTTTAAAACAAGTGCCATTATACACACGTCCATACATTTTATTAAGTAGGTAGGGTATCCATACCGTTATACTATTTCCTGGAAAAATTAGGAGCCATTACTTTGTCAACAAATCTGAAGAAACAAAATAAATGTCACCTAACGCCTGAAAGTGGCGAGTTCTGTCCACTGATGCCATGTTGGATGTCTATAGTGCAGGCTAAATATGTGACAGTGAGAGAGCCACGAAGAGTTGCCTAACCAACAGGCGTTTTGATAGTTTCGACAATCCATTTAGAAATACAGCACATAATTATGTTAGATTTACGTGAATCTCACTATCCATTCATAAACAGACTCCTACTACAAGAGCCTTTACTTCTATGTCTTGTTAACTGGGTTAAAATTAGCAGCAATGTTTGTAATTGCGTATTTCGTTCTACGTACAATGAGAAATAAGGGCGAGGTCTAACCGAGAGTCCGAAAACTCCGGCCTCTATCACCCGGGAGACGATTGAGGACTCCGGTACTCTTTCTTTCCTGGAGTCTAAAAGGCCACCCCCATCGACAAAAAGGTCAAGACGGGATGGGAGTGGATACGACACTTATGCGCGTCAAACCCGCAGGGAAGACTATCGGAAACTTCGGTGATGCAGCCTGGTGATCTACTACACCTACTAGCTCTGCAGGCTAGTACCCGGGACCTAGGCAACCCTCTGCCCCCTCTGGGTGGCCGAAGCCTGGCTGGAGGTACCCGATCTCCTGCGGGTGTCGGGAACACACTGCCCCCTCGAGTCCAACGCAATCCGAACAAGTCCCATTCGAGAGGGGCTCAACTGTTCGGCCCGAGGTTCCTCCAGTAACGTCAGAGGCACCACGAGTGCTAAGGGTCCGCAGCGCTCGCACCAAAGCAGCTGAAGGGAACGGATTCCCTCCCCTACGGGAGTACAATGCAAACCGAATACAGTAGACTTTAAGCGATAGCCAGTTCTTTTAAGAACTACTCATTATGTGATAGATTTAAAATTACATTCCTTTACATGGCCAGGAGATAAAAAAAGGCAGAAAACGTCCTTCTATTAGCGAAAAATGAGGGTATTTGAAAATGCAAACTAATAACAAGGAATATCTCAGAAATGGTTAGAGCTAAAAAAAAATCATTTGATATAATTTGTTTGCTTTAATCAGACAGTTTCTGTATAATAAGATTTTGTCAATTTTTTTATGGTTTCGCCTCTGTACGGTTTCAGCCCTGTAGTCTCTATGGTGTGTATGCCTCACGCTAGGAGAATCCGATTTCGAATCGCAGTCAGGGTGAGTTATCTGGATAAGGATTTTACGGGGGTTTTCCTTATTCTGAAAGAAGAATATCAGGTAACTCCAAGCTCTGTGGGCCCTGTATTCATTTGACCCTCATTTGATTTTTTGTTGTTGTAATTTACGTCCTCCAACGTTAAGTCATATCGGACGATGAATGGAATGGGTGAAATGATGCTCAAATGAGCCCAGGGTCCATGGAGCTTGGAGTTAACCGACATTCGTCTTTTAGGATAAGCGAAAACCCCGGAAGAATCTTATCCAGGTAACTCACCCTGACTGAGATTCGAACTCGGGACCTCTTGAACGTCAGGCAGACGCGCTACCACCACTCGATGATGATGATGATGATGATGATGATGATGATGATAGTTGGCGCTACAGGCCATGTAGGCCTTTACCCTCCCTAACCACCCTCTAACATTCTACTCGGTCCTCTGCCTTTCTTCTCCAGCCTTTAACCCCCAACTTTCTCATCTTCTACATCATCTACCCATCTTTTCCTGGGTCTTCCTCTTCTCCTTCTGCCATCTCGCTTTCCTATGAATATCTTCTTACTTACAATAGTTTCCAGCATTCTCTGCACATGGACAGCCTTCAACCCCCAACTTTCTCGTCATTTGCTACATCATCTACCCATCTTTTCCTGGGTCTTCCTCTTCTCCTTCTGCCATCTCGCTTTCCTATGAATATCTTCTTACTTACAATAGTTTCCAGCATTCTCTGCACATGGACAGCCTTCAACCCCCAACTTTCTCGTCATTTGCTACATCATCTACCCATCTTTTCCTGGGTCTTCCTCTTCTCCTTCTGCCACTCCCGCTTTCCTATGAATATCTTCTTACTTACACTAGTTTCCAGCATTCTCTGCACATGGACAGCCTTCAACCCCCAACTTTCTCGTCATTTGCTACATCATCTACCCATCTTTTCCTGGGTCTTCCTCTTCTCCTTCTGCCACTCCCGCTTTCCTATGAATATCTTCTTACTTACACTAGTTTCCAGCATTCTCTGCACATGGATAGCCTTCAACCCCCAACTTTCTCGTCATTTGCTACATCATCTACCCATCTTTTCCTGGGTCTTCCTCTTCTCCTTCTGCCACTCCCGCTTTCCTATGAATATCTTCTTACTTACACTAGTTTCCAGCATTCTCTGCACATGGACAGCCTTCAACCCCCAACTTTCTCGTCATTTGCTACATCATCTACCCATCTTTTCCTGGGTCTTCCTCTTCTCCTTCTGCCACTCCCGCTTTCCTATGAATATCTTCTTACTTACACTAGTTTCCAGCATTCTCTGCACATGGATAGCCTTCAACCCCCAACTTTCTCGTCATTTGCTACATCATCTACCCATCTTTTCCTGGGTCTTCCTCTTCTCCTTCTGCCACTCCCGCTTTCCTATGAATATCTTCTTACTTACACTAGTTTCCAGCATTCTCTGCACATGGACAGCCTTCAACCCCCAACTTTCTCGTCATTTGCTACATCATCTACCCATCTTTTCCTGGGTCTTCCTCTTCTCCTTCTGCCACTCCCGCTTTCCTATGAATATCTTCTTACTTACACTAGTTTCCAGCATTCTCTGCACATGGATAGCCTTCAACCCCCAACTTTCTCGTCATTTGCTACATCATCTACCCATCTTTTCCTGGGTCTTCCTCTTCTCCTTCTGCCATCTCGCTTTCCTATGAATATCTTCTTACTTACACTAGTTTCCAGCATTCTCTGCACATGGATAGCCTTCAACCCCCAACTTTCTCGTCATTTGCTACATCATCTACCCATCTTTTCCTGGGTCTTCCTCTTCTCCTTCTGCCATCTCGCTTTCCTATGAATATCTTCTTACTTACACTAGTTTCCAGCATTCTCTGCACATGGACAGCCTTCAACCCCCAACTTTCTCGTCATTTGCTACATCATCTACCCATCTTTTCCTGGGTCTTCCTCTTCTCCTTCTGCCACTCCCGCTTTCCTATGAATATCTTCTTAACTACACTAGTTTCCAGCATTCTCTGCACATGGACAACCCAACTTATTCTTCCTTATTTAATTTTCACTACTATATTTGGTTGCCCAAATAGACACTGTAACTCCAAGTTAGTCCACATTCTCCATCCGTCAAAGTCCCTTATCGCTCCAAATATACTTCTCAAAATCTTCCTCTCCCACCGTAATAACCACTGTTCGTCTCTGATTGTCAACACCCAACTTTCTGAACCATAGATTACTATTGGTCTTAGTACAGTTGTAGATATTTTAATTTTAGTATTCCTACTGACGTTCCTTGATTTAAACTTATTCTGCAAGGCATAGAAACATCTGTTGCCACTTGCTATTCTTTCTTGAATTTCCACTGATGTTTTATTATCTACTGTTACTATAGATCCCAGGTATTTAAATTTTTCCATTCTTTGATATTCTTTCTCATGTAATTTAACTGCACGTTCTTTCTTCTTGCATCCCCATCTTATCCCATCTTCATATACTTGGTTTTACTAACGTTCACTACCAATCCTAGATCCTGTGTTTTCTCTTCCAACACTACATAACTTTCCTCAAGAGCTCTTATATTCCTTTGAGCATCATTTAATCCATTTCATTTATCGTCGGATTTGACTTAACGTTGGAGAATGTTAATTAAAAAAATAAATACAAATGTTATACAAGTCGTTCAGAATGAAGAAAAATTCAATAGATATCCCCAGTAAATATAGGACATACGTTTATTTGCATTGCAGATGTCTTAAACTTATTGTAATTTAATCAAAATCGTTAGCCATTTCTGAAAAAAGCTGTCTAAAATTTTGAAAAAGAATATGCTACGTAGAAGGTAGTTTAGGACGGGAGATGTTGAAAACCTCTATGCCGCAATCTCGGAAGGTCAACTTAAATACCAAGGTATTAAGCAACCTTTTATATCTGAGTTAAGGTCACACACGTACACAAAGATCTTTTTGTATTTGTAACACTGACTTTTTAGTGGTTCAGGCGAATCAAACATTTATTTTGGAGAATGCTCGATATCATATTTTTAGTAGAAATACAATACTACCTTCGGAAGGGAAGTAAAGCCAGTGGTAATTTCTCGTAGATTTGAAGCATACGCTCAATATAGAATGGAACTCTGTGAACAACAGTAGTCAGAGTAGTCATAAATATTCAATTTAATTAATTCGCCACCAAATCTATAAGAAAACATGAAATATCTGAAGGAATAGAATGAAAGACGGACAAGAAATTATGGGAAATGAGAAACTCTTACAGGATTCGACAAATCGACCAGGGAAAACGACGAAAAGCACAAGGTCGACGGTCGTGGTCACTTTGAGGCTCATTTGCATAAAGGATAATCTAAGTTCAAGCATATGAAAATAATCTTCAGTCAAGCTGAACTTAGAATTTTGTTTGAATAAACATTGATCTAAGTTCATGGCCTCTTGATCTAAGATCAAACCTAACTGGTGAATTTTCTCCAGTTAACTTGATTGAACTTAGATCAGCAGATCTGCAGAATTTACAAAATAGTTTCTGAGAAGAAATAAGTAGTGCAGCTTTAAATAAATAGTAAATAAAGCATTTTTGTGGTTACTTATATAAATAATTAGCCTCTTTATTTCACAAAGGCATGTTAAATATGCATTGCTTGTGTTCATAACCTATAAATTTTTATTATTTTCAGAATTCAGATTACACTGACATCTCTGAAGATTAGAATTTCCAATTTGAAAGGTCTCCTCGTGTTTTCCAACATAGAGGAAATCCCATCTCAGAACTAAATGACACAAATTCAAAATGAGATTTCGACTATCAAAGCATGTAGTTGAAGAACTGGAGCATAGGCTACATACACAGTTAAGAACACAAACCCTGAGGAATTATGTACTCAATCCAATATTTATGATCCTGCTCACATTACGGTTCTATGCAGCTGAAAGCTTCCAAATGATGATTGGGGATATATTTAATATAAATAAAGGGACTGCGTTTAGAACAATACACAAAGTTACAAGGGAGATTGCAGCTTTAAGACCTCATTTCATCAGGATGCCTATGGAAAAGGGTGAAATAACAAGGGTTATGCGAGATTTAAAATTAGCGGAATGCATCTTCTTTTTTGCTTGAGCTTCCATTTTTATATGCTGGGGCATGTCGAGGTGTCGGGGTGAGTATTGCCGCGCAGTTTAGCTCAATTATTTGGCTGGGGATTGACTCCTAGGGTTGTCAGCATCGCTAACAAAATTTGAACAATATCGATGTCCTCGGCTGCTCTCGGAGTTGTCCTAATATTTATGAATATAGGATTTTTGGCAAGGATCTCTTGATACAGGGCGTTCTGGGTGGATCAATTAGGGTGCTTGGAATGAAACACAGGTTAATTTTCTTATGACGATCGGTTGTATTTCAATTACTCTCGAAATACATGTTAATTAGGCAAACTCTGAATGGTAGGCTTCGCGTTTGCGTGGTAGCACTCCCGTGTATATAACACGAGTCGTCGGATTAGCAGCCCGCTACTAACTAGCTTTAATCGAACGCGATTTCTTTAGCTTACTCGTCCGTTCCTTAAAGAACGCGATATCTGCCTTCGTGCTGCCCCACGACGATCTAGCCCGACCCCCAGCTAGCGACTGAACTTTAGACATCTATTTGTTCCCGGCTAGGCCATATGACACTTCGCTTCCCCCTTCAGCTCATTATTTTTAATTTGTTGGTCGGTAGAACACATATGGAGTCCCAGTTACGAGAATCTCACTTTAGACCACCTAAGATGTCCCCTTCCTGTCAAACTGTGTTTGAAACTAAACGCGGGGTGTGAGCCTAAGATTTATAGTTGCGGTCAGCTGTCCTAGGGGAGGAAAATTCTACCGTTCAGAGCTCGTAACAATCTCGACATTTCACACACAAGATATTTGCTCCAACACACGTATACATTCGTTTAACATACAATTAATCTTCCATACATTTCTTAACAGCCAATCAATCAACTCGAGGAAGAGAGTACCGTTTCAATGCAAATGAAATAATTTGTAATTTAAAACTTCACTTATCTTCCATTTTTGTTTATATTTTCCTGCTCACGGTATTGTAAACAAACGAAAATGAATAAGATGTACATTGGACATATAATGGAGATAAAGTAAGCGAAATGATTAACTTTTGATAAATACTGTTTCAATATGGAGTAAATTCTTAAACTGTTTAATTAAATTAACATTATTTCTAGGACAAATAACCATAAAGCGAAATATTTATTTATATTTTGTTATGTCTAGATTGGTTACTCTATGCACTTGAATTAAACTGAGTCGAATAGTTCCGATAATTCTCGAATACTTCCGATACAACACGAAAGTTGCAACATGTTTGGCGATGTTGCCGCATTTGTTTTTGTAATCTCGGATCAGTACTGAACGGCGTTCATCTGATGTAAGATCAGCATTTTACAACCCACGGAGGTTCGTAAACTTAGTTCAATTTTGATCTTCGATTACAAATGAACTGCAGTTAGCGATTTTTATGCAACCGTCTCTCTCGATACGTGTGATATATGTTAGTTACCCTTCCAAAGACTTTAAACATGTTTTCCCTGAAATCATGAACATCCATGTTAAAGCATATTTTACAAGACTTAAGGGAGAAAGTAAAGCAGTGAATTTGGAAGCCAGATAATTAGACCTTCTCGACTGCACCACCATCTACAGCCTAAAGCATATTCAGATAATTGCAGCCGTATTTTGTACAATGAAATGGTTTACGCGATATCCTGTTAGAAATATGTCGCACAGGGTTCATATTTTAATTGTTGCACTATAGATATTGACAACGTGTTTAGAAATTTTTATCATTTGTCCAATTTACCGAGCAGGATGGTTTAGTCGGTTTCGTCTGTGGGCTGTATTCCTGAAATCCAGGTTCGACTCCCGTAGCCGCCCTACCTGACCCATGGGTGGCTTTACCAGGCGCATGCGGGGTAGGTTAATTACATTTCCCAAATTTCCTGACAACCTATTGCATTTAGTTAATTGATGGAAATTAATCATTTCTTCACAGTAGCCGTATATAGGTTAAGGTTTCTGATAGAGTCAAAATAAAAAATTCAATGCCATGGCCAGGATTTGAACCACGGATCTCCTGGTTTCCGTCCACTCGCTTTAACCCATTGAGCTACCATGGCCAACGTGCCGTAACGACATTAAATTCTCCATTTGACTCGTATATTTCCCCGGTAAACCACCAGGGGCTCTCGCATCCGAGATACGCCGTTTGTCGCCACTTACCAGGTAAGTTGGCCATGGTAGCTGTATGGGTTAGAACGACAGGAGATCCGTGGTTCAAATCCTGGCCATGGCATTGGAATTTTCGTGTTGACTCTATTGTCGCCGTAACGGCGCAAATAGATAATAGATGGATAGGTTTCACGTAGATAACGAACTTGTGTAAACAGATAACGCCGGCAAGCAAGATAACTTAGGCAAAGGCCTCGCCAGCGTAGATTAAGTTAGGTTTCTCGATGGTGATAGAATGTTCGAATTATGTGATTAGATGCCTTGGTTCCAGAAACCTCTAGTGATTGACAAAACAGTCTGGTAATCATGAATGCAGATATAAAAGGGATTGTGACACGCTAGCAGGACAGTTGTATTTGTGAAACAGTTGTGAAACCAGACAGCTGGAAGTGTTTGTTATTGTCCTCAAACTTGGAAGATTGTGATGTGATGTTGTTACGTGAGAATTGGACAGTGTATTGCTACGGAAATAAAGGAGATTTTTAATTTCTGCAACTCGGCCTTTTAATTCCACGAACCCACAAAGTTACATTATCAATTTATTTCATCTCCATTATCATTTGAGACCTTCTCTCATCTGGTAGTCTCAGGGTAGATATGTCGACGGGTGTCTCGGGGTGCATGGCAGGATGATATGCTCTTGGTAAGCACTTCCTACTTTGGTAGGACGGTCTTCGAGCCCGGTTTGGTGGGCCGTTTCCGAACCGCTGTTGGATAAGCTACCGTTTGTGCTGGCCGGCCGGAAGTTTCCAAGTGGTAAACTGTAGGAATCCTTCCCTCTGCACTGTCGTGACACTTGGGACTGCGACCCTCTGTCTTCTCTCGCCTCATCCTTCTTCCCGGGGGTGTTCCACTAGGGCCCGGTTGCATAAAAATCGCTAACTGCAGTTCATTTATAATCGAAGATCAAAATTGAACTAAGTTTACGAACCTCCGTGGATTCTAAAATGCTGATCTTAGATCAGATGAACGCCGTTCCGTATTGATCTGAGATCACAAAAACAAATGCGGCAACATCGCCAAACATGTTGCAACTTTCGTGTTGTATCGAAAGGAATCGAGAATTATCGGAACTATTCGACTGTTTAATTCAAGTGCACAGAGTAGCCAAACTAGACATAACAAAAACTAAATAAATCTTTCGCTTTGTAGTTATTTGTCATAGAAATAATGTTATTTTAAATAAACAGTATAAGAATTTACTCCATATTGAAACAGGTTTAACAAAAGTTAATCATTTCGCTTACTTTATCTCCATTTTATGCGCAATGTACATCTTTTTCATTTTAATCTGTTTACAATACTGTAAACTGGAAAATATAAACAAAAATGGAAGATAACTGAAGATTTAAGTTACAAATTATTATATTTGTATATAAAAATGAAAGTTCAAACAAAAAAGAAGATGCATTCCGTTAATTTTAAATCTCGCATAACCCTTCTTATTTCACCCTTTTCCATAGACATCCTGATGAAATGAGGTCTTAAAGCTGCAATCTCCCTTGTAACTTTGTGTATTGTTCTAAACGCAGCCCCTTTATTTATATTAAATATATCCCCAATCACCATTTGGAAGCTTTCAGTTGCATAGAACCGTAATGTGAGCAGGATCATAAATATTGGATTGAGTGCATAATTCCTCAGGGTTTGTGTTCTTAACTGTACATGTAGCCTATGCTCCAGTTCTTCAACTACATGCTTTGATAGTCGAAATCTCATTTTGAATTTTCTGTCATTTAGTTCTGAGATGGGATTTCCTCTATGTTGGAAAACACGAGGAGAACTTTCAAATTGAAAGTTCTAATCTTCAGAGATATCAGTGTAATCTGAATTCTGAAAATAATAAAAATGTATAGGTTATGAACACAAACAATGCATATTTAACATACATTTGTGAAATAAAGAGGCTAATTATTTATACAAGTAACCACAAAAATGCTTTATTTACTATTTATTTAAAGCTGCACTACTTATTTCTTCTCAGAAACTATTGTGTAAATTCTGCAGTTCTGCTGATCTAAGTTCAATCAAGTTAACTGGAGAAAATTCACCAGTTAGGTTTGATCTTAGATCAAGAGGCCATGAACTTAGATCAATGTTTATACAACCAAAATTCTAAGTTCAGCTTGACTGAAAATCATTTTCATATGTTTGAACTTAGATTATCTTTTATGCAACCGAGCCTTGGAGCCATGGATACAATAGATCAAGACGGAATCCGCTACATCCATAATCCAGGCCAATGCAATCCAAAAGGTGAGGATAAGTACGAATAGTGAATAAGTAGTACAGATCTCTTTGAAACAACCAATTAATTGTAAATAACTATTTTCGGAAACGGGGATTTTCGAGATTGACTTGAATTTTGAAGTTAATTTATCCATACGTACCGCTAACATTCACGGGATCTCAGGGCTTGCATGCAGCTCCCAGATTTGAAATATTGGACTGTCATATAATCCATGTACTTACGCAAAGCTTTATTTCAAAGGCAGGACTAATGTGCTCTTGCAAGAATAGTTTGTAGTAACTAAATAAAAGTAAGCAGTTACGTGCAGAATTCATGTGAATGTAACATCACACTTTCCTTACAGCATATGGCAGCACATGCATTGAGCTTTAATGATTAGGGTTAGCACAGCTTATTTATCTATTTTGTTTCTTAATTCAGTATCAAGATCGTGGCGTGGCTGAGTGGTTAGACCGCTTGGCTCTCACCAAGGCAGCCAGGGCTCGATCCCAGGTGAGATTTACCGCAAAGTGAGATTTGTGTTAAACAACATAGCCTTGGGAGTTTCCTACACAACGTTATGGAATTGAAAACAGATTTGAATCTTCCTAATTCTAAAGAAAAAAAAATTAATCAAAGAAAACCCACTGACGTTTGAACCAATTAATATTCAATTAGATTTAGAACAAATAGTTACAAAATATGAAACTTCCAAACCTGTAATAAAAGCACTAATATTAGAAACTGTGAACAATAGATACCCACCTGAAGAATGGTTACATGTCTACACAGATGGATCTAACTTGGACAACAACTCAGGAACAGGAATTAAGTGTGCACTGTTCTCATTCTATCAACCAGCAGGATACCACACAACAAATTTTGATGCAGAAGTAACGGCTATTCATATTTCACTCCAACACCTTCTATACAGAATAGATAAATTCAAAATTGTTGTCATACTTTCTGATTCTAAAGCAGCATTATGTGCAATAAGTTCATATAAAATGAGGTCAATCCAAATTAAAGAATGTCGCAAAATGATCCAACAACTTCAAAAATTACAGAAAAGAATTATATTACAGTGGATACCTGCGCATTGTGGAATTGCTGGAAATGAATCAGCTGATTTTCTTGCCAAAAAGATGCATATTTAATTCAGAACAAAAGTAAAAACTTGCCCTTTACATCCATAAAAGGATTAATCAAAAGCAAATATAAAAACAAACAAAACCAGTCAATATATAACAAAGCCAAACATAAAAATGGAACATTTTAATTAAAAATCCAGAAATTATTGCAGAAATCCCACGTAAAGCTGCAGTAGCAAATTTTAGATTACTTACGGAACATGATTATTTGGCCAAACACTTACACAGAATAGGAATTTATACAAGTCCAAATTGTCCTCTGTGCAACAAAGAAGAGGAAATGACTTAAGAACATCTTTTAATATGTGAAGTCCTACCTGTCGGACCCACTACACAGAAATATTGGAGAGCAAAAGAGCTAATGACTTCATTGTCAAAGCCTAGCTTTTGAAAACAAAGAAGAGGAAATGACTGAAAAACATCTTTTAAACTGTGAAGCCTTAGCTGCCGGAACCACTACACAGAAATATTGGAGAGCAAGAGAGCTAATGGCTTCATTGCCAAAGCCTAGCATATGACAACAAAGAAGAGGAAATGACTGAAGAACATCTTTTAACCTGTGAAGCCCTAGCTGCCGGACCCATTACACAGAAATATTGTAGAGCAAGAGAGCTAATGGCTTCATTGCCAAAGCCTAGCATTTGACAACAAAGAAGAGGAAATGACTGAAGAACATCTTCTAACCTGCGATGCCCTAGCTGCCGGACCCACAACACAGAAATATTGGAGAGCAAGAGAGCTAATGGCTTCATTGCCAAAGCCTAGCATTTGACAACAAAGAAGAGGAAATGACTGAAGAACATCTTTTAACCTGTAAAGTCCTACCTGCCGGACCAGCTACACAGAAATATTGGAGAGCAAGAGAGCTAATGGCTTCATTGCCAAAGCCTAGCATTTGACAACAAAGAAGAGGAAATGACTGAAGAACATCTTCTAACCTGTGAAGCCCTACCTGCCGGAACCACTACACAGAAATATTGGAGAGCAAGAGAGCTTATAGCTTCATTGCCAAAGCCTAGCATTTGACAACAAAGAAGAGGAAATGACTAAAGAACATCTTTTAACCTGTGAAGCCCTACCTGCCGGATCCACTACACAGAAATATTGGAGAGCAAGAGAGCTAATGGCTTCATTGCCAAAGCCTAGCATTTGACAACAAAGAAGAGGAAATGACTGAAGAACATCTTTTAACCTGTGAAGTCCTACCTGCTGGACCCACTACACACAAATATTGGAGAGCAAGAGAGCTAATGGCTTCATTGCCAAAGCCTAACATTTGACAACAAAGAAGAGGAAATGACTGAAGAACATCTTTTAACCTGTGAAGTCCTACCTGCCGGACCCACTACACAGAAATATTGGAGAGCAAGAGAGCTAATGGCTTCATTGCCAAAGCCTAGCATTTGACAACAAAGAAGAGGAAATGACTGAAGAACATCTTTTAACCTGTGAAGCTCTACCTGCCGGACCCACTACACAGAAATATTGAAGAGCAAGAGAGCTAATGGCTTCATTGCCAAAGCCTAGCATTTGAAAACAACAACAACATTTACAAACTAATCTATTGATAAGTTGTTTACTCGTTGCTCGCGATTTAAACTCAGCGCCGTCTACAAGGATAGTTCAGACCTCTGTGTTCAGACGACAGCTCTCTCCACTTGTCAATTCCTGTCTGCCACTACAGATGGCAGTTAGATATGCATTTCTAGTGCTGCGTTGTCCGGCTTCGCTGGCTCAGTCAAAGCCACTATCTCTTTCGCGTACCTTATAGATGCTGTGTTGAGGTAGGTCAGGCGTCATAAACACTTCGTCATTTCGAGCAGAAATATGCAAAGGAAATTACGTACAACTGCAAGCTACTGCGGTGCCTACGCAAGGCGACACAATCAAGAATTTTCTGGGTGGCGCGGCCAGTCTTCGGTTTCAGAACGATAGTAAGATATATATATATATATATATATATATATATATCGTTCTGCATATTACTTTCTCTACTAACTTTTCTGCGAACTATTCTTAAAAAAACTTAATCTTATCATTCTTGATAATGAGATGATCTTTCATTATACATTTATTTTTTACACAAGAAAATAATTTAAAAATATGTTACAGAAAACCTTTTTGTTTACATATTATCCTTCCTTAACCTATGTACATGAATTGAGTGACTACCTTCTTTCACACCTCAGTAAGTTTGGCATAACAGCCTAATGCTTCAGTGAGGGATTACCTGTGTCCCTTACTTTTTCCTACAAAATCCCTCCCCCACTTTTTCCTTCACCCCCCCCCCCCTTAATAACGTTTGCTTCTAACTATCCTCAAACATTTATCTTTCATTTTACCAAGACATCTTCCTACATTTGTATTCCTGTTCCGTTGCTTCCCTGTTAGCATTCTTATTCTTACAATTTTACCCTCAACTTTCTCCCATTTTTTCTCCCATGCCTGCTTCCTCCATTTCTCAACTCCTTCACATCTTACTACGTAATGTTCTACACTTCTCCCCCTCCACACATAATGCACATATTCCTACTTCACTCCACCTTAATCCTTTCATAAATATTGCACCTGTTCTCATCCATGCTCATTCAGTCCTACTACAGTTGTCTATATAACCTTCTCTTCCCCAGTCCCTTTTCAAAATCCTATAAAACTTCAATGAACTTTTGTTTTCCACGCTTCCCTATCTCTTGCCTTGCTATGTCTTCCATTCTTGTCCTCGCCTCTTTTTAAAATCCTCTCTCAATTCCTGCACCTATTCCCCATTCCTATTTTGTCCATATTTCTCTCTACCACTTTCCACCAACTATTCTTGTTTACTAATTTTCTCTGCTGTTCCATGCATACCTTTAAAATATTTCCATCCTCCTTACTCAAACAGCTAAACCAAAATTTCACTATTCTCTCCAAGATTATTCCTTTTCTCCTGGTCCTCCCCATTTCAAGAAGTGCCACTTCACCTGGAGCTGTCCTTGTCTTATACCTTTAAATTTTCCTTTAGGTATAAGAAGTTGCTTATGGCTCTGGCATGATACAGAAAAAAATTGCAACTTACCACTAAAGGTGAGTATAAATATTCTAAAATCAAACCAATAACAAAGAACATATTTAGAGTGGTTAACGTTACAAACATTTTACTTGACAAACTGTTTTCCTTAACTATATATTTTGGGTAGAAAGATTTTGAATTAACTTCTAGAGTTTACCAATAATACAAAAGTATTTCAAAACGTAGAGCGCTTCATAGAATACTCCCAGAAAATTTAAGATGTAGATTTTGTAGTGTAAATATGTACATTTAGATACAGAATTTTAATATAAAACCTTTAACAACAATTTGTGCCAAACAATTTTGAAAATTATAATAGATAAAGTATAGTTTAGATTGGATGGATTTTCTTGAATAAATTTCGTGTTAAACCTTATGCTAAAATATGCGCGAGTGGATCTTTTCTGAAAATACATTTTTTCTACATTCGGAGACTCTATACGTATATTTTTCTGAAATGTAGGTTTCGAACTATTCGGTAAAATACATAACAGAGAAACAGAAAAGATAGCGACCTAACCCTCGGTAAAATTATCATCATCAGCATCAACATAAACATCATCATCTTCAAGAATTTGGCCCTGTGAGCCGTTCCGTTCTCTTCAAGAGCCTACTGATCCTTCCAGCGTAGAGCTGGGCGTCCCACATCTCTCTTTCCCTTCGGCACATAATCTAAAACTCTTCATGGAAGTCGTTCCGCGTCCATTCTTAAAATATAATTTTCTTTTCATTTTTGTTCTTTATTATTTTACTGTCTAAATTAAAAATCCCAAGCTGTTCTCTTACGTTTTCGTTCCTTATGTGACCTGCCCACATTCGCCTGGTGATCCGGGAAAACCCCGAAAAAACATATAGGTCAGGTAGGTCGGTCACGGGAATCGAACCCGGTTCTCCCGAATGCGCGCCACAGCCGAAACCGCCTGAGTCATCATCATCATCGGTAAAATTATTAAATACAGAAAAAAGACCTAGGTAAACGATGTTCTGGTTTCGTTCAACTGTCACACCCAAGAACGCACATAATACACATCCATGGTACCATCACCGCATGCCTCACTCAACCGGCAATGAATTTCAATAGGTGTTACACCACGAGAATGGAGAAAACGAATGATTACACGTTGTTCTTGCAATGAAAACGTCGCCATTTTAAGTATCAAAAGCAGTTCTTACTCTCATCGCTGTCACTATGCGCTGTACAGTTCTGCCAGGTCTGTTACACATTCACAAAGGGTCCACGTGTACTATAAAAAAAACAGAAATTGATATCTGGTCCCACTCCTGAATAAAAAATAGGAGGTGTTATAACTTGAACGCAGCTCGTATTACGCGAATGAAAAGTTTTATATATATATATATATATATACGATGGTAGTTCATTAAAGAATGATCATATTTTTTACGGTCATAATTTTTCGCACTAAAAATCAATCTTATTATATTCTGTTAGCTTAATGTAAAACAAACACGCCGTAGTAGTTTCATTGTTGGTACTCTTGGTTCCCGCCTGTGAGAACCAGGCAAGTTCAGACATGTTCAGTATAGCATACCGCTGTAATGGAGGTAACATGCAGTTAAAGTTGATGTTAGAGGAAGATCCGGAGTTTCTGTCAAACGTAATCACTGCTGATGAAACTTGGCTACATCATTTTGATCCTGAGAGCAAACAGCAAAGCTCAGTGTGGAAATCTCCTTCATCACCAACCCCCAAAAAGCAAAAGTGGTTGCTTCTGCTGGGAAAGTTATGGCCATCTCATTATTTGATATTCATGGAATGGTTTATCAGCATATTGTACCTGCATACATATCAGTAACTGGACAATACTACAGGGATGTTCTGAAAACATTGCAAGTCCATATCAGGGGCAAAAGACCACAGTTCCGTCAAGCAGACTGGATGCCGTACCACGATAATACGCGGCCGCATATTGCCAATGTTGTTGCTGAATATCTTGCAAAAATCGACGTGAAGTGCATCCCTTACCCTCCCTATGGTCTGGATTTAGCCCCATGTGACCTTTCTCTATTACTTAACTTGAAGAAACGCCTTCGTGGGAGGCATTAACCATCATCAGAAGCAGTGGTGTAGGCTGGGAAGGAGATTTTTAAGGATCTCTTAAAAAATGATTTCCAGCATGTCTTTGAAGACTGGCAGAAACGCTAGGACAAGTGCATCGCATTCAGGGGAGACTATTTGGAGAAGGACCATCAAAATTATGAGCATGAGTAAAGGTGCGCTGTCAAAAAAATTATGATCATTCTCATTCCTGGGAAGATACTGAAATATAGACACAAATGCTTCTTTTACATCAAGAAATTTTAAGAGATCTATTTACACTGAAGCTTGCTTTGTGGCAGAAAAAGTAATAACGAGGAAAATTATGGTGAACAATTACAGTGGGGAGTACACAAGGTTTACAGTCATCTGTTACGTGTATCTTATCTCGGTTAGAAGTGGGAAATCCACAACCGAGTCAAAGCACCACACGCAAGCACCGACCATTTGTGCTTCTAATGAAAAACAGAGAAGAACAGCTGAATCCCCAAGCACCCAATCCTAGATACAGTTCCCAAATTTTCCAGTTAGAATGAATACAATGCTCTCCAACCCATCTTGAAGCCCCTAAACTCCTGGATCTCCTAAAATGGATATGCACAACAAATCTATCTCCACCGAACACGCGGAACTCCTACAGCGGTGCCAATGGCGATAAAGAAAATTATGGGTCCAGGAGTATCGAGATAGAAGCATTCGCCCGCCTCTGAAGCATGGTGGTAGCGTGTCTGCCTGACGTTCAAGTGGTACCGAGTTTGAATTTCGGTCAGGGTTGGTTTTTGGATAAAAATTTTGCTGGCTTTTTTCCTTATCCTGAAAGATGGATCCTCTATGGATCCTGGACTAATTTGAATATCATCATATTAATCGTCCGATATGACTTAACGTTAGATGCTCTCCCTTATTCTGAAACATGAATTCCTGTAACTCTAAGCTCCATGAACCCTGGACTCATGCGATAACGATTTCATTCATAGTCCGATATGACAACCTTTGGAGGTTCTCCTTCATCCTAAAAGACGAATGTCAGGTAACTCTAAGCCCTAAGGATCATGGACTCGTTTGAACATCACTTCATTCATCGTCAGAAATGACTTAACATTGGAGGCTTTCTCCTATTTTGAAAGAATAAATGTCAAGTAACTCTAAGCTCTATGTATCCTGGACACATTTTTACACCGACTTCACTTATCGTTGAAATGACTTAACGTTGGAAGAAATAAATTAACAGAAAAAGGAAAAGATAAACAAACTATTCGGAACTTCCAGGATCCTCTAAGACACGTGTAAGTGTGACCTGTACCCTTCTGTGCTTTCTTCGTGTCATTCCTTAGTCTTTGGTGTGTCTCAGCATGAGAGATAATCCTACATGTTGCGTAACCTCTGACCCATATCTTCATCATCACCATCATCATCATAATCATCATCATCATTACAATTGATGTTAAGATATCAGAGGATGAATGAGATGAAGTTCAGATGAGCCCAGGGTCCATAGAGCTTAGAGTTTACAGACATTCATCTTTCAGGATAAGGGAAAACCTGCAACGTTAAGTCATATCGGACACAGTGAAATTAAGTTCAAATTATCCCAGGATCCATAGAGCTTAGAGTTACCAGACATTCATCTTTCAGGATAAGGGAAAACCTCCAACGTTAAGTCATATCGGACACTGAGTGAAATTAATTTCAAATTATCCCAGGATCCATAGATCTTAGAGTTACCAGACATTCATCTTTCAGGATAAGGGAAAACCTCCAACGTTAAGTCATATCGGACGGTGAATGAAATGATGTTCAAAGCAGTACAGCGTCCACAGAGCTTAGAGTTACCAGACATTCATCTTTCAGGATAAGGGAAAACTCCAACGTTAAGTCATATCGAACGATGATTGAAATGATGTTCAAATCAGTACAGCGTCCACAGAGCTTAGAGTTACCAGACATTCATCTTTCAGGATAAGAGAAAACTGCAACGTTAAGTCATATCGAACGATGATTGAAATGATGTTCAAATCAGTACAGCGTCCACAGAGCTTAGAGTTACCAGAAATTCATCTTTCAGGATAAGGGAAAACTCCAACGTTAAGTCATATCGAACGATGATTGAAATGATGTTCAAATCAGTACAGCGTCCACAGAGCTTAGAGTTACCAGACATTCATCTTTCAGGATAAGGGAAAACTCCAACGTTAAGTCATATGGGACGATGAATGAAATGATGTTCAAAGCAGTACAGTGTTCATAGAGCTTAGAGTTATCAGACATTCATCTTTCAGGATAAGGGAAAAGCTCCAACGTTAAGTCATATCAGACGGTGAATGAAATGATGTTCAAATCAGTACAGTGTCCATAGAGCTTAGAGTTATCAGACATAGATCTTTTAGGATAAGGGAAAACCTTCAACGTTAAGTCATATCGGAGGATGAGTGAAATTATGTTTAAATGAGTTACCAGACATTCATCTTTCAGGATAATGGAAAACCTCCAACGTTAAGTCATATCGGAGAGTGAATGAAATGATGTTCATTTGAGCCCATGGTCCACAGAGTTACAATACATGTTTCAGGGAAAGGGAAAACCCTGGCAAAGTCCATATTCGGGTAACTCATACTGACGGACATTCAAACCAGGGACCTCTTGAACGTGAGACAGAGGCGGGCCTTGTGATCTATAGTGTAGAGGTAAACAACAGAGATACAAAACGTTGTTCCTTTCTAATTTGTAGGTTACTACAACGGTACAGGTAATGTGCCAACGTCAACTAATCAGTAAAAAGGCAATTCCTTACGTGACCAGTGAAAACGACCGACCTCTCTAAAAGTGAAACTTTTGGTAAACATACTTAACTACAAACAACAGTTACACAAAGGAGAGCGACATTTTCTGGCCTGAGTGTTTATCTTCCCCCTGGCATCCTACAGTACATATAAGTAAAATATATGGATGTGTGCATGCATATGCTTTTGTACAAACAATCCTACAAACACTTGGCACGTCATGCTAATGGAATAAACATTCATTTATTGTTTTTAGAGAATATGGTAATACAGTAGACCTTAAGTGATAGTCAAATGTTTTATAGCTGATCGCTACGTTAGGTCTTGGAAACTCCGTTCTCTTTGTATTACGAAGAGATAAAAGTACGCATAAGGATTCTTCATTTGAGAAATACACAAATATAGAAAAATTCAAACAAATAACAAGGAATATCTGTAAATATTTAGCTTTGGCAAGTTATCCCAATCATCCTTGTTTTAAACCAGTTCTGTGTCCAGATTTAGTCCACCGTTATATGCGCCCTGGTTCTCGGACACGCCCCATGGGAATAAGATTTCGGGATCTCCTACATTCGCATGGCCTCCGAATGCCTCGCGTGGAGAGGTCGTCCATCTGCCCTTATCCTGCATGGCAGCTCAATCGTGCGCGGTTCGATCTCGCTCTTTCAAGCAACTCTAGACTCGCTACTCCACATTCGGTGTTCCAACAACTTTTTGCCGAACTACTGAGCCGTTACCCTAACTATGTTCCGGTCTTTACAGACGGTTCTCAGTTAGGTAGCACTACGGGTTGCGCGTTCTTCATTAACGGCGAGGCTCATAAATTCCGCCTTCTGGACTCCACTTCGGTCTTCTCCGCAGAGCTGTATGCCATCCTCTATTTGCTCCTTTTTATTTGCAAGTTAGGTCCTGGCTCTTTTATCGTCTGCACTGACTCTCTAAGTGCTCTTCAGGCCTTGCAACAGCACACTGCCGCTCACACTCTTGTTTTAAAAATACAGACCCAGATCTCGCAAATGCTCAGTCGCGGCTACAATTTTGTTTTTACTTGGACCCCAGGCCATGTGGGCATTTCCGGGAACGAGGCGGACGCGGCTGCTAAGTCCGCTTGCCGTTTGCCCCGGAGTTTAACAACTACGGTGCCATACCAGGATGTGCAACGTTTTTTCCGTCGCCAACTCCTATCTGCTTGGCAGCACTCCTGGACAGCTTTGGAAGGCACAAAACTCCGGGCAATAAAGGAGAGCGTACAACCCTGGCTAACTTCCTGCAGGGATAACCGGCGAACCGAGGTGATACTCACCCGGCTGAGAATTGGGCACACACGAGCGACTCATGGCCACCTGTTAAGAGGGGAACCGGCCCCTGTGTGTGCTCCGTGTGCAGTACGCCTCACTGTGCGGCATATATTACTCGATTGCCCGCAGTACGCCCGCGTTCCCCAGTCAGTAGGCTTGGGGAGTAACTTGCTGGGTGTTTTAGGGGACGACCCAGTGGCCGTGGTTAAGGCACTGCGGTTTGTTGCCCAAATCGGTTTTAATAAACAAGTCTAACTTGCATTTTATATTTGTTAATTTTATAGATTTTAAGCTGTCTTGGGATGGGTTTTTATGTACTTTTAATTGTTGAGTGTTTTTATTTTTATTTTACATTTTAGATTAATTTGTGTAGCTTTTAGTTTTTAGTGTTGACTTCGGGCCCAAATGACCTTGTTGTCGACGGGCCCTAAAACACCACACACTCACTCACTCACTCACTCACTCAGCTAAACAGATACCGAGTGGTATGGCTCAGGCATTTTCGTTTGTGGCCCTCATTTTTTTTTAATCCAGATTTATTGAACCCTATTTTGCACAGTGGTATATTAGGGTTAGAGTTGATACATAAAATATACAATTTTAACAAAAACATTTTAAATACTAGAAGGAAGAAAATATGTTTTAATCTGATGCATATTAATTTAAACTATTTCAGACGTTTAAACACTGGGTTTATAAACATCATGAAGTACTTATAATGTTGTGGCTTCATTAACAAAGATGTGAGCGGAGCAGAAAATTCAGTTCGTAGAGAGTCTAGCTTGAATATTAATTCTTGTCTTTCTCTCCAGAAAATGGGACAACAGAAAAGGAGATGAACCACAGTTTGAAATTCTTCACCACCCATGCTCTCGGGGTTGGATGTTAAGTGAAAGCGTGATAAGTATTCACCAAATTTACCATGTCCACTTAAATTGTGTCAAAACAAAATTTGGTACAAGAGTTTCACGTTTTCCTCTGTCATATACACTGGGGGAAAATAATGTTTTTGTTAAACTTCCATTTGGAGTTGTTAGACATTGTTGGGTCCATTCTTCAAGAATATGTTGATGTATTATTCTCCTTACAGTAGAAATAGGACATAAAGAGTATGTCACAGGAAGATTGGATTCTGCAGCCTTCTTAGCCAAGCAATCAGCTCTCTCGTGTGGCCCTCATTCGGGAGGCCTGGGTTCGAATTCCGTGGCCGACCCATCTAAACTATGGGCTTTTGGGGGGGTATTTGCTGTCCCTTCATTTCATCTTAATTATCATTTCACATCGTTTCTCAACTGGTGGTCCCTTTCAAGTTAAACGTGTCAGAGGGTGTCCCGACTCTGTCTTGGTTGGCCACCCTGTGTCTCCTATCTCCTCATCCTTCCTCTCGGGGATACCCCACTTGGGGCTTAGGTACAATACACCACAGGCTTGGCTGCCGAATCCCTTCCGTAGTAATCCTAATTCTAATCCTAGCTACAGCCCACCTCGGTAGCGCAGATGATAGCGTGTCTGCCTCACGTTTAGGAGGTCCCGAGTTCGAATCTAGGTCAGGGTGAGCTACCTGGATAAGGTTTTTCAGGGGTTTCCCCTTTTCCTGATAGATGAATGTCGGGTAACTCAAGGCTCCATGGACCCTGTACTCATTTGAGCATATTTTCATCCATTTCTTTTATCCTCCGATATGACTTATCGTTGGAGGACTCCTAGCTGCACAAAAAAACATATTTTAATATAAATAGTTTTAAGAGAATTTAAATTTTCATGAACAGAAATTTTGTCCATATCTTATATTTCCCATTTACACAAAAGTTATCCAAAATGAAAAAGATTTTTGTGAACATTCCCAGAAAACTACAGATATACATTTAATTTGTTATGGAAATGTTTTATACGTCTGATGCATTATTAATCAAGATCGTTATAACCTTTTTTTTATAAAACGAATATTTTTCAAAAAAACGTTTGATGAAAATAGCTCAAACCTTTGTTATTTTAATGGAAATTAAGATTTTTTGAAAATGTTCTATGCAAGGGGTACTCGGAATCAGAGAATTTTGTGTCGTATGCTTGAAATATTCTGAATTTTAATACCATTTTTGATATTTAACTTATCTTTCGTTTCTGAGTTACGGCTATACGTACATACTCGTGCGTATTCTGCTGAAGTTTTCCATCGAATGCGATGCTTCCTCTACCTACTATATGTACCTAGGAGAGAAAGTAAACATATGATATATATGAATAAGTCAACATCTGCGCCTCGGTAGCACAGATGGTCGCTTAACTTCCTCACGTTCAAGGGGTCCCGAGTTCGAATGCCGGTCAGTGTGTTATCTTGATACGGGTTTTCCGGGCTTTTTCCTTATCCTGAAAAATGAATGTCTGCTAACTCTAGGCTCTACGCACCCTCTACTCATTTGAACATCATTTCATTCATCAACTGATATGACTTAACGTTGGAGGTTTTCCCTTATCCTTAAAGATAAATGTCTGGTAAATATAAGCTCTACGCACCCTGTACTCAGTTAAACATCATTTCATTCATCGTCCGATATGACTTAACGGTTGAGGTTGTTTCTAATCCTGAAAGATGAATGTCTGTTAACTCTAAGCTCTATGGACCCTGTACTCATTTGAACATCATTTCATTCAACGTCCGACATGACTTAACGTTGGAAGTTTTCCCTTATCCTGAAATATGAATGTCTGGTAACTCTAAGCTCTATGTACCCTGTACTCATTTGAACATCATTCCATTCATCGTCCGACATGACTTAACGTTGGAAGTTTTCCTTTAATCTTAAAGTTGAATGTCTGGTAACTCTAAGCTGTATGTACCCTGTACTCATTTGAACATTATCTCATTCATCGCCCGATATGACCTAACGTTGGGAGTTTTTACCTCAACCTTAAAGATGGTCTGATAACTCTATGCTCTATGTACGCTGTACTCATTTGAACATAATTTCGTTCATCGTCTGAAATGACCTAACGTTGGAATTTTTACCTTATTCTTAAAGATGAATGTCTGGTAACTCTAAGCTCTACGTGCCCTGTACTCATTTGAACATCATTTCAATCATCGTCCTATATGACGTAACGTTAGAGGACTTAGTATATAGGTAGCTAAATGAAAGTGTTATTTCATTCCATTCAAAATTTCGTCACCTAGATTTCACTGAACTACAAATCATTTTAGAGGATCCGTGCCTGTTACGTGCATGTGACATATTTCTATTTTATATGCGAGGAACATGATATGGATTTTTCAGTTTGACTCTATCTATCCAAAATCTTAGCCTATATACGGCTAGTGTTAATAAATGGTTAATTTCCATCAATTAACTAAAATAATAAAAGTTGAATGGTGAAGCCTGGGACTCAAGTACTTATGATAGTAAGTCGCCACAAACGGTATATCTCGAATGCGAGAGCTCTTAGTGGTTTACCGGGAAAATATACGAGTCAATTGGAGAATTTAATGTCATGACGGCACGTTGGCCATGTTAGCTCAAAGAGTAAGAGCGACTAGACGGAAACCAGGAGATCCGTGGTTCAAATTCCAGCCATGGCGTTGAATTTTTCAGTTTGACTCTATCAATCCAAAACCTTAGCCTATACACGGCTAGTATGAAGGAACGATTAATTTCCATCAGTGAATTTAAATCCATTTTCTTTGTGTGTCCAGGACATAAAACACAAACGATGTCTTCCAATTTTTTAAAACCAAGTATTTGAAAATTCAAACCAATTACAAGGAATACCTCGGAAATAATATGCGGAAATAAATTTATTTACATAAATTTTGTGCTTTAACGAGATCTACACACACCTTTCTTACGGTTTATTAGTCCTGAGTTTGAATCTTGGTCAGGGTGAGTTATCTGGATAAGGTTTTCTCCGGAGTTTTCTCTTATTCTGAAAGATGAATGTTAGGTAACTCTAAGTTCTATGGAGCCTGATCTCATCTTCAGATATGACTTAAAGTTGGACGTTAATTTTTTTATATAAAAAGCTGTAATTTCTGCATACGAATGAAGCTGTGAAACAGTGAAAGTAAATAACTCACAATAAAATTGAAGCGAATTTCACGTTTAAAAGGTAAATATATTTAGTAATCTCGTAAGTTATTTGAAAATTAAATTAATACTTGTATCCAAATATTTAATTAATATTTACATCCATTTGTATGAACCACATAGAGGCTGTATGAAAATACAGGAAGGTAAAACTGTATTTATTCTCTATATAAAGTAATATTTCAAGTTACGTCAGCTCGTATCTAAATGAGCCCTAGATCGTTTCTGGTGGAAGCCAAAACGATAACTGGTCGTGTTTATTGACTCCATTAGCAAGTCTAGCGTGTGATGCAAATTCCCTTTACGTGGCCAAAACCCAGGACCTCAAAGCTCTGAGAATATGTCTCGGCTATTGTTGTCTGCGGCTACTGGATCGAGTCCAAATCAAACTCGGGGTCTTGGCTTCTGACGTCACACAGTGTTTACTACGTATCTCTCACGTGTTCCACAAACATATCATCACAGTCTGGAGATTTAGATAGAACATCTGAGACTAAGGCCTTATAATTAATTACCTTTTTAGACAGCTGATAGTAAAAGTGGGGTTTTTAGTAGTTCATGACTGTATTAAAAGTAGAAAATCCTTTCGCTCAATGCTCAAAAGATTTTAACACGTCGGTAATGTCAACTTTGGTTTGTTGTGACAATCCTCTCATTCAAGAAGGCTGTGAATTGAGTTAAATAATGCTTGCATAAAATGGCGGGTAATTTGAATATGAATATGGACTATACTGAACCTGTTGACATTTTAAAAGCAGCAGAGAGAGAGAGAGAGAGAGAGAGAGAGAGAGAGAGAGAGAGAGAGAGAGAGAGAGAGAGAGAGAGAGAGAGAGAGAGAGAGAGTAAAAATTAAATTGTTACCCAAAAACTCAAGCAACCAGTACGACACTGCACACAAAAGTTCCTGAAACTGGTACAAGGTAAAGGACATGCACAATAATTATACTCAAAATATATTATTAGTGTTCTTTGAAGAAAAATCTAAAATGTGGTCATCTTTAACATTATGGGTAAACTATTCAATGATAAAGCTGCGTAGGCCGCGCCGTGGTTCAGTGGTTAGACCGCTTGGCTCTCACCTAGGTGGTCCGGGTTCGATCCCAGGTAAGCGCCAAGTGAAATCTGTGGTGCACAACACAGTGCTGGGGCGGGTTTTCTCTGGGATCTCCGGTTTCCCCCGCCACCTCATTCAACCGGTGCTCCATCTTCATCTCATGTATCATCGGTGTCACCACCTGCGTCCTGTAGGGGATGGGATCCGTCCCCTTCAGCTGCCGAGGTGCGGCCGCTGCGGACCCTTAGCACTCGTGGTACCTCTGACGTTACTAGAGGAACCTCGGGCCGAACATTCGAGACCCTCCCTCTGGACGCTGTTCGGATTGGGTTGGTCTCGAGGGGGCAGTGTGTTCCCGCCACCCACGGGAAATTGGGTACCTCCGGAAAGGCTACGGCCACCCGGAGGGGGTAGAGGGTTGCCCCATAAGTCCCGGGTACTAGCCTAGAGCTAGTAGCTGGTGTGCTAGATCACCGGCGGCCCTACCAAGGTTATTTGGTAGCCGGTTCATTAAGGACCGGCGCGTAAGTGGCGTATCCACTTCCATCCTGTCTGCCGTGTGCAGCGCGGGGGGGGGCAGTTTATAAAATAGGTACTGTCCTACGGTAAAACACCTGAGAGGCCCGAGTTCTGGTCCTACGGACTGATGGGAGTAGATCCTCGTACTTATTATTATTGTCACCGCCTGCGGTGCCGTATATACTAATAGCAGGTGCTAAACACACACACACACACACACACACACACACACACACACACACACACACACACACATACACATACACAAAACTGCGTCTTAATGTAAACAATTATTATTAAATATCTGACCTCGTAGCTTAGTTGGTAGAGCACCTGCCTGTCGTGCAAGAGGTTCTGAGTTCGATTCCCGGCTGGGGGTGAGGATTTTTTCCCACTAAGATGACTTTCCATCTTCTCCAGATTCTGGAAGTATGAATGAGAGTGCGAATGGTGCGTAATCTAACGGTTTAAAAAGAAATCCACAGTACCAACAATTCAACGTCTACGAGATAACACCATCGCGATATGTATCCAACGGCCGCCGATAGGACTATTGCAGTCAAAGTCAGGGTATAAATGGAACATAAAAAAAATTAATATTAATTAATTTTTTCTTTTGCCATTTTCATCGTTTTATTATTTCCACGGCCTCCTTTATGTAAAATTTTGTGGTTTTCTTAAAGTCATGTTGTCAGTATTGTGACTTTGTGGGTTCGTGAAATGAAAAGTCCAATTACACAAACTCAACAATGTTCTTTATTTCTACCGACTTACAGTTTAACACTTGCCAATTACACAGAATTACGTGCTGCACACAATTACAATTCACCAGTTCGTCCGTTACAATTTCACTTGTACTCGCGATTACGTAAACTCCGATGAACATACACAGTCTTCTCGTCCTTACACTAGCACTGAACTCTTACGCTGATTGCCAAGAACTCTGACTCACTGACTGACTCACTCGCACGACGTGTTGCTTATATAGGGTCCGCTTGCCGATCTGGAAGGTTCTCGATTAGATTGAATGTCCAGTAATTTCCAGAACCTAGGAGAAGGGTAAAGAGACGGCTCAGGGGCCCGCCATCCCTCTCCTAGCCATCCCTTCAGTTAGTGACAGGAGATAAATGAGTGGGTGTGGCGTGGCCTCCGGTCCCTTCTCAGCTGTTGTTTGTGGTGCTTCCCGATAATTGGGTGACAGTATTAATGCTACGTGAGGCAAATAAACATCGCAACCCGATGAATATTATGACCAGGTATCGGAGCCCGTACACATTTTAAGGGATACGAAGTTTACTAGTCTCGTAGTATATAACTGCTGACGTCAGTCCTGAGGATGACACGCAGGGATAGTCCGGGTCGCGACGTGTAGCTTTAGTTTCATTACAAATATTATTGGCCTCGCAGGCAGATCTGTCTTCCAGGGAGTGCAAGGTGTTGGACATATTGTATTAATAGCATTACCTTCACAACAATTATTGGACAATCTCCATTTTACAAATCAAAGTTTTGGGTATTATCAGCAGTCACTAAACAGCTTGAAGAATGTACTTACGAGCTGTCTTAAAGTAGTCGAGGAGTTGCCTGTAAAAATTAACAATATAGAGAATGCTCCACCTACCAAACGAAAAAACAATGAATTGTTCAGTATTCTAAACAAAAATACTGGATTTCCAATGATGCGTAATGTAAGAAATAAACTAAGTCTCGGACAAACATATGAAAATGGTTTCTACTACTCATATGTGACATTGGACGAACTTTCTTCCATTAATTTTATATTGTTTTAGTGAGGTGTAGAAAATTTACATTCGACAATTCACGAATGTATATGCTTGTTCACTGTAATTCCTGCATCAAAATCAATGAGGAGGTTGGCATGTTGTAACGCAGCTTACCCTTTGTATCCGCAACGGAGTTTACACGCACAGCGCATCGGTATACTTGTTGACACGGACGTTCGTTGATGTCTCGCTTGACCTTGTATAGTACGTGTGCGCGTACATTGATTGCAATGGTGTACGGGATCCGATGTCTGATCATGACCATGGGAAAGGTAAAACAATACCTTACGTTTATATGTAATTTATAATATATCTATAAATATTCAGGACTATAAACCTAATTCTTTTTAAAGTTAAAATGCACGATGCACAAGTTAAAAGGAAGATTTTATTTTGTTCGTAAGTCTCGGCTAGCGGTCTCCTTTTGGAATCACACCTACTCACAAAATAACATCTTTTAACCCGGGTTTTAGGTTTCAATCTTATTTACCCTACAAAAATCTAATGAGGGTTTAACACCTAAGATGACCTAAATCGCTCTTTTCCATTTTGAAAAGAATAACGTCATTTTTCCGATTTACAAAGTTAACTTCAAAGGTCATTTTCCAGAGTAAATTACTAAAACAACTGAAATGCAGTCTTAAATGAGATTCATCTCGATAAGGAGAAGATGTACGGGTAAATCAATCCAACCGCGCTTCAAATTCTGCCCTTCCGGAATATCAGGAATAAGCACACAATGCAACCAATGGAAATTGGTGAAAAGTTTCCTCTTGAGTAATTCTTTCCAGCTATGAGATATATACATTCTAGTACTCCACTTAATAGAACTTATTGTTTTGTTTCACAAGCGCACGTATTTCCATCTTATCTACGTGAATCGAAAAAAAAAAACCAGAAAGATATAATTTTACTACACACGAAAATGGTCTGAGCGTCCAACGTAATAAACATACAAAACATTTTTCATACCTTTTTCTCGACATAGACTCCTTGTAACCCTACACACTTTTCCCAGCAATGCTCTCATCTCTGTAACCCGTCCAAATAGTACTCGGCGTTTTTCAACATGGTCTCCTTGTAACTCTACACACTTCTCTCAGCGATGCTCTCATCTCTGTAACCCGTCCAAATAGTACTCGACGTTTTTCAACATAGTCTCCTTGTAACTCTACATACTTCTCCCAGCGATGCTCTCATCTCTGTAACACGACCAAATAGTACTCGGCGTTTTTCAACATAGTCTCCTTGTAACTCTACATACTTCTCCCAGCGATGCTCCCATCTCTGTAACCCGTCCAAATAGTACTCGACGTTTTTCAACATAGTCTCCTTGTAACTCTACACACTTCTCCCAGCGATGCTCTCATCTCTGTAACCCGTCCAAATAGTACTCGGTGTTTTTCAACACAGTCTCCTTGTAACTCTACACACTTCTCCCAGCGATGTTCCCATCTCTGTAACCCGTCCAAATAGTACTCGGCGTTTTTCAACATAGTCTCCTTGTAACTCTACATACTTCTCCCAGCGATGCTCCCATCTCTGTAACCCGTCCAAATAGTACTCGACGTTTCTCAACATAGTCTCCTTGTAACTCTACACACTTCTCTCAGCGATGCTCTCATCTCTGTAACCCGTCCAAATAGTACTCGACGTTTTTCAACATAGTCTCCTTGTAACTCTACATACTTCTCCCAGCGATGCTCTCATCTCTGTAACACGTCCAAATAGTACTCGGCGTTTTTCAACATAGTCTCCTTGTAACTCTACATACTTCTCCCAGCGATGCTCCCATCTCTGTAACCCGTCCAAATAGTACTCGACGTTTTTCAACATAGTCTCCTTGTAACTCTACACACTTCTCCCAGCGATGTTCCCATCTCTGTAACCCGTCCAAATAGTACTCGGCGTTTTTCAACATAGTCTCCTTGTAACTCTACATACTTCTCCCAGCGATGCTCCCATCTCTGTAACCCGTCCAAATAGTACTCGACGTTTTTCAACATAGTCTCCTTGTAACTCTACACACTTCTCCCAGCGATGTTCCCATCTCTGTAACCCGTCCAAATAGTACTCGGCGTTTTTCAACATAGTCTCCTTGTAACTCTACATACTTCTCCCAGCGATGTTCCCATCTCTGTAACCCGTCCAAATAGTACTCAGCGTTTTTCAACATAGTCTCCTTGTAACTCTACACACTTTTCCCAGCGATGCTCTCATCTCTGTAACCCGTCCAAATAGTACTCGGCGTTTTTCAACATGGTCTCCTTGTAACTCTACACACTTCTCTCAGCGATGCTCTCATCTCTGTAACCCGTCCAAATAGTACTCGACGTTTTTCAACATAGTCTCCTTGTAACTCTACATACTTCTCCCAGCGATGCTTTCATCTCTGTAACACGTCCAAATAGTACTCGGCGTTTTTCAACATAGTCTCCTTGTAACTCTACATACTTCTCCCAGCGATGCTCCCATCTCTGTAACCCGTCCAAATAGTACTCGACGTTGTTCAACATAGTCTCCTTGTAACTCTACACACTTCTCCCAGCGATGTTCCCATCTCTGTAACCCGTCCAAATAGTACTCGGCGTTTTTCAACATAGTCTCCTTGCTAAAGCTACATACTTCTCCCAGCGATGTTCCCATCTCTGTAACCCGTCCAAATAGTACTCGGCGTTTTTCAACATAGTCTCCTTGTAACTCTACACACTTTTCCCAGCGATGCTCTCATCTCTGTAACCCGTCCAAATAGTACTCGGCGTTTTTCTACATAGTCTCCTTGTAACTCTACACACTTCTCCCAGCGATGTTCCCATCTCTGTAACCCGTGCAAATAGTACTCGGCGTTTTTCAACATAGTCTCCTTGTAACTCTACATACTTCTCCCAGGGATGCTCTCATCTCTGTAACCCGTCCAAATAGTACTCGGCGTTTTTCTACATAGTCTCCTTGTAACTCTACACACTTCTCCCAGCGATGCTCTCATCTCTGTAACCTGTCCAAATAGTACTCGACGTTTTTCTACATAGTCTCCTTGTAACTCTACACACTTCTCCCAGCGATGCTCTCATCTCTGTAACCCGTCCAAATAGTACTCGGCGTTTTTCAACATAGTCTCCTTGTAACTCTACACACTTTTCCAAGCGATGCTCTCATCTCTGTAACCCGTCCAAATAGTACTCGGCGTTTTTCAACATAGTCTCCTTGTAACTCTACACACTTCTCCCAGCGATGCTCCCATCTCTGTAACCCGTCTAAATAGTACTCGACGTTTTTCAACATAGTCTCCTTGTAACTCTACACACTTCTCTCAGCGATGCTCCCATCTCTGTAACCCGTCTAAATAGTACTCGACGTTTTTCAACATAGTCTCCTTGTAACTCTACACACTTCTCCCAGCAATGCTCCCATCTCTGTGTCCCGTCCAAATAGTACTCGACGTTTTTCAACATAGTCTCCTTGTAACTCTACACACATCTCCCAGCAATGCTCCCATCTCTGTAACCCGTCTAAATAGTACTCGACGTTTTTCAACATAGTCTCCTTGTAACTCTACATACATCTCCCAGCAATGCTCCCATCTCTGTGTCCCGTCCAAATAGTACTCGACGTTTTTCAACATAGTCTCCTTGTAACTCTACACACTTCTCCCAGCAATGCTCCCATCTCTGTAACAAGTCCAAATAGTATTCGGCGTTTTTCAACATAGTCTCCTTGCAAGTCTACACACTTCTCCCAGCAATGCTCCCATCTCTGTAACCCGTCCAAATAGTACTCGGCGTTTTTCTCTGCAAAATAATTGTTCACGGAGGTGATTGACTCTTCATTTGACGGAAATCTCTGTCCTCCAGGCTCAGTTTTCAGATGAGGGAAGAAAAAGAAGTCCCTTGGGGCTAGATCTGCTGAGTAAGGCGGATGGTCAAGCAGTTCAAACCGTAATTCATGGTTTTCGCCATTGCAACCGCTGAGGTGTAAGACGGTACGTTGTCTTGGTGAAACAGGATTTTCTTTTTCTGCAAATGTGGCCGTTTTTCCGCAAATTCCTCCTTCAGCTTGTCAAGTAATGATGCGTAGTATGCTTGTGTAATGATTTTTCATTTTTAAAGCTAATAATCGATTAAAATAACTCCATGACTATCCAGAAAAACAAACGCCATCACTTTCCCAGCCAAAAAGACAGATTCTGCTTTTTTTAGCCCGTTCCCCCTTTGCAGTCCACTGTTTGGTCTGTATTTTTGTTTCGGGCGTATAATGGTGTATCCAAGTTTCATCTACAGTAATTAATCGGCGCCAAAACTCGGTTTTATTGCGACTAAACTGCGCCAACAGAGCGTTGGAAATGTTTATTCGAACACGTTTTTGGTCTAACGTGACCAAACGTGACACCCAACGCGCGGACAGCTCTCTCGTGTCTAAATGTTGTTTTAATACGTGACAAACACGTTCCCCTGACATGCTCATAGCCTACGCTATGTCTCTCTTTACTTCGGCGGTTACCTAGCACCATTTGGTAAACTTTGGAGATGTTTTCGTCGGCAGTTGCCGTTTTAGGGCGTCCCGAACGTTCATCGTCTCCCAAGCTCTTGCTTTACGTTTAAATTCAGCTGCTCAAAATTTCACTCCCGTAGGGGAGGGGATCAGCCCCCTTCAGCTGCCGTGGTGCAGGCGCTGCGGTCCCTTAGCACTCGTAGTACCTCTGACGTTACTAGAGGAACCTCGGACCAAACATCTGAGGCCCTCCTTCGGGAGTTGTTCGGATTGGGATGGTCTCGAGAGTGCAGTGTGTTCCCGATACCCGTGGGAATCGGGTACGTCTAAGGACGGGGTTGAAAGAAGCCATTAATTCTCCCGGGTAGTAGCCTGCAAAGCTAGTAGAAGGTGTGCTAGATCGCCAGGTGACCCCACCGAGGTCATATCGGTAGCCTTCACCTTTGGTGTTGGCGCGCGTAAGTGGCGTATCCACTTCCATCCCGTCTTGTGTCCTAGGACTAGATGGGGGATAACTCGGATAACTCGGATAACTCCCTGGTTGAAAGAGGCCCGGGTCTTGTTCCTATGGCTTCAAGACTAATGGGAGTAGAACCTCTGGACTCAAACTGTGGTAAATGATGTCCATTTCCCGTAGGGGAGGGGATCCGTCCCCTTCAGTGTCCGTGGTGCGGGCGCTGCGGACTCTTAGCACTCGTGGTACCTCTGACGTTACTAGAGGAACCTCGCGCCGAACTGCCGAGCCCCTCAAGTCGGGGAGTTGTTCGGATTGGGTTGGACTCGAGGAGGCAGTGTGTTCCCGACACTCACGGGGAATTGGGTACTTCCAGCCAGGCTGCGGCCCCCGGAGGGGGTAGAGGGTTGCCAAATAAGTCTCGGGTACTAGCCTGCAGAGCTAGTAGGTGTGCTAGATCACCAGGCGGACCCACTGAGGTTTCTCGGTAGTCTTCCGTGAGGGGTTGATGCGCGTAAGTGGCGTGTCCACTTCCATCCCATCTTGACGTTGTGCTCAGCGGGTGGGCGTTCAAGAAATCAGGTATTGCCCTATGGAAAGAACCCCGGAGTATCCATCACTCCCGGGTTGAAGGAGGCCAGGGCCTTTGAACCTACGGGTCCTGGACTGATTGAGTAGAACCTCTTCACTTAACTAGCTAACTGTGGTAAATGATGGTGCAGAATTCCCATACACAGAATCCAACTTATATTTGATTTGCATAGTCGTATTGCTTTTCAAAAACAAATATTTAATGACAGTTCGATACTCGAGTTTGTCCATTTTCATAAAAACACTCACATCAACTGACTCAAACGACTGCTATATAATAACTGAGCGTCCAAAATGGCTGAAACATTGGTGAGTAACTGTCAACAGATGAACAACGAAATTCACACGAGACACGAGCATAAACTACTAAAACAAGACAAACCCTGCAGACAAATGAAATTAATATCGTAAGAATAGTGAAAAATTACTAGAAGGGATAAAATAAGAAGTGAAGGAATAAGGAATCAATTAAATATTCAAGCTATTGGCGAATGGGTAGATAAAAGAACTGAATGGAACAGTTACATAACACGAATGACACCTGACAGAATAGTAAGGGTCACCGGTGGCAATTTACTAATGGATGGGAGAACCAGGAAAACGTGGAGAGACTCTCAAATTCTGGATTAAAGATTGGATTATACGAGACGCGTCCATGAAATAAGGTCCCCAAGGTGCTGGAGCCGTGAGGAACGCTATTACGCGAGATCTGGCAACACTGGCTTGTAGCTTGGTTTCATCCCTTCAAATCCCCACACAATGAACCCGTTGCAACCATCAGTCTTGGCTGGGCAGCCATTTGCGATGGAGCTTCCTATCACTTCCGCCGCCAAGTGCGAGTTGCGTGCAGTGATCCATTTTTTTCAGTGCAAAGGGCACTACATCCAGTGAAATTCATCGTCAGTTATGCGAAGTCTATGGGTCACAGTATATGTACGTCAAAAACGTGAGTAAGTGGGTCAGAGTTTTCAAAGACGGACGTACAGCGTTCTGGTCGGCCTTCGTTTCAGCCGAAACAAATGCAAAAGTGGCGCAAGAAATGCTTAAAGATCGGCGTGTGACAGTTCGCGAGCTGTGCGAACTTATCCCTGAAGTCAGTAAGACTGCCATTGACAAGTTTATTGCCGAACATTTGCATTATCGCAAGGTGTGTGCGAGGTCGGTCCCCAAAATGCTCATCGAAGACCATAAACGGCAACGTGTTGAAGCGGCCCGCCATTCCTGGAGCGCTATGCAGTACAGGGCGAGGAATTGTTGGATTCGATTGTCACTGGCGATGAAACCTGGGTGCACTACACAACACCAGAAACTAAACAACGTTCTCGTCAGTGGCGGCATTCGAATTCGCCGAAGCCGCGAAAGTTGAATCAGACATTTTCTGCCGGCAAAGTGATGGCAAGTGTGTTCTGGGACAGAAAAGGTGTATTGTTGTGCGAGTTTATGCCTATCGGCACAACAATAAACCCCACTAGCTACTGTGAGAATTTAAAAAATTTGCGATGTGCCATTCAAAATCGAAGGAGGGGAATGCTGACGAAGGTAGGGATTTTTCATCACGACAACGCTCGTCAATTTTATTGAAGCAATACAATCAGTTTATCAAGAACCAAAACGGATAATGATGGACAAGAATCAGAACCATTTCTGATGAATAGAGGAGTTAAACAAGGAGATAGTCTCAGCCCACTCTTATTTATTATTGTGATGGATGAAATATGGAAAATTTGCAAAAGAAGAACAGCAAGAACTATGATAGGATATAGAAATTTAAGACCAGTTTGGGCACAATCGTTGATATATGCTGATGACATCATATTAATAGCAAATAGTAATAATAATTTACAATTAGCGCTAAATGAATGGAAAGAAGAATTAACTAGAAAAGGTTTAGAATTAAACATACCCAAAAGTAAAACCATGTATATAGGAAGGAAAGAAGAAGAAGTTAAAATTAAATGTAATGATGAAATCTTAGAACAGGTAGACAGTTATGAATACCTGGGCACAATTATAAATAAGGATGGAAAAATAGAGCAGGAAATTTTAAACAGAATAAGAAAGGCCAATTCGGTCTACTATCAGATTAATAATACTATTGTGGGAAAAAAGGAAATAACAAAAGATACAAAAATTATAGTATTTAAAACAATAATACTACCAATTCTATTATATGGAGCAGAGAGCTGGACTCTCCTACAGAAACAAGAAAGCAAAATAACAGCTATGGAAATGAGATATCTAAGACGAGCTGTTGGGAAGAGAAGAAGAGATATGATTAGAAATGTAACAATAAGGGAAGAGTTGGGTACACACTCCGTTAAAGAAATATTGGAAAAAAGACAACTTAAATGGTATGGACATGAACTCCGCATGTCAGAAGAAAGAAAACCCAAACGATATTTAGAAGCAAGACCAGAAGGTAAAAGAATTAGGAGAAGGCCACGCATGTTGTATCAGTAATACATTGAGAAATTGGGGAAGGATAGAGGGAAAACCATGACAGAAATGAAGAGAATGATAATGGACCGAGAAAAGTGGAGGAAATGGGTACAAGAGGCTTGTACTCCACGCTTAACAGCACAAAGGAGTTAGAGAAAGAAGAAGAAGACAACGCTCGTCCCCAAACTGCACATGCAACGGCTGATCTCCTGACCCAGTTTGGATGGGACATCCTCAACCATCCCCCCTACAGTTCAGACTTAGCACCTAGTCATTATCATCTGTTTCCTGAGTTGAAGTCACACCTGGGTGGAACACATTTCCAGACCGACGATGATTTGAAAAACGAGGTTGAGTGCTACCTGCGCAACTTGGCGGGAAAGTGCTTTGAGAAGGGTATACAAAACCTGCCACAGCACATGTAAAAGTGCATCGATTGCAATGATGATTACGTTGTTAAATAGCTGTAAGTTCCGCCTTTCCATCAATGTAACATTTATTGACAGTAAACGTGTTTTCTATATTAAATAAAATTGGATGCCTTATTTTACGGACACGCCTCGTACCTTCTAGGCCTATAAGAGGAAAGAAGAAGACAGAAAAGAAAGCAAAGATATTCCCTAGAATCAATAATCGGTCCAAGAATGCAGTTCAGAGTTACAAAGCAGTAAATAAGCTTGTGGATGCTTGGTTAAGCACACGTTAACCTGTCCAGAGCCAGACGACAACAAAAGGTAGTTAACCTTGTGCGTACTTGAATCGTGGCTGGTGCAAGGGCATTTCTATTGTATTTTATTTTGATGATGCACTACCAAGTCAGCTGGCACAATCTACCGGCTGTGAATGACATGTGCTTCAAATACAGCGTGGATAATATAAGCCAATTTTAAATGCACATCTCCAGGAAATGTATGCACTGAACAACCACCAAACAGTAGATGCTCAGTTGTTAGAGTCATTTCTTATATCTCTGTCTTTCAAGAAAGTAAATGTACACTTTCCGTGGGTCTGTATCACTCAGGTGTTTTGTGACTAGATGGTATGAAAACTAAATCGGCCATGTTCGTAGATGTGTAGTGTCGTGGTCGCCATTTTAATCTGTTCCTCACTTCGAAGGTTTCTAAGGCTATATTAACCCAGTATAACAAAAGATTGAGTATTGTGACCGTTCCCCTTGGTCAGGAACATAGGATAATTAATTATGTAGGATGTCAGACGTATAGTAAGAAGTGTGATTGTAATTGGGAGTAGTTTTATATTGCAATGATATAAACGTTGATCTGAAGAACATATCGACAGAGTATAGCTAGATTTTGCAAGTTGGGAAACACATCTGGCTAAGGTATGCCGCCTCCTTTGTCTGGTAACAAAAGCGAACTGAGGCAAATGTGCCCTAAGGCTAGCATAGGTGCCCCTCTGTCGCGTCTAGGTTTCAATGAATCTTTAAAAGTACGTGTCTTGTACTGATTTCTGAGGGATTATATGCATTCCTGAGTGCTCCCTTCGGAACGTGCTTGCGCATAAATTAGACTGCAAGCCTGGGAAAGTTTGTAGGATTTCTCCGTCATGCGCACACCTAATATTTCAAAAATAGAGGGAAGCAAAATTATGAACTATCCAATCACTCACTAGTAATGCATCCACGTGACGTCCCCAAAATTGAAAACCTTGCGATAGTGGGGGTAGTTTTAGCTATGGCAGAACTTAGAAGTTCCTTGTCAGATCACTCAGCTACTAGACACCGATGGAGTACACCACGTATCACTCAGTTACTGGACACCGATGGAGTAAACCACGTATCACTCAGTTACTAGACACCGATGGAGTAAACCACGTATCACTCAGTTACTAGACACCGATGGAGTAAACCACGTATCACTCAGTTACTAGACACCGATGGAGTAAACCACGTATCACTCAGTTACTAGACACCGATGGAGTAAACCACGTATCACTCAGTTACTAGACACCGATGGAGTAAAACACGTATCACTCAGTTACTAGACACCGATGGAGTAAACCACGTAACACTCAGTTACTAGACACCGATGGAGTAAACCACGTATCACTCAGTTACTAGACACCGATGGAGTAAACCACGTATCACTCAGTTACTAGACACCGATGGAGTAAACCACGTAACACTCAGTTACTAGACATCGATGGAGTAAACCACGTATCACTCAGTTACTAGACACCGATGGAGTAAACCACGTAACACTCAGTTACTAGACACCGATGGAGTAAACCACGTATCACTCAGTTACTAGACACCGATGGAGTAAACCACGTATCACTCAGTTACTAGACATCGATGGAGTAAACCACGTATCACTCAGTTACTGGACATCGATGGAGTAAACCACGTATCACTCAGTTACTGGACACCGGGGGAGCAACCCACTTAACACTCAGTTACTAGACACCGCGGAGTGACCCGCGGTTACTAAGTTGCACGGCTCGATGGAGTGAACCACGCGTATACTAAGTTATACGATACCGCGGATAAACCGCGTGCATTAAGTTACATGACACCGCGGAGTGAACCGGTCAGCGTCGTGAACGCGAACCTGTAACCACACGTAGACGCGCGCAGTAAGAGAAACAACCAGATAGCGGCTTACAATTGGTGGCGAGTCGAGCTAGTGTTGCAGGTGATAATAAATTGGGAATGTACAAATGCGGATAGTTTTTCTCCAATCCCACAACCACGCCAGGAAGTACCAACGCCCTGAACCCTGAGCACCTACAAGAGTCCTCATGCCGAGCACCCGGAGAAAAACCCTGCCTGTACAAAAAATCTCCCCACCTGTGACCCCTCTCCATCACCGCTATCTAAACATGAGGTGCTGAGATAAGGGAGATCTCAGCCGGGTTACATCAGAGCCTGAACCGCCTCAGTATATATAATAAAGTAAGTAATAATTCTCTTGCGGCTGAGCAATTAACCATATGGCGTTGGAAAATGTGCAAGAAAACGGAAAACACGTGGAGTTATGATTTTAACAGAACTAACATCTATATTGTATATAAAGCAAGCTTCCTTAAATGCTCACGTAGCTCAATGACAGAGAGCACGCGCTGTGTTAAATATTACGTGGGTTCTTGGTTCGAGTACCATCCTGTACATATTTCTTTTATTCCAGATGTTTAATTTGTTAGATTAAGTACCGAACCAATTTACAACTGTTCTCTTGGGGTAAGCTGCTACTAATGGCTTTGGAGAATTAAAAAGAAGACGAATGCCAGGAAGAATGGCAGCTTAATAGAGCCAACATCTTGTTGTATATAACCTAAATGTTATCGTAGCTCAGTGGCAAAATACCTGCTCTTACTGAGCCGAGGATTCACGGTTTGAAACCCAGTATGTAGTCATAACTTTTTTTCCAAGCCGCTTTCTCGCAGCGGCCATGGATTTATGGCGTCGACGTTGTGTAGTGTGTAGTGTTTAACGCCCGCTTTTACTACATACGGCACCGCAGGCGGCGACACTGATGAGATGAAGATGGAGCACCGGTGGAATGAGATGGCGGGGGAACCGGAGATCCCGGGGAAATCCGCCCCAGCGCCGTATTGTCCACCAAAAGTCGACGTTGTGTACTGTGTGTGTGTGTTTAACGCCCGCTTTTACTACATACGGCACCGCAGGCGGAGACACTGATGAGATGAAGATGGAGCACTGGTGGAATGAGATGGCGGGGGAACCGGAGATCCCGGAGAAAACCCGCCCCAGCGCCGTATTGTCCATCACAAGTCGACGTTGGGAAAAATGTGTACGGCTAGAGGGAAATTACGTTGAGGAAAGACACTAGTTTCCCATTTTTCTTGTGATTACTTTGTGAGAAAAAAATAGGAAGTGTTATAACTTAAACGCAACTTGTATGGTCGTTTAATCAAAATAGTTATATTCAGAAAATAAGAGTTTTTGAAAATTTGCGCAAAGATTTTTAATTTCGAGAAAATATTTAATTTAATAGACACGCGAGGTACATATTTATAGAGCCCAGAGGCTTATTATATCACCACTGATGGGCAAAAACCAGTGTACTCTCAAGTCATTCCTTGAATCATTGCAAGAATAGCACCATTTTTTAAAATAACAAGCTTAATCCTTTATGTATATCTGTAGAGGGCTGTTTTGAACATACAAGGAAGTGGTGACTGATGGAGAGGGGAGGATCCTAATTAAGCCTGGTTTAAACCTTTCCCCTTCGTATTGTGACTTCTCCAGTTTATAAAATGTCACTTCACTAACTTTCTTTGTCCCTCAGTAACTTATTTTGCGGAGACTTTGCCTAACTTACAATGCGTGTGTGTTTTTTTTTTTTTCTTTTTTTTCTTTTTTGCCTTCGGTAAAATCCCATATGGCCATCGAAAGGAAAACTAAGAAAAATAATGAAAGGAAAATTAAGAGGATGGGAAGAGACTAGATCTGTATATCACTTTCTTTAAGAAATTGCAGAAGAGCTTGGTATACAGGTTTGTGGCATAACTGTAATATGGTGTTGAGGCTAGTGGGAAAAGGAACAGACTGCTGAAGTAGGCGGCGGAGGAAGGAAGAGCGGTGGGCTCGGTAGCGAGAGCAACTGAACAGGAGATGATTGAGGTCAGCTGTTTCGCCTGGTTCATCAGGACATACAGGAGAATCGATGAGACGTAGTCGGTGTAGATGCGCAGGGTAACATCCATGTCAAAGTCGCATTCTAATTCGGAGGTGAGATGTCGACGTGCAATCCTGAAGCTGGAGAACCAAGGGGTCTGAACGGCGGCGTAGTGTTTGCCTTTGATGGACTGAGGACGAATCCAGGCATCATTCCAGTGGCAATAGGCGTCACGCCGAAGGACCGGGAAGAAATCCGTGTAGAACAGTTGGATGCCTTGAAAGGTGCCTTGGGTGAGTCCCTCTTTTGCCAGGCGATCGGCAACTTCATTGTATCTAATTCCGACATGCCCTCTGATCCAAAGGAAGTGAATTTGATGTCCGGTTATGGTAGCGTTGTTCACCAACGTCAGTATCTCGTAACGATAACAGTGCATATCTCTCGTCCAGAGGGGAGATGAGAGTCTCTGCAGCACACTCTGTGCATCGGTTAAGACCAGCAATTTGGGGAAGCCTCGAGAAATCCCATATTGCAAAGCGTCACGAATGGCCAGAACCTCCGCAGTGTAGTTGGAAGCCTCCATAGGTAGGCGGTATCGAGCCAGGGCATTAGTAGAAGGACAGACGTATGCATAACCTACTTCATCAGCAGATTTAGAACCGTCAGTGTAGATCGTGGTGAAATCTGGCCATGTGACCTGCAAGAAGGGCTTCGGATGATGTAATCAGGAAGATAATGCACCGAAATATTCAGGAAGTGTAAGTCAAATGGATATTGAAACCCCTGAAGAGGGGGACTTTTCAAAATTAAGGGAAAAGCGTGGTATAGATCCCGAAAACCCACTAAGAGTAAGGGCAATCGTCGTACAGCAGGAAAATTCGCGTTGAGATAATTAGCAGCGAGATAGTGCAACGTCCGCAATAATGGGTGAGCTTCCACGGAGAAAACTCGCAAAAGAAAGTGCTGGGTTCAGAGGTGTCGACGGATCTCCAATGGTGGTTCTGATGCCTCAAACTTACAATGTCATCGTAATGAGGTGCGCATGACGTCTGCACGCTGGGTAGCATACACGGAACATGTCGATCACTGCACACCGTCACGAACTATCTTGGAGAACAGCGCTTTATATCGTATCAAAAATGCACTCACCAACACACTCAAACTGCAAAAACGCTCGTTTATCAACCGCAGGCACTTTCCATAAGGTTCGATAAGGAGAAACATCCAGAAGGTTAAAGTTATCCGGCTTATCATGTGTAGGTTGGGTGGGCGTAACCAAAAATCTTCAGTTACAGATGCCGCATACTGTGTAAAAGTTGACAAACTGATTGACTGGAAATTAATGGTTCTTTCACACTGGCCGTGTGTAGGCTAAATTGTGGAAACGTAGAGTCAGACTGAAAAATTCAATGCCACAGCCGGGATTTGAACCACGGTCTTCTGGGTTCCGTCCAGCCGCTCTAATCATTGAGCTACTATGGCCAACGTGCCGATATGACATTAAATTCTCCAACTGACTCGTGTTTTTTCCGGTAAACCACTTGGGAGTTCATATAAACACATGAGACAACTACCTTAATGGCGACTTACAAGGTGTAAGCACTTTAAGGCCCGGGCTTTATAGTTAACCACTACTAGGTCAATTAATGGAAATTAATTGTTCTTTCACACTGGCCGTGTGTATTAATTTCCATTAATTGACCTAATAGTGGTCCGAACTATAAAGCCCTGGCCTTAAAGTACTTACAGCATAGTAAGTCGCCATTGAGGTAGTTGTCTCATGTGTTTATGAGAACTCCTAAGTGGTTTACCGTGAAAAATACGAGTCAGTTGGAGAATTTAATGTCATATCGGCACGTTGGCCATAGTAGCTCAATGGTTGGAGCGGCTGGACGGAAACCAGAAGATCCGTGGTTTAAATCCCGGCAATGACATTGAATTTTTCAGTCTGACTCCACGTTTGCAAACCTGATTGATTGTTATTAAATTTAAGTTGGATAAAAGGTTGTTTACACTGGGAACTTCTGAGCCGAAAATCTAACTTACCTATGGATGTGAATTGTATTGTGATCATGGTAGCATGGATATTTACGTAGATCTCGAGCCTGGCAACACTTACCTGTAAACAGAAGAAATTAAATGATAATTAATTAATTTGAAAACACATACGTACTATTTAATACCGTGTTACCAAACCGTCATCCAGTGTCTTACTTTTTATCAGCAACCTGAAAAGGTCACATCCAAGTTTTACTGAAAATACAGCAAGGAAATTCCCTGAATCCCATTCCAAAAAGTAGAAAAAAGAAAGCTCAAGGCTGACACTTCAGTCTCTCCCTTCCTCTCTCTCCTCCTGCCCTCCCTCATTCTTTCTCTCTCTAAAGCACATAACTAAACAATAGTTGATGTTACACGCGCATAACTGTCTCTGCTACTGTACAAACAATGGTTTCATTACAATGTAGGTACAATGGGAATACGATAGTACAGTTGGTTTGAATAATAGTTATTTTAAGAGCTAGCCTTATGTGATGGATATGAAATTCCCTTATGTTTAACTGACAGAAGGAAAAGAAACTAAGAACGACTTCAGATTTGAGAAAAAGTACATGTTTTTGAAAATGTAAACCACTAATAAAGAATATCTCAGAATGGTTAGCACCTGAGACCATTACATAGCAACCAGCTATTATAACATTTGGCTATCGTTGATTCAAAGTTATCTTGGAGACATCATATTGAAGCAGTAGTTAACAAATCAACAACAACAAAAAAAACAACAAAAAATTCAATTTTGAAAAGATTAGCTGGAGTCAAGTGGGGCAGTAATCGGGAGACACTGAACACCACATACAAAACATTCATCAAACCAATACTTCTTTATAATGCAGAGGTAATAATTACAGCAAGCAGTTCAAACATAAATCACTTAGAAGTATGCCAAAATCAGGCCCTGGGACTAATAACCGGTGCAGCAAAATCAACTCCAGTCACGGCAATGCAAGGCTTAACTCGGAACTATCCAATACATCTAACTTTAGAGGAGCAGGCACTAATACAACATGAAACAATGTTGCTGTTAGATACAACAAAATGAGAGAAAAGATTACTACAACCAATCAAGATGAAAACACAAACAAGTTTCCTACACAAAGTTACTGAATTAAAAACAGATCTGAATCTTCCTAATTCT
>CM060956.1:128895669-129063169 GCA_030765055.1 Mantis religiosa | reverse complement strand
GCTTCGTTAAGTATAATATTAATATGTATTAATAACATGAATATGCATTTTCAACACAAAAAGACGTATTTATTCAAGCCAACCGCTTAATCGCTTCGTTAAGTATAATATTAATATGTATTAATAATATGAATATGCTTTTTCAACAAAAAAATCACGTATTTATTCAAGTCAACCGCTTAATCGCTTCGTTAAGTATAATATTAATATGTATTAATAATATGAATATGCTTTTTCAACAAAAAAAAAAAAACACGTATTTATTCAAGTCAACCGCTTAATCGCTTCGTTAAGTATAATATTAATATGTATTAATAACATGAATATGCATTTTCAACACAAAAAACACGTATTTATTCAAGTCAACCACTTAATCGCTTCGTTAATTATAATATTAATATGTATTAATAATATGAATATTCTTTTTCAACAACAAAAACACGTATTTATTCAAGCCAACAGCTTAATCGCTTCGTTAAGTATAATATTAATATGTATTAATAACATGAATATGCATTTTCAACACAAAAACACGTATTTATTCAAGTCAACCGCTTAATCCCTTCGTTAATTATAATATTAATATGTATTAATAACATGAATATGCATTTTCAACACAAAAACACGTATTTATTCAAGTCGACCGCTTAATCGCTTCGTTAAGTATAATATTAATATGTATTAATAACATGAATATGCATTTTCAACACAAAAAGACGTATTTATTCAAGTCAACCGCTTAATCCCTTCGTTAAGTATAATATTAATATGTATTAATAACATGAATATGCATTTTCAACACAAAAACACGTATTTATTCAAGTCAACCGCTTAATCCCTTCGTTAATTATAATATTAATATGTATTAATAACATGAATATGCATTTTCAACACAAAAACACGTATTTATTCAAGTCAACCGCTTAATCCCTTCGTTAATTATAATATTAATATGTATTAATAACATGAATATGCATTTTCAACACAAAAACACGTATTTATTCAAGTCGACCGCTTAATCGCTTCTTTAAGTATAATATTAATATGTATTAATAACATGAATATGCATTTTCAACAAAAAAAACACGTATTTATTCAAGTCAGCCGCTCAATCGCTTCGTTAAGTACAATATTAATATATATTAATAACATGAATATGCATTTTCAACACAAAAACACGTATTTATTCAAGTCAACCGCTTAATCGCTTCGTTAAGTATAATATTAATATGTATTAATAACATGAATATGCATTATCAACACAAAAACACGTATTTGTTCAAGTCAACCGCTTAATCCCTTCGTTAATTATAATATTAATATGTATTAATAACATGAATATGCATTATCAACACAAAAACACGTATTTATTCAAGTCAACCGCTTAATCGCTTCGTTAAGTATAATATTAATATGTATTAATAACATGATTATGCATTTTAAACACAAAGACACGTATTTATTCAAGCCAACCGCTTAATCGCTTCGTTAAGTATAATATTAATATGTATTAATAACATAAATATGCATTATCAACACAAAAAACACGTATTTATTCAAGCCAACCGCTCAATCGCTTCGTTAAGTATAATATTAATATGTATTAATAACATGATTATGCATTTTAAACACAAAGACACGTATTTATTCAAGCCAACCGCTTAATCGCTTCGTTAAGTATAATATTACTATGTATTAATAACATAAATATGCATTATCAACACAAAAAAACACGTATTTATTCAAGCCAACCGCTTAATCACTTCGTTAAGTATAATATTACTATGTATTAATAACATGAATATGCATTATCAACACAAAAAAACACGTATTTATTCAAGCCAACCACTTAATCACTTCGTTAAGTATAATATTACTATGTATTAATAACATGAATATGCATTATCAACACAAAAAAACACGTATTTATTCAAGCCAACCACTTAATCGCTTCGTTAAGTATAATATTAATATGTATTAATAACATGAATATGCATTTTCAACACAAAAACACGTATTTATTCAAGTCAACCGCTTAATCGCATCGTTAAGTATAATATTAATATGTATTAATAACATGAATATGCATTTTCAACACAAAAACACGTATTTATTCAAGTCAACCGCTTAATCGCATCGTTAAGTATAATATTACTATGTATTAATAACATGAATATGCATTATCAACACAAAAAACACGTATTTATTCAAGCCAACCGCTTAATCACTTCGTTAAGTATAATATTACTATGTATTAATAACATGAATATGCATTATCAACACAAAAAAACACGTATTTATTCAAGCCAACCACTTAATCGCTTCGTTAAGTATAATATTAATATGTATTAATAACATGAATATGCATTTTCAACACAAAAACACGTATTTATTCAAGTCAACCGCTTAATCGCATCGTTAAGTATAATATTAATATGTATTAATAACATGAATATGCATTATCAACACAAAAACACGTATTTGTTCAAGTCAACCGCTTAATCCCTTCGTTAATTATAATATTAATATGAATTAATAACATGAATATGCATTATCAACACAAAAACACGTATTTATTCAAGTCAACCGCTTAATCGCTTCGTTAAGTATAATATTAATATGTATTAATAACATGATTATGCATTTTAAACACAAAGACACGTATTTATTCAAGCCAACCGCTTAATCGCTTCGTTAAGTATAATATTTATATGTATTAATAACATAAATATGCATTATCAACACAAAAAACACGTATTTATTCAAGCCAACCGCTCAATCGCTTCGTTAAGTATAATATTAATATGTATTAATAACATGATTATGCATTTTAAACACAAAGACACGTATTTATTCAAGCCAACCGCTTAATCGCTTCGTTAAGTATAATATTAATATGTATTAATAACATAAATATGCATTATCAACACAAAAAACACGTATTTATTCAAGCCAACCGCTTAATCGCTTCGTTAAGTATAATACTACTATGTATTAATAACATGAATATGCATTATCAACACAAAAAACACGTATTTATTCAAGCCAACCACTTAATCGCTTCGTTAAGTATAATATCAATATGTATTAATAACATGAATATGCATTTTCAACACAAAAACACGTATTTATTCAAGCCAACCGCTTAATCGCTTCGTTAAGTATAATATTAATATGTATTAATAATATGAATATGCATTTTCAACACAAAAACACGTATTTATTCAAGCCAACCGCTTAATCGCTTCGTTAAGTATAATATTAATATGTATTAATAACATAAATATGCATTATCAACACAAAAAACACGTATTTATTCAAGCCAACCGCTTAATCGCTTCGTTAAGTATAATATTAATATGTATTAATAACATGAATATGCATTATCAACACAAAAAACACGTATTTATTCAAGCCAACCACTTAATCGCTTCGTTAAGTATAATATTAATATGTATTAATAACATGATTATGCATTTTAAACACAAAGACACGTATTTATTCAAGCCAACCGCTTAATCGCTTCGTTAAGTGTAATATTAATATGTATTAATAACATAAATATGCATTTTCAGCACAAAAATACGTATTTATTCAAGCCAACCGCTTAATCGCTTCGTTAAGTATAATATTAATATGTATTAATAATATGAATATACATTTTCAACACAAAAACACGTATTTATTCAAGCCAACCGCTTAATCGCTTCGTTAAGTATAATATTAATATGTATTAATAACATGAATATGCATTTTCAACACAAAACACGTATTTATTCAAGTCAACCACTTAATCGCTTCGTTAAGTATAATATTAATATGTATTAATAATATGAATATGCATTTTCAACACAAAAAACACGTAGTCATTCAAACCAACCGCTTAATCGCTTCGTTAAGTATAATATTAATATGTATTAATAACATGAATATGCATTTTCAACACAAAAACACGTATTTATTCAAGCCAACAGCTTAATCGCTTCGTTAAGTATAATATTAATATGTATTAATAATATGAATATACATTTTCAACACAAAAACACGTATTTATTTAAGCCAACCACTTAATCGCTTTCTTAAGTATAATATTAATATGTATTAATAATATGAATATACATTTTCAACACAAAAACATGTATTTATTGAAGCCAACAGCTTAATCGCTTCGTTAAGTATAATATTAATATGTATTAATAATATGAATATACATTTTCAACACAAAAACACGTATTTATTCAAGCCAACCACTTAATCGCTTTCTTAAGTATAATATTAATATGTATTAATAACATGCATTTTCAACACAAAAACGCGTATTTATTCAAGCCAACAGCTTAACCGCTTCGTTAAGTATAATATTAATATGTATTAATAACATGCATCTTCAACACAAAAACACGTATTTATTCAAGTCAACCGCTTAATCGCTTCGTTAAGTATAATATTAAAATGTATTAATAATATGAATATACCTTTTCAACACAAAAACACGTATTTATTTAAGCCAACCACTTAATCGCTTTCTTAAGTGTAATATTAATATAAATTTTCGACACTGAAGGCACATTTTTCGAGCTAGTTCACGTAGCACACTACTAATATCCATGAAAATTAACGAGACTTGACCATTGTCAGCAATTTCGCCTTAACATGACCCCCGTTTTACTTTGTAGCCATGTTATATCACTTGTTTGGTGTGCGTTATAACCTCAAACTGTGGTAGGGGGGCATTGTCCATCACAATAACGCTATTCGGTTGTAATTTGGGGAGAATCTTTTCAAACCAGGATTTGAAAAGATCGCCATTCATTTCTTCATGATAGCCTTCCGTTGTTATGGAGACGTGCACAAGCTCGCCACCCTCGACAAAGCGATCATCACTTCCCATGTGCAAAACTATAAGACGCTTAGCCCTCACCGTAGAATTTCTAAGTCCTGCACTTAAACCAGATCGACATGCATGTGTTTTTATTTCACTGTGGTGTCAGTCCGTACTTTGCTGGTCGTGTGTCCCCCGTTAACCCAACGTCTTGTCTAATTAATAAACTTTCCGCGTTTTACGGAGTTCCTTTATTTTGCGGAGGGTATCTGTTCGCCATAAAATAATATCACCTCTGTCCACAATGACACTCCGTCTTTTTGTGTTCACAGATACGAAACCAATTTCCAGCAGCAGTTTGTGGATGGAAGATCGTTTGAATTCTGGAAGTCACAACTGTTTGCCTTTCTGGATACGTCTCTCAGCTTCAATACGCGCACGCAGCATGATTCAATTTAATTACAAACTAACTTAACTATCTATTTGTATATGTTTTATAGTTAAAATATGCTTAGTACGCCCTTGTGCGCTTTAGCAAAATGAACTCAGACTCCACAGCTCCGTAGCAGTACTTTTAGAAGGCGCGCCACCATCAACGGTCACGTGGTTTTGTTTAAATTTATACCACTGCAAGCAGTATAGGTTGCGGGTTCACACTCGGCCCAGACCAATGTTTCAACAAAACTCTTGCAGGACGAAGTTCCGGCACACTGGCGGATGCGATATGGTAGTTGATAGCGTCGTTAGAAAACAAAATAGGTATTAATTGCAAAATGTGGAATGTAATATAGAGTGATCCATATAAACCTGAACCATTCCAATAGGCCATATATTTTAACCAATAATAGGACACACGTGCCAATTTAGGAGAGTATAATACACAATTGGGAGATTACATTACATTATTTACATCTCAGAGAAATTGTTGGAAGTGTCCTCCACCAGCATCTATACATGTTTGCACTCGTCTCACCATACTCTCTGAAGTTTTACGGAGATGGCATCGAATTGAGAGAAGGTTATTTCCAGCAAGATGGAGCAACGTGCCATACATCTAATGACACCATGGAACTTGTAGCCAGTATCTTTGATAATCGAATAATCTCAAAAGGTCTGTGGCACCTCATATCCTCTGGCCTAACCTCACCAGATTTTTTCTTGTGGGGGTGTTTAAAAAATAGAGTTTACAAGAACAGGCCACGGACAATTGATGTTCTCAAGGAATCCATTCGAACAGAAATAAGTAACATTGGTGAGTATATTCTCCGTAAAACTTCACAGAATATGATGAGACGAGTGCAAACATGTATAGATGCTTGTGGAGTACACTTCCAAAATTTTCTCTGAGATGTAAATAGTGTAATGTACGCTCACTTTCTTCTCCGGCAGCCTGCCAGGTGAAAAGGTGATTAGATATCAACGTTTCGGGAGTGTGCATCTCTCCGACCATCAGGATATTTATAAAATATTTATATAATATCTCTCCGGCAGAATCAGCAGAATTCTCGCCAAATACAACATCAGGACCATCCACAAGATACCTCCGAAGATTAAACATCTGTTGAGACCAGTGAAAGACAAAGTCGACTTCCAAGTTTCGGGAGTGTACCGCAATCCCTGTGAATGTCGGACACCGTATATAGGACAAACCGGAAGGACCATCGCTACTAGAATAATGGACCATGAACGGAGCATTCGTTTAATGTAACCTGAGAAGTCTGGGCTGGCAAAGCATTGTTCTGATAACGACCATAGAGCCAACTTTCGGGAGACGACCATCTTGGCAAAATGCAACAGTTACTTGGAGCGGAGAATTAAGGGTGCTTTGGCGATTTCCTCTGAAAGGAGCACGCTTAATCGTGATGCTGGATTTCAGTTCAGCTCCTCTTGGAAACCGGCCTTAAAAAAGGAAATCCATGGAATTAAGAAGCAAAGATCATTACAGCTTGATAATGAAGTTAAGTAGTTACGTTTCTTTGACACAATTGTCTATACTCACGCCATCTCCTGACCTGGCACTTAATTTACTGAAAAACAGTCTTTTGTTCAGTAATGCGAATTTCGATAGTGTTTTGTCTTTGTTTATAGTTGTGTTATATCCAGTGTTTCAATTGTGGTTATTACATTTTATAAATATCCTCATGAATGGGAGAGATGTACACTCCCGAAACGTTCATATCTAATCATCTTTTCACCTCGCTGTCTGCTCGTATTCGTCGCCAGGAAAGCTTCAGGTCTTATTTTAGAGTTAATGGAATCTCCCAACTGTGTATTATATTCTCTCAAAGCTGCACGTGTGTCCTATTATTGGTTCAAAAGTTATGGCTTATTGAAATGGTTCAGGTTAATTTGGATCGCACTGTATTACAATTGTGTGTGAAACAATTCTAGTGTTACATTCACATGAACCTCTGTCCTATCTCCGTTATTTTTGTACGTACTTCACGTTAATCGAAGCAAAGGTTTGCAGGAACGATTACATTGCATACTCCGTTATAGCAATAAGGGAGGAAGACGGGCCGATGGTCAATCGCGTCGACATATGCTGACCTTGAAACGTCATACTCTTTCCCTGATTTATGAGAAAGACACTGATTATGTACGACGCCTTAAGATAGTTGCAAAAGTATTGAAAAATTCATTTCAGCTACAGGAGATACTTTCGAAATGGTGGTAGCCTGAACAAAAATTATGTGAAATAAATGATGGATAGACAAAACATGAAAAATTTAATGCCATAGCCGGGATTTGAACCAAGGATCTCCCGGCTTCCGTCTAGTCGCTCCAACCCATTCAGCTACCATAGCCAACATTCCGTCTTGAAGTTAAATTGTCCATTTGACCCGTATTTTTCCCCGGTAAACCACTAGGGGCTCTCACATCCGAGATACACCGTCTGTGGCGACTTACTATCCTAAGTACAGATGTAGTTTTTTACCCTGGAAAGTGCAGAGCGATGCGCAGTGGTATCTGGATGAGTCCACCTCAGAACGGTTACAACTGGAAGGGAGGGCAGGTCAGTTGCGTACCAGTTGCGAGCAAATAAACACGTGCAGAACTACTCGGTAACACTACAGCTTGTTTCAAAATGTGCTTGTCTCCTGGTTCCAAGAGAGCATTTATAAATGACGCCTCCTAGCAGCACATTAGGAAATAAAGTGCTACATTTAAAAACACGAGAAGTAATAACCAATATCCATAGATTTATAAAAAAGGAACAATGGTCTGGGTCACCTATAAAAATCTGGGGAAGGGTATCTGAGGCAACAGTTGTGTCTGAAATCAGTTTAGGAGAGTTATTAAGGACAGAAAAGCCATTGGTGCTAGTGCAACAACGTCCTTCTCTATGCCCAGTAAACAAAGATTAAGAACATGCACAAAATCTAATTTGGATGTTTTAATTCAGAAGTAGTTAGGCGAATTATGAATAACTTTTAAAGCACAGAAAAACAAAGACCAACTATGAAGAAAGTGCTTATGAAGCTAAAAATTCTACTAACTTCCAAGGCAGTGTCTGAACATTAAGAAGAGTTATTTTGAAGCTAGGATTATTTGGAAAAAAAGACACTAAGCGTGACAGACAAATTTTAATCGAACATCGCACCATACGTGCAAAAAGGCTTAAATATTCACGAAATATTCGGAGATATGGAAGTGAAGTTTATATAGTTTATATGGATGAAACATATATAAATACAGCACATACTGGACTATATGCCTGGAGTGAAATACGTTACAGGGACTCTGCAGCGATTTTGAAAGGCCGACAGTTGTTTATCGTGTCTGCTGGAGGAGAACAGGGTTTTGTTCCAAATGCCTATGTACTATTTAAGATCCAACAAAAACGTGGAGATTACTACCATAGTAAGAATTACAACTTAGTTTATAAGTCATGCAAAACTGGCTTCGAGAATGAACTTTGTTTTTAGAGACCTTATGCACCGCCCTCCCCTCTCGTAATCTTACGCGTGTGACGCATTGTGGCGATAGGTGCACTATCCCCACCACAGTTGCTACTCATCCCTACCGCGCAAGATTCCTGTCAAGATAAAATAATGCATCTATACTTGAGTCCCAGGCTTCATCATTTAACTCGTATTATTTTAATTATTTGATGGAAATTAATCATTTCTCCACACCAGCCATATATAGGCTAAGGTTTTTGATAGAGTCAACATGAAAAATTCAATGCCATGGCCGGGATTTGAACCACGGATCTCCCGGCTTCCGTCCAGTCGCTCCAACCCATCGAGTGACCATAGCCAACGTGCCGTCCTGACATTAAATTCTCCATTTGACTCGTATATTTCCCCGGAAAACCACTAGGGGCTCTCGTATCCGAGATACACCGTTTGTGGCGCCTTACTATCGTAAGTACTTGAGTCCCAGGTTTCATCGTTTAACTCTTCTTAATGTGAAGAAATGATTAATTTGTATTTGTGCTTTAAAGAGAACTTGTGTGTGTGTATGTGTATGTGTGGGTGAGTGGGTGTGTGTGCGCGCGCGCGCACGCGTTTAAAGTTGTGCAAAATTATTCAAAACTTATCCGAGAAGAAAGTTCTTCACAGGGTATTCCCAGGAAATTAAGGACGTTCTATTTTTATTGTAAATTTAATATATCCTGCTTTAATCCAAAGGATTTTTTCATTATAAAGAATAAAATTGGTGGAAATTTCTTAATGTCCTGGAACGCGGTGAACTGACCTGCTAAATGTTAGAATTTAGCCAATTTTTCGTTTGCGCTTCCTGTCTTTCTGACTCTTTCCCTCTCATGAATACGTGCACAGACCTTTTGGAGGGATTCAGGATGTTTCAAGCGGCGTACGTCCGGTTAAATCTGGTTGTTTTATTCTCAGGTGTAATGCAATGCTTTTTCTAACATTTTGTACCCGATAGAAGACTAAGATTGCTTCTTTTTTAATTTAGGAAGTCTGAAAGCCTATATTTTCTGTAAAACTCGAAATAATAAGGAATATCTAAACACTTTTATCTCTACGTTATATAAATTGCGTGTTTTAAGTAGCTACACAAGTTTTGTATAGTAAAACTTTGTCTATTTCTTACAGTTTATCAGTTAGACAAAAATCATTCGGAATGAAGATGACTTCTGAGAACCTTCACAGAAAATTCAAGATATGCATTTTATTTCTCGTGAAAATATCTCAGACATATGGTAATTTAATAAAACCATCTACAGTTATTCTTGGAAAACAGAGTTAGTTTTTATTTTCGACTTTATGACAAATCATATATTAAACTTATTTACTGTACTCTTAAAGTGTGGAAACTGAAAGCATTTAACTTCGCAATTTCTTTCGTATTTATTATGTTATCAATTTTTAAATAAATAATTGGGAATATTTCATCTATCGCCTACGGTTTGTCAGCTATGCAAAAGTCAACCAGAAAGCCCAAGGTATACAATTTCATTCTGATATTGTAATGATTTTGGAAAACCGTTCTTTTGCATAGCTGAGTGAGAGAGAGAGAGATAGAGAGCGAGAAAGGAGAAAAGAGATTTCTAAGAAACACATAAAAATATTTTCTCATATATGGTGCATTTTAACGTTATATACTTATATCTATGATATATTAAGATTTCGTACTTGTTACAGTTTACCAGTTTTGCGGAAGTCATTTAAAATAGGAAATATATCAAAGACTACACCCAGAAAACTGAGGATAAACGTATTTCACTTCTAATGAAAATATCTTAGACAAAACTGATAAAGGCATTCTGGAGAAAATAAGGTTATTCCTTGGAAAGATTGGTTTCCATTGGGGGGATCTTTAGAAAATATCCCTGGCGCATCCATAGAAGATCCTGAAATGAAATACTCGTTTGGTATTTCACTGTCTTTTAGTTTGTGGATTACGATGTTCCCAAATAGATGCACAGAGAGAAATATCTGGACTCTGTAGCGTGGTGGTAGCGTGTCAACCTCAAGTTCAAGAGATCCGAGTTCTAATCTCAGTCACGGTGAGTTACCTGGATAAGACTCTTCTGAAGTTTCCCCTTGCCCTGAGAAATGAATGTCTGGTAACTCTAAGCTCTACGTACTCTGTACTAATTTGAACATCACTTTAATCATCGTCTGATATGACTTAACGTTGGAGGTTTTCCCTTATTCTAAAAGCTGAATGTCTTGTAACTCTAAGCTCTACGTACTCTGTACTAATTTGAACATCACTTTATTCATCGTCTGATATGACTTAACGTTGGAGGTTTTCCCTTATCCTAAAAGCTGAATGTCTTGTAATTCTAAGCTCTACGGACCCTGTACTCATTTGAACATGCATTTCATACTTCGTTAGATATGACTTAACGTTGGAGATTTTCCCTTATCCTGGAAGACCAATGTCTGGTAACTCTAAGCTCTGTGTACCCTAGACTCATTTGAACATCATTTCATTCATCGTCCGATATGATGTAACGTTTTCCCTTATCCTGAAAGATGAATGTCTTTTAACTTTAAGCTCTATGGATCCTGGACTTATATGAACATCATTTCATTCATCGTCCGATATGATTTAACATTGGGGGTTTTGCCTTATTCTGAAAGATGAATGGTAACTCTAAGCTCTATGTACCCTGTACTTAATTGAACACCACTTCATTTATCGTTCGATATGACTTAACGTTAGATGTTTTCCCTCATCCAAAAGATGAGTACCAGGAAACTCTAAACTCTATGTACCCTGGACTCATTTGAACATCATTTCATTTATCGTTCGATATGACTTAACGTTGGAGGTTTTCCCTATCCTGAAAAATGTCTGGTAACTCTAAGCTCTATGTACCCCGGACTCATTTAAACATCATTTCATTCATCGTCCTATATAACTACATTAGGGGTTTCCCTTATCCTGAAAGATGGATGTCTGTTAACTTTAAGCTCTATGGATCCTGTAATTATATGAACATCATTTCATTCATTGTTCGTTATTACTTAACGTTGGGGATTTTCCTTTATCCTCAAAGATGAATGTCTAGTAATGCTAAGCTCTATGTACCCTGCGCTCATTTGAACATCATTTCATTCATCGTCTTATATGACTTAACGTTGGAGGTTTTCCCTTATCCTGAAAGATGAATGTCTTGTAACTCTAAACTCTATGTACACTGTACTCATTTGAACATCGTTTCATTCATCGTTCAATATGACTTAACGTTGGAGGATTTCCCTTATCCTGAGAGATGAGTGTCTTGTAATTCTAAGCTCCATGGACCCTGTACTCATTTGAACATTCATTTCATACATCGTTAGATATGACTTAAAGTTCGAGGTTTTCCCTTATCCTGAAAGATGAGTACCTGGTAACTCTAAGCTCTATGTACCCTGGGCTCATTTGAAGATCATTTCATGTATCGTTCGATATGACTTAACGTTGGAGATTTTCGCTTATCGTGAAAGAAGAATGTCTGGTATCTCTAAGCTCTCATTTGAACATCATTTCATTCGTCCGATTTGACTTGACATTGGAGGACGTAAGTTACATTTTACCGAAAATACAGGCTTTGAGATTCAATGAATAAATAAAAAATATAAAAACATATCTGGATTTGCTTTCTATGAACATCATAGGTCCAAAACGAAAGGTGGTTAAATATCAAACTTGGTATTTTAGTTCATGTCTTCAAAGAATGGGATACTAGGATTTTAAAAAGCTCACCCCAGCCCTAAGCACCCTACACATTAAAAAGTTATTAAAATGTTAGTTTTATCAACGATGTCTTCTAAGATTACAATGAAACTATAATATACTCTTCCTAGCACTAACTTGTCAAGTTGAACTTTAGTAATATAAATAGGCGTACTTAAGTAACACTTGAGTATAAAGGATGAATGAAATTTCACTGAACCACTGTATGAACAAAATACAATCACTAGGTCTACATTTCAAGTATAATATTTATTATAGATTTAGTAATCAAATGTGAAGCTTTGATTTCTGCTACAGCTTCTATTTGTTCAGTAATTAACAAAGGTTTTCTTATATGTTCACATTCTACTGGCAATACATTTGTCAATGTAGGTTTCTGAAACAGAAACGACTAGCCAACATCGATTCTCTCATATTACGTTATTAGCCAACGATATTTGTCTGGCCTTGGTCTTCAACACCCTATATTTCAGAAAATAAAATGATAAACAGTTCTGCTGTTTTATTATAGTTTAATATAAAATTTTGTATGCCTTTGTAATGATTAGGTTAAGTATTGGAAATTAACAAACATTCCACTCGTGGATAAAATACGTCTTGATTCACAGCGCCATAGAACACTATAAAATATTTTGAAGGCAAATGAAATGTATATTTTGAATTTCCTGAATGGCAAATCGTAATCATTCTGAATAATTTTTACACGTATATCTAAACTGTAAGAGGTAAACAAAACATTACTAAAGCAGAAAGTAAGGCACGCAAAGTGAATCATGAAGCTAGCCACAAATTGGAAGTGTTATTCATTTATCTCTTAGACAATGCAAAGAGGACCATCACATAACCGACTCTTAAAAAGTTGACTATCGCTTGATTGCACTGTGTTCCTCTAACACCTTTTGACCTACCTCAGCCAGCTGAATGGTTTGGTACTTGGAATCGTAAAGAATCTCCGACATGGCGTGGTGGCGAAGCATGGACCTGTAGCAGGTTCCTCCTTGTTCTGTACCAACTTGCCGAACAAACTCCGATCCTATTGTTAGGCATTTATTACACCGGCGGCAAACATCAGGCACAACTTTTATAACCATGGCTAACAACAAACACCTTAATACACACACACAAAGGTAAACCAATAAGGGAATTAATCGCTATAAATTATACACGAGATCATCGTCCCAACAAAGGCAAATGAACTTTGAATCACATTCGAATACTAATTTACCAGAGTTTGCCAAATGTTAAACGTGACCTCTTACAAAAGCAATTTAACACAAATAGTAAATAAACAGAATGTTTGAGATAAAAGTGGTAACGGGGTCCAGAATGCGACAGTGTAAACAAACCAACCGAGCTTGCTGCTATCAGAAAGCGGAATAGGGTTGTATTTACCCAGATACCGTTATACAGCAGCCGTTGCAGTAATACAGAAACAAAAACGTGCAGAAAATAAATGAAATAAAGATTATACACGAGGAGAATACCAGGTCATATCTGTTTTACTCTCCCCTTATAGAGAATTTACCTCTTCCTCCAGTAGCTGCCTGATGTCGAACACCTGTCGAGATCCGAGGATGGAAGATCAGCCCGATATGAGGGTGAAGAAGTGAGTGGTTAATATAAATGTCGTCAATCTGAATAGATGGGGGGCGGTGAAGCCGGAGGAAATCAGCCCAGACGCCTTTCATATTACGAATTGTTCTTCCACACTAGCCACGTGTATGACAAGGTAGAGTCACACTGAAAAATGCAATGCCATAGACTGGATTTGAACCACAGGTCTCCCGGTCTCCATCCGCTTGACCTAACCAATGAGTTACCATGGCACAAGCCAGGATTTCCATTAATTGATATAATAGGGGCATTATAAACCCCGGAACTTAAAGTATGTACATGTTATAAGTCACCATTATGGTAGTTTTTTTTTTTTAATTTATATCCTCCAACGTTAAGTCACATCGGGCGATGAATGAAATAATGCTCAAATGAACCAGGATCCGAAGAGCTTAGAGTTACCTGACATTCATTGTTCAGAATAAGGGAAAACCTCCAACGTAAAGTCATATCGAACGATGAATGAAATGATGTTCAAATGAACCAGGGAGCGTAGAACTTAGAGTTACCTGACATTCATCTTTTAGGATAAGGGAAAACGTCCAACGTTAAGTCATATCGAACGATGATTAAAATGATGTTCAAATGAACCAGGGTCCATAGAACTTAGAGTTACCTGACATTCATCTTTTAGGATAAGAGAAAACCTCCAACGTTAAGTCATATCGAACGATGATTAAAATGATGGTTAAATGACCCAGGGAGCGTAGAACTCAGTGTTACCTGACATTCATCTTTTAGGATAAGAGAAAACCTCCAACGTTAAGTCATATCGAACGATGATTAAAATAATGGTTAAATGACCCAGGGAGCGTAGAACTTAGTGTTACCTGACATTCATCTTTTAGGACAAGGGAAAACCTCCAACGTAAAGTCATATCGAACGATGATTAAAATGATGTTCAAATGACCCAGGGAGCGTAGAACTTAGTGTTACCTGACATTCATCTTTTAGGACAAGGGTAAACCTCCAACGTTAAGTCATATCGAACGATGATTAAAATGATGTTCAAATGACCCAGGGAGCGTAGAACTTAGAGTTACCTGACATTCTTCTTTTAGGACAAGGGAAAACCTCCAACGTAAAGTCATATCGAACGATGATTAAAATGATGTTCAAATGACCCAGGGAGCGTAGAACTTAGAGTTACCTGACATTCTTCTTTTAGGACAAGGGAAAACCTCCAACGTAAAGTCATATCGAACGATGATTAAAATGATGTTCAAATGAACCAGGGTCCGTAGAACTTAGTGTTACCTGACATTCATCTTTTAGGACAAGGGAAAACCTCCAACGTAAAGTCATATCGAATGATGATTAAAATGATGGTTAAATGACCCAGGGAGCGTAGAACTTAGTGTTACCTGACATTCATCTTTTAGGACAAGGGAAAACCTCCAACGTAAAGTCATATCGAACGATGATTAAAATGATGTTCAAATGACCCAGGGAGCGTAGAACTTAGTGTTACCTGACATTCATCTTTTAGGACAAGGGAAAACCTCCAACGTAAAGTCATATCGAACGATGATTAAAATGATGTTCAAATGAACCAGGGTCCGTAGAACTTAGTGTTACCTGACATTCATCTTTTAGGACAAGGGAAAACCTCCAACGTAAAGTCATATCGAACGATGATTAAAATGATGGTTAAATGACCCAGGGAGCGTAGAACTTAGTGTTACCTGACATTCATCTTTTAGGATAAGAGAAAGCCTCCAACGTTAAGTCATATCGAACGATGATTAAAATGATGTTCAAATGACCCAGGGAGCGTAGAACTTAGTGTTACCTGACATTCATCTTTTAGGACAAGGGAAAACCTCCAACGTAAAGTCATATCGAACGATGATTAAAATTATGGTTAAATGACCCAGGGAGCGTAGAACTTAGTGTTACCTGACATTCATCTTTTAGGATAAGGGAAAGCCTCCAACGTTGAGTCATATCGAACGATGATTAAAATGATGGTTAAATGACCCAGGGAGCGTAGAACTTAGAGTTACCTGACATTCTTCTTTTAGGACAAGGGAAAACCTCCAAAGTAAAGTCATATCGAACGATGATTAAAATGATGGTTAAATGACCCAGGGAGCGTAGAACTTAGTGTTACCTGACATTCATCTTTTAGGACAAGGGAAAACCTCCAACGTAAAGTCATATCGAACGATGATTAAAATGATGGTTAAATGACCCAGGGAGCGTAGAACTTAGTGTTACCTGACATTCATCTTTTAGGACAAGGGAAAACCTCCAACGTAAAGTCATATCGAACGATGATTAAAATGATGGTTAAATGACCCAGGGAGCGTAGAACTTAGTGTTACCTGACATTCATCTTTTAGGATAAGGGAAAGCCTCCAACGTTGAGTCATATCGAACGATGATTAAAATGATGGTTAAATGACCCAGGGAGCGTAGAACTTAGAGTTACCAGTCATTCATCTTTCAGGATAAGGAAAACCCAGGTAAGTCACCCTGACCAAGATTCGAACTCGACACCTCTGTAATGTGAGCAGAAACGCTACCAGATACGCTACAGAGGCAGGCATTTGTTCTTTATCTAGTTGCCTGGGGGAAAATCGAAATGATACACGTGGTACTTTATTGCTTATAAGAAATAGAATCTAAAATGTCTAATGTCTTATTTTCACGTTATTTCCTTTATCCATTATTCTACAAAATATTCTTAATGTGTGTAATTCTTCCTCCAGTTTCATGTTGAGCGAGATAATTACTTTTAAAAATTAGTTTGCTACTTATTTTAGAAACAGTGGAATGCAGTGAGCTTAAGTGATAGTCAACAATTTTAGGGGTAGTTTGCCGTGTGATGATCTTGGAATACTGTCTTGAAATTCTTTTGAGAAAGAAGGAATATCTCAGATATGGTTTGCGCTACAGAAAGGTGTTCAACATCGATCGTGTACTTTAACAATGTCTATTTGTTGTCTATTATATTTTTGTCTTAAAAGTTTCCCTACTAAATCAAGATATACAATTAATTTGTCTTGAAAAATTTTAACAGTTGGTATTTTAGAGCCATTGATGGAGAACAATCAACATTTTTGAACAATTTTTATCTTCATGTAATTTTCTTAGATATAATTTTAAGGTTTAACCAATTTTTCATTTTGTAATTATGCTATACTTGGCGAAAACCTATTAATATGCACGTGATAGAGTGAACAAAAGAAGAGTGAGGCACTTACCAGAGTAGCATTTGGTGAATACGTTGATCTCAAAGCACCATACATTTTAAGCATCTGTAAAGTCACCCATCTTGCAGTCAGAAGTTTCACTCTGCCTCAGAGTAATGAATGACTACTTCTCTGCACTTTAATGTTTCTCTAAAGATAAAAGTCACATGACTTGTGTGTAGTCAGGGTGAACCCATTATCTGCGCGTTTAGGGTTGTTCTGGAACATATAGCCTACTCAGGTCTTCTAAACGTGGGGAGATGAGAATAAATCCTTCGTAGTGTTGATAATTAGTATTGTGTCAATTTAATTACTTTCAAGCATTTTATACCTAATTTTGTGTGTCTTTGAAGGCTTTCGCAAACCTTAAAGTGAATTAAGCAGCAGGTTTGTTTTATATATCACTTTTACGTGTTCTGTATTCCAAAAACACAAGAGCCTTTAGATGGAAAAGCTACACGTGCCTTTTCAAAAATTTCTCCTAACTTCTTTCATTAAACTACTAAATGTTGAACATATGTTCAAACCTAATGAAATGTAGATATATCTTGAATTTCCAAGGAATGACCCCTAACGTCTTCTTTATATTTAATACAACATGAAAAGTTTCATCAATCCAATTCTTATAATTTTTCTGTTAATTCTAGCCTTCCACAGAGACCTAATTTAGGACTATTATTTTCCATGCTCTCTGTAAATGACCTATCAATAGCTATTTATATTAGTAGTGAATCAAGATATATTTATCCATGAATAGAACGTTCGTTAATTTCCGCTCATGTATAAACAAGTCGTGATTAACTAGTATCATACACTTATCCTAACCATTATAGAGGTTTACCACTTTTCGATCAAACTACAATGAGGAAGGAAATTATTTGTAATTTTATTTTCTAGAATAAAGGGCTACTTAAAAGAATCGATGTTGGCCAGACTTATCCAACGACGAATGTATTACCAGTAGAATATGAACATATGGGAAAATATTAGTTAATAACACTGGGCAACAATGAAAATGTTTCGGGCTCAAAAATAGTGAATTTACATGTATTTCCATCTGCTGAATTAAAAAATCACCATAAAAATGATAGATTAGCTCTTGTTTTGAAGATAAAGTGACATTTCATATTTTAGAGTAAAGATTTTAAATTTGGGGGAATTTTTTGGGGAGTTGGCACACCTGTCAAATAACAAAACACAATCAGAGAGAAATTTTGGAAATTAAGTGACGCAAAAGTTAAGGAAGGCATATAAGAGAACTTGTAAAGGATCCTGCATTTGACCAAATTTTGGAGGGGAAAGAAAAGGAAGCTTGGGAAGCCTTCAAGGGTGTTTTTCATGGACTTTCAGGCAACAAAAAAGATGACAACTAAAGTCTGTTTAGTTAACTCGTGTGCACGTCGGCTTCTGCCTTTGACGAACCCTCATAATCGTTTAACACCCCCGACCCTCCTTCTCCCAGACCTTTCTGCAAGGTTGCCACCTTTCTCAATACGTCATGGGTATCGTACGAGGTTTCGTCTAAATAAATTATCTTATGTCCATTACTGCGAAACTTCCTTAGTTTTGACATATATATATATATATATATATATATATATATATATATATATATATATATATATATATATATATATCGCCAAGCTACAATTCTACTGGATTCCATAATAACCCTTATCTTATTCAAAGTGCGGTATTTGAAACCCAGCTCCTTTAGGTGACCGCGCAAAGTGAAGCGCCCATAAGGAAAATCACAAATTTCTTGCAAATGAGCAACCAATTCGTCTAAGGTGGGCGCTCTCCTTTTTGCATAGAATCTATAAATTTCTCGGCGAATTAAATCACACATGAAATTATCTACTTTAGAGAAACGTTTCCTTTTGTTTTCACACTTGATCGGCGTCTTTGGTATTCCTTTCGTCACAATATTTCTCACTGTATTTCTGTGAATACCCAGAATTTATCATCAGGTTCATTGCACGACCGCTTACCAAGATTATTTGTCAGCACATATTTATGTGTTCAAAACAAGCGCTTGAATTTGCTTAGAAACAGTTCCCGTTATAACTTTGTTATTTTTTTAGCCTTTTCCAGTAATATAACTCGGCCCAGTTATTCACACTGTCTTCACTTTGATTATTTTCACGTGACTGAAAGTTATCTACTACTTCATTTGCATTTACCACTGCATTTGCCTCCCACGGTCTCCACATCGTGACACACAACGAATTTCTGCACGTCATGAAACAGATCAACTGGAAGTTGGAACTTTGGCAACTGAGACTCCACGTGGAGTAAACACGCGTCTGTCACTTCAAGAAAATCAGGGTTGCTTCTGGTCCTCAACGACAGTGTTCCATTTCTGAAGCGTGGAGATAGATTTATGACGGTCATTAGTGGGCGGACGGCTCAGGTTCCCTTGACTCGGAACTGCACATGCGTTAACTAAACAGACTTTACAAGCATTTGGTGACAGTGCTCCTGCAAAAATACCGTAACCTTGGATGCAACATGTCCCTTAAGATCCATTTTCTCCAATCCCACCTAGACTTTTTCCCTCCTAGTTGTGGAGCTGTTAGTGATGAACATGGGGAGAGATTCCATCAGGACATTTCTGTTATGGAACAAAGATATCAGAGCCGTTGGAATGAAGTGATGCTTGCGGATTACTGTTGGTCTTTGTATAGGGATTCTGCGGAACTCCATCACAAGAGGCAAGCTAAAAGACGACGAAGTCAATAGGCCACCACATGATTCTCTTTAGACAAGACTGTCTGCGAAGTATTTTTACAGCAATTTAGAACTATTAGCATGTAATTACCAGTTAAAAAATCAAATGCACTTTCATTGTTGTTAGCATGTATGTAATTAAAATGTATCCTTTTCTCTCAATCCGTTAATATGTAATACTTCCACCTTGTGTATATCATAGAAACTAGAGCTAATAAATTTTTTCATTGTCATATTTGTTTTTCTCGACCCAAAATTTGTAGGAATTGCGTCATGAAGTGCTCGAAACATAAAAAAAATTATTATTTTTTGTTGCCCAGTGTTATTGGAGGAATGGAAGCTGTAGCTATATTTACAGATTTACATTTCATTACTGAATGCTAAAATCACAATAAATGTTATATTTTAAATATGTATGTATACCAACTCACCCCATATGACAACCAAGGCCTTCGGGTTAACCTCGCCCACCACGTGATGACAGGACCCTTTTCTCAGGTGGAGGTACCAGGATGGCGGTGTTCATTACCTCCATTGACAGAGTGATAGCGAGGATTTTTGTTTTGCTTTGTAATTTACGTCCTCCAACGTTAAGTCATATCGGATGATGAATGGAATGGATGAAACGATGCTCAAATGAGCCGAGGGTCCAAAAAGATTAGAATTACCCGACATTCGTCTTTCAAGATAAGGGAAAACACCGGAAAAAACCTTATTCAGTTAACTCTACCTGACCGAAATTTGAACTCGGGACCTTTTGAACGTGAGGCAGACACGCTACCACCACGCTACCGAGGCGGGTGGATAACGAAGATGACTGTGAGGCGAGAGAACCTACAGCTTATACCGTGGACTCTGACCCACGTTGGGTATAGGGGACACTTCACATGTGCTAGACAGAGGTGAAGGCGCGGTTTGGGCCGACTTAAAATCGCCACCCCAGCGCCGGGAATCGAACTTGGGACTCCTAGCATGGGAGCCGCGAACGAAACCACTGCCCTACCCCGGCGCCCATATTTGAAACATAGGCCTAGCGATTGTATTTTATCCAACAGTGGTTAAAGGGAAATGCCATCCATCCTTAGTATTGTCGCCAGGTCATTGTTGATTGGAGGCGGCGCGGGCAACGAGATCAAAGTAACGGCAGTGCAGTGCAGAGACAAGAGAGGGCGTGCTGTTCCAGGTATGGGAATCGCCTGGTGGGAAGACGCAGAGGGAGCAGTTGTTACTTCCCCGAAGTAAGGTCCCGGAAGTCTTGTAGGAAGTGCATGCCGGTACTTCAGGAGGACACCTGGTAGCAAACCCGACGATCGACAAATTTCGGCAGTGTTACTACTGGCTGAGGCTCCGAGCAGATGCTGAGCGATGGTGCCGTCAATGTCAAGTGTGCGCGGCGAGTCACGGCCCCCAGACTAGGAGCCGGGCTTGCATGCAGCAGTACAACGTCGGAGCGCCATTCGAAAGGATCGCCGTCGACATAACTGGCCTATTCCCAGTGTCCGACCGAGGCAACAAGTACCTGATGGTGGTCGTGGACTACTTTACCAAGTGGCCGGAGGTGTTTGCCATCCCGAACCAAGAGGCAAAGACAATCAGAGACTGCCTTATGTAGCAAGTGTTCTGCAGATTTTGGGTGCCGTTAGAGCTCCACAGCGACCAGGGCACCAATTTTGAGTCCAACCTAATGAAGCAGGCACTAGAAATGCTTGGGGTGAACAAGACCCGTAAAACACCCCTCCATCCCCAGTCAGATGGACGCCTCCCTTGTGATCTGGCTTTTGGAAGCCCCCTGGATGCAAAACAGCCAGCAACCGAGCATGTGGAGCACCTGGTGGACCATCTCCACGACATGCATGAGATGGCTCGTCAGAACATCCAGATGGTGAGCGACCGCATGAAGACCCGATACGACAGGCAAGCCAAAAGCCAAGAGTTCCAGCATGGTGACCTAGTCTGGCTGTACCGCCCTACCCGGACCAAGGGTTGATGCCCGAAGCTCCATCAGCCAGGGCAAGGACAGTACCGGGTGGTGAAGATGATTAACGACGTGGTCTACCGCATCCAGAAGGTGCCCCGAGGGAAGATGTTGGTGGTACACCTGGATCGTCTGGCCCGTTACAATAGTGCTGTTCGGGACGACCAGCCTTGAGGAGGGAGCAGTGTCGCCAGGCCATTGCTGATTGGAGGCGGCGCGGGCAACGAGATCAAAGAGACGGCAGTGCAGTACGGAGATAAAAGTTCGCCGAAATGCTGGGCAGGAGGAGATGGATTTCTCGAGAGCTCACCTTTGTTCTAGCTGGGGCTCGATTGTTTGAGAAATTTCTGGAATTTTAATAAACTATAAAAAGGCAGCCCGCCCGCCAAAGAGGAGTTAGTCGGTAATTGAACGAGTGCGGGTACACAGCTGTGTTTGTTGACCTTGTATGTTGTATTGTGTATGTGTACGAAGCGTATTTCTACGGAACTAAAGTACACTTTTTTTGTTTGTAACCTGGACTTTTGATTTCACGAACCCACAAAGCCAAAATATTAAAGTGTCACTTTAGTAGGTTAATTTCTATTATTAAAATCTACAACAAGCAAGTGTTGGATAAATTAAATTAAATACTCCAAATGTCTATTATATCTGACGATCTAAAATTGTACGGAACAATTTGCAATGTTGTAGATATCATGAAATTACAATCAGATCACGATAATGTGGAGCTTGCATTAAGAAATACTATCCTTTATGATACATACCAGAAGAAACTATCAGTTAAATTATAAATATTATTTAAATAATTGTCAAATAGTAAGAGAAAGTTCTGTCGTAGATTTAGGTGTTATTATAACCTAAAACTTTTCTTTTAATCAACACATTAGAAAAATGACGAGCGACTCCTTTAAGAAATTAAGAATTTGTATTCAGAACCTGCAGGATATTAAGACATTCAGGTTATGCTAATTCTGTGCAATAGCCTTGTTCACAGTAATGTGGAATATGTCTCATTTGTATGGATGTATGTCACAACAATCAATTAAAGAATGCACGCCTCTGTGATAGCATATATGCCTCACGTACAAGAGGCTCTGAATTCTAATCTCGGTCGGGGTGAATTATCTAGATAAGGTTTCACCCAGTGTTTTGTCTTATACTGAAAGATGAATGTCTGGCAGTGGCGGCTGGTGGGTTTAATTATTGGTGGTGCACAAATGAAAAATAAAATACAGAGTAGTAATGACTCACCTATTTATACAGATTCTCTGCTGTACTCTCCTTAGACCTGGCGAATCTATCGATAACTTTTGCGTTGAAGTCGCTGATCTTCATAACAAACTCCCTCTCAATTGAAATCATTGCTAATGCTGTCAATCGGTCCTGGGACATTGTGTTCCTAAGGAAAGCTTTTATTCTTTTTAAAGTTGAGAAACAGCATTCTGCTTCAGCGGTAGACATTGGCATAGTTAACAGTACTCGGAGGAGTTTGATATATTCGCTGAATGTAGTACATAAATTGTTTTCCTTATTGAAGACCATCAAGCACAAAGCGCCGGACATTCCACGAAATTCCTCTCGACTGTAAATTACAGTAAGTTCTCTACGAATTTTTGTTCCAATGATAAAAGGATAGAAACTAATTGTTTCTCTAAGGGAATCCTCTGGAAATGTCTTAGAAATTTTCTTGATGAAACAAAGTTGAGGCTACCAGATGCCCCGTGAAGCTAAACCTGTCCTTTGCTTCTCTAAGAATGTCACATACTTCAAGAGCTTCTCTTCTTTTCACATCATGATCTTCTATTCTTCTCCTCTTAATTGCAGTTTCTTCGTGTTCCTCGATATCCACGTTATTTATTTCCTTTTGCACTTCCCTTTCAAATGCGTTTAGCTGGGCGATGGCAAATGTGGCATTGCAGTCTCGTTTCTGCAGCTGATTGTACAAAATGTCCACATGTGGCATCATCTTGTAGAAGAAAGACAGTCAGAATACAAAATTATAATCTTTCAAAGTGGCCATAAACCCAGAAGCCTGAACAAGTGTGGCGTTGTTGTTTAACAGAGCTCTCTTCTGAATAACCTCCATGCATTTAATTAAATTCTCCCTGTGTTCGAAAAGCAGAGCACACAGAAGCTAAGCCTGAAGGTCACGCTATAGCCGTTGCTAAGAGTAGGAAGAGCTAGGTTTATAAACCTCCATTTAAGCAATGTATAAGAAGCCACTCCCATCTCTTCACCTTCCCGCAAACCCCTCAGAGAGCCTACATTTGGGCGAAATCTTAGGTTAACTCTTCACTGCAAACCTGCGGCTCCTACAGCTAATCACTGTTTATTTCGACTTCTGCGGTCATGGGCAGCTACAGACGATAAGCGTAATTGAAACATGTTTGTATATAAGACAATGCAAACAAGTACAGCTTTAATGTGCACAATGCACCTGTTGTATATTCAGAATCAGTGGGTGTAGCGCAAACCTGCCACCTTATGGAGGAACCACCCCTGATGTCTGGTATATAAGCTAGAGAAGACAACCAAGTGGTTAGAAAGAATAGCACTAATGGAATCCAAAATGGCGTAAGTAGTGGAGATCTTGGGGGTGGGGGCGCAGAGGTAAAGAAAATGGTGGAACAAAACTACTGAAGGTTTTGAAAAGAGCTACTAGACTTACCAAGATCAGCAGCTAGGGAAGTAGCTTTAGTAGAATCACGAAAGACAAGAAGAAATGCAATAATAATGGCAAGAATATTAACATTTTGGTATAGGTGCTGGGCCAAAGACAAGGGGGAAATTATGAAATTATGCATGAGACAGCAAAAAATATCAGAGAACTCAAAACAGTTGGTGGACATAGATAGGGAAATTTAGAATAGAAGATATAGAAAGGCAGTCTAGAAAATATGAAATCATTACAATTTTACAAGAAAATAAACTGGAGACAAGAAACATACGAGGGCTGTTTAATAAAGAATTATCACAATCCTTTTTCGACAACGCACCTTTACTCATCCTGATAGTTTTGATGGCCCTTCTCAAAATAGTCTCCCCTGAAGGCGATGTACTTGTCCCAGCGTTTCTGCCAGTCTTCAAAGACATGCTGGAAACCATTTTTGAGAGATCGTTCAAAATCGCCTCCGCAGGCTTCACCACTGCTTCTGATGATGGTTAATGCCTCCCATGAAGGAGTTTATACAAGTTAGGGAATAGAAAAATGTCACATGGGTTTAAATCCGGACAATAGGGAGGGTGAGGGATGCACTTCACGTTGATTTTTGCAAGATATTCAGCAACAACATTGGCATTATGCGACCGCGCATTATCGTGGTGCGGCATCCAGCCTGCTTCATGAAAATGTGGTCTTTTGCGCCTGATATGGACTTGCAATGTTTTCAGAACATCCCTGTAGAATTTTCCAGTTACTGACGTGTGTGCAAGTACAACATGTTGATAAACCATTCCATGAATATCAAAGAATGAGATGACCATAACTTTCCCAGCAGAAGCAGCCACTTTTGCTTTTTTTGGGGGGGGGGGTGTTGGTGAAGGAGATTTCCACACTGAGCATTGTTGTTTGCTCTCAGGATCAAAATGATGTAGCCAAGTTTCATCAGCAGTGATTACGTTTGAAAGCACCTCCGGATCTTGCTCTAACATCAACTTTAACTGCATGTTACCTCCATTGCAGCGGTAGGCCGTACTGAACATGTCTGAACTTACCTGGTTCCCAGGAGTACCAATAATGAAACTACTACGGCGTGTTTGTGTCACAATAAGCTAACAGAATATAATAAGGTTGAATTTTGGTGCGAAAAATTATGACCGTAAAAAGTTATGATCATTGTTTACTGAACAGCCCTCGTATGTAGATTACTGCAATAGGCAAGAAAGAGAAGGGTTAGCTTGGATGAGAACAGGAACAATATTTATAAGAGGGATTAGAGGTAGGGAAAAGGGAATTTGTGAATTGTGTGGGGCAAAAGAAAGCATAGAACACCATGTAACAGAATGCGAGGAGGATGCAATATGGAGAAAAAAGATTTTGGGGGAAAAATGGGAGAAAGTAGAGAAGAGGATAGTAGCTATAAAAATGTTGACAGGAAAGGAGGAAAAGAAGGTAAAATGTATTGGTGAGTTCTTAGAGAAAGTAAAAGAAAAATGGACAAGAAATGTAAAGAATATAAGAAAGGAAGATGGGGAAGAAAGGGGCTAATTAAGCAACAAGGAGGCATGGAGGTTAAGAGCTACCTGGCAGAGCAGACCAGGGTGTCATGTAAGCTAAGGTAGCATGCTTGGCCAAAGAAGAAGGGGAAATTATGAAATCATGCATGAGGCAGCAAAAAAATATTAGAGAACTCAAACAGTTGGTGGGCAGAAATAGGAGGAATTATGGAAAAAATAGGAATGGGAGATATATGGAAATTAGAGGAAAGGAATACAAGCGATGTGGGTAATTTGGTAAAATGCAGAATAGAAGACATAGAAAGGTAGGAAAATGGGGAAGTTTAGAAAATATGATATCATTACAATTTTACAAACAAATAAAGAGAAACTGGGGATGAGAAGCATATGTAGATTACTGCAATAGACAAGAGAGAGAAGGACTAGCTTGTATGAGAACAGGAATAATATTCCTAAGGGGGATAAGAGGTAGGGAAAGGGAATTTGTGAGTTCTATGGAGGAAAAGAAAGCATCGAAACACTATGTAACAGAATGCGAGGAGGGTGCAATGTGGAGAAAAAGGATTTGGGAGGAAAAATGGGAAAAAGTAAGAAGAGGATAGTAGCTATGACATGTTAACAGGAAAGGAGAAAAAGAAGGTAAAAGGTATTGGTGAGTTCTTACAGAAAGTAAAAGAAAAATGGACAAGAAATGTAAAGAATATAAGAAAGGAAGATGGAGAAGAATGGGACTAATTAAGTAATCAAGGAGTCATGGAGGTTAAGAGCTACCTGATAGAGCAAAAGACCAGAGGGTAGCAACAAGGTAGAGACAAATAAATGTAGTCGAAAGTTGTAAATTGTAAAAAATATTGTAAAATTTTGGAATATGCAAAATAAATATATAATTCATTCATTTATTAAAACTCTGGGCTCATTTTAGTATTATTTGATTCATCGTCCGATATGGAAATTTGGAGGCCGCTTATAATTACTCATGGAAAAAATGAAGAAAAACCTAGTGAAGATATAAAAAAAGTTTGTTTGATATACGTATTATAAAACTCACTGTGACTTAATTTAAAAACAGAATTTACCATTTTGGCGCTTGGTAAACGAATACAAAATAGTCCCGCTTTCTTATGCTAGGATAAGTATTCTTGCATGAATTGACTAATGGCCTGGTATCCGGCGAAGAATTGCTTGATTGAATATATTTATTGTGATTAAGTACTGCTAATTTTAGGAACCATTCAGTTGTTCCAATTTAGGACACCGTAAAGGCCATTGCGTAAAAATTCTCCCGTTTTGAGGTTATGTGCCAAATACAAAGAACTGTCAACCAAAACAGAGCTGGATTATTCTTTCTCTTACGAGGCGTGCCCATAAAATATGCTCTCCAAGGCGATGGAGCTGTGAGGAACGCTATTACGCAGGATCCGGCAACACTGCCGTGTAGCTTGGTTTCACCCCTTCAAATCCCCACAACAATGAACCCGTGCAACCATTAGTCTAGGCTGTGTAGCCTTTTGCGATGGAGGTTCCTATCATTTCCACCGCCAAGTGCGAGTTGCGTGCACCGATCCGTTTTTTGAGTACCAAGGGCACTACTCCCACTGAAATTCATCGTCAGTTATGCGAAGTCTATGGGCCACAGTGTATGGACGTCAAAAACGTGCGTAAGTGGGTCAGAGATTCAAAGACGGACGTACGGACGTCCATGACGAACAGCGTTCTGGTCGGCCTTCGGTTTCAGCCGAAACAATTACAAAAGTGGAACAAGAAATGCTTAAAGATCGCGATGATGATGATGATGATGATGATGATGATGATGATGATGATGATGAATGTGTTTTAAGGGCGCTCAACTGCTGGGTCATCAGCGCCCATAAAAACCAGCGGAGCTAAAAATCAATAGAAAGGCTAAAACACTACAAGACTAAAAGGCTAAAACTCTAGGAGACTAAAAGGCTATCAATCAATTAAAAAACAAGATAAAAACGCCCGCACGACGGTAGGAAAGACTAACAAAAAGGAAACTAAAACCAATAAAACCAGAAAAGAGGTTAGAATGGTTAAAATATCCAGGTTATTAGGGCCTAAATTCTAAAATTTATAGATAAAACAAACGCTAAAACTTTACCCACCGCCGTTTCGTCATCCGCGAGTATCTCTGCCAAGCTGGCCGGCAGCTGGAGAGACCCCTGGAGACGAGTTAAGCTAAAATAGTCTAAAAATACATGAGACACCGACAGTTCGGCACCGCAGAACGGGCAAACTGGAGCCGGTGTCCAGTTTAATAAAAAGTTATGGGTAAAATAACAGCGTCCAATGCGCAACCGAGCCAAAATGACCTCTTCCCGCCGCGATACACGACAAGAGGTCACCCAGTGATTCGGAAGTTCCTTTACCATTCGGAGCTTGTTGTCACGGAGAGCAGACCACTCGTCGCGCCAGCACGAGAGCGCCGCCCTACGCACAAGCCGAAAGTCTTCCACCGTCACACATGAGATGGTAACACTGGGATCAATGGTTGCCACCTTGGCTGCCGAATCCGCCATTTAGTTCCCGCGCAGGCCCACGTGACCAGGAACCCATGCACACACCACGCTAACGCCCGAGGCGTGCAAAACATGGAGGGCGTCCTGGATCCGCTGTACGAGAGGATGGTGGTTGTACAGCGCACGGAGGCTCTGGAGTGCGCTAAGGGAATCACTTAAAATGAGACAGTCACCCAACCCTCTGCGGCGAACATATAAAATGGCTCGGTATATTGCATGGAGCTCTGCAGTGTAAATGGAAGTGTTGCCATGGAGACCGAATGTAAAGGGTTCGGCCCCATGGACATACGCGCATCCAACACCAGCAGAGCTCTTGGACCCGTCAGTAAAAATTAAAATAAAATGTTCATAATTCGATAAAAATTCTAAAAACAAAGTGCGGAGAGTACTCGTGGGGGTTATGGACTTGCCGTGCGCAGCCATACTGAGATCCACGGCAGGTGCAGCACGCAGCCATGGTGGATACACCCTTTCACCCCGAGGAAGCAACCGGGGTAGCTCGAGAGCATGCCGCCGAAGAAGCTCCCGGTTAAATATCGCGAGCTGTGCGAACTTATCCCTGAAGTCCGTAAGATTACGATTGACAAGATTTGACCGAACATTTGCATTAACTCAAGGTGTCTGCAACGTGGGTCATCAAAATGTTCACCGAAAACCATAAACGGATGGGACATCCTCACCCATCCCCCCCCCTACAGTCCAGACTTAGCAACTAGTGATTATCATCTGTTTGCTGAGTTGAAGTGACACCTGGGTGGAACACATTTCCAGGCCGACGATGATTTGAAAAACGAGATTGAGCGCTACCTGCGAAACTTGGCGGGAGAGTGCTATGACAAGGGTATACAAAAACTGCCACAGCGCATGCACAAGTGCATCGATCGCAATGGTGATTACGTTGTAAAATAGCTGTAAGTATCGCCTTTCCATCAGTGTAGCATTCACTGACAATAAACATGTTTTCTATATTAAATAAAATTGGAGACCTAATTTTACGGGCACGCAGTTTAGGAAACAAATATATCGGAATTATTTGCAAACGATTGGAACCTGTATAAAATTTGCAGTGTCTAGTCTTTAATAATCGTTTAATAGTTCACCTTTAATCTTAGTATCTTTGAGTCCTTTTTCTTTTATTTTTCTTATTGTATTGAAATTAAATTTACATAAACTACACGTAGTTACTGTAATTGGGGCTTTGTTCCGTTGAGCACAAATAAATAATAAACTGGTAAACCGAGATAAACGAAACCTTACTTGGTTTTAGGCCCTCAAGAACACAAACTTTTAAATCAATATTTGACTTTATGTATCTAAGACGTTTTGATTTTTCTAAAATTAAACTCTGTGAAACATACTAGTAAATGCTTTGTTTGGGTTCTGCATCCACGAAAGATTTTCTATTTATTTCTTTTGTTTCTGTTATGTATCTAAATACTTGAAGTCTGTCAGAGATTAGACTGCTGGCTTATCGACTTTTTTGTCTGATTTACAGAGCACGAATTGGCAACCTAAATGATAATGCTTCAAGCTTTAATGACAAAGGGAACAAAAATAGCATCTGATCTAGAATTGTGTAACCTTACATGCACTTAGAGAAATGTGATAAGGCAAACTTGGCAGCCATGGCCTAATTTTTATATTCTTCTTTTTCTCACGGCTTTAGATTGTTTAACCCGTCCCGGCTCCAAATTGGTCTGCCGATCGTTTCTTCGGTCTTCCCTGGTTTCTTCTTCCTATAAGTTTATAGTTTAAGGCTATTTTTGGTATTCTGTTATTATTCATCCTCTGAACATGTTCTTTCCATTGATTTCTATTTCTTTCAATAATATGGTTTATTTCTTCTACTTTTAATTCTGTCCTGATATCCTGACTACGTTTTTTTATCAATTTTGGTATATCGAGCTGTTGCTCTTATGAATTTCATTTCTGATGACTGTATTCTCGTACTATTTCTTTTTGTTAGTGTCCATGTTTCTGATCCATAGATCAGAGTTGGTATTGCCATTGTTTTGTATAGTTTTATTATTTAATATTCTTTTTATTGTGCCTGTTATATAGTTACATTTATTTATTTTCTCTATTATATCAGCTTCCCCTTGGTACGAGACATTACATCCGAAATACTTAAAGTGTGATTTCTGCTCAATTATTATATTATCTAACACTATACTTGGTCTTACTGGATTAAGATCATTCCATATTCTGTAGGAACTTTATCTAGACTATACAGCATTTTCTGCAGGTCATCTTCATTTGTGGTCATTATTATTTGATCATCTGCATACAATATAGTTTTCAATTTAGCTCCTGATACATTAATGTCGCCATTGACTTTATTCGACCAAATCCTTACTATTTCGTCAACATACAAATTAAAAACTGCGGTTGATAAAGGACAACCTTGTCTTACGCCACCATTAACTATTACTGGTTCTCCTTTATTTATTTTTATTTTTGTGTCGATGCACATACCTTTAATAACTTTAATTAGTTGTAAAGGTATGCCTCTATTATTTAAAATTTTCCACAGTATCATTCGTGATACTTTGACGAAAGCTTTATAATAGTCAATAAATAGTAAGTACGTCTCTAAATTTTGTTCACGTCGCTTTTCTATTTTATATTCTAACTTTTATATTAATATTTCATTTAACGTCTCTACTACGCAGGTAGAAGATGGTGTGTGTATGATTGTGTGTGTGCATGTGTGTGTCTGTGTGTGTTTGTGTGTGCGTATGTGTGTGTGATTGGTATATGTGTATGTGTGAACAGCGTGACTCCAAAATATAAGTTATTAGTAGGGGGCCCTATTTGCCTATTTTATTCCTTTGTTCAGAAACGCAGCTTTTTAAGCTATAAGCACGTTTACTACAATTATTAGCCTAATTTCTTATTTTTATAGTACCTATAAATGCCTATTTTATATGTTTTTGTCTATTCTGCTTATTAGTGCCTAAAACTGCCGCCTTAGCCAATTTCTTCAGCTTGTAATTTGTGACAGCTTTTGTATTTATTTCAATGCAGTAGCATCATAATTTTGCGCTGGTGTAAAGGTTAATTCCTTGAGCTTATAGTAATACCTGAGGGAGGTGTTATTAAATAAATTATTGTTGGTGTCAATTGTTAACAATCATATCAGATCACAATCATTACAGCTGGTAAGCAGGAATTTACTCCCGTAAAATTTCTTTTACATCTACTGACACGAAGCTGTTGTTTTACCCAATGTTAAAAATCACCACTGCCTTCACCTACACCAGTCAAGTACCTTGGAGTGTTACTGGACACTCGGCGTACGTGGAAGCCTCATATTGACCGCACCATTACCCTGGCATCCGCTCGTCTTTCACAACTGTCTCCATTATTTCACAAACATACTTCACTTGCTTTAGAATCTTCACTGCGCCTATACAAATCTCTGGTTCGGCCTCTTATTACTTATGCCTGCCAGGTCTGGGGGGCTTCCAGTACTTGTCACCTGAGGCGTTTACAGGTCATCCAGAGTCGATTCTTGCAAATCGCCACCAATGCTCCTTGGTTTGTCCGCAACCAGCAGCTGCATCACGAGCTGGGACTTCTTCCTCTCCACCATTTCATCCGAAAGACTGCTCGACGCTTCTTCTACAATCTACGCCACGTCCCAGGAGCTGTGACGTATAACATCGGCGTCCGAAGTCGCTGGCCAACGCGACTGAAGCGACGACTACCACAGGACCTGCTTTACAGCGATGACACTTCCACTTTTGAATAATCAACTGTTTCAATTTATCTTTTCTATTCTTCTGTTCTACTATGTAAATTCTCACTATGGGAGTATGTATACCATTTTGTTTGTTCAGTGCCACATTTATATTAGTGCAGTAACACATTTGTTTTAGTTCAGAGGATGCACATTGTCCTACCTCTACAATGTTATTACCCTGTGATTATTTTGTATCTGTTCTCTCAGATCTGCAAAGCATATATTATTGCTGACCGATCCAATATATATATATATAAATCACCACTCTGGGACTCTGTTCAGGTTACAACTTAAACTTATATGGCCAGCGCTTAATTAGCTAGGTTACATAGACTAGGATTATATATATGAAAAAAATTGTAGTTTTCTCATGCTTACGTTTTCCTAGATGTACGAGGCTGGGTCAAAAAATAATGCCTCCTCTTTCTTTACCTTAAATAAGTAAGCTATGTGAACACTTTGAATTTAGCGCAATTCCTCAAACCTTCCTCTCCAATCCCCTGCAGCAGTAACTTCCTAAGTCAACAGGTGGCAGCACTGCATCCTCTTGCAAAATGGCTGACATCGACATTCGTATCAGACAGCGTTCTGTGATTGAATTTTTGACTGCAGAAGGTGAAACGCCAATTCGCATTCATGAAAGATTAAAAAATGTGTATGGTGATGCAACGGTGGATGTCAACACTGTTAGACGATGGGTTCGTCGTTGTAACGAAGCTGAAGGGCAAACACCATTGGCAGGTGAAAAGCGAAGCAGCAGGCCGGTGACTGCAGTGACTTCATGCAACATTCAGCGAGTCGATGACATCATTCGTGGTGATCGCCGGGTAACAACAGGTGAATTGTGTCGCATTACCTCCCTCAGTAAAGGCAGTGTGATGACAATTATTCAAGAACTCTCTCTCTCTCTCTCTCTCTCTCTCTCTCTCTCTCTCTCTCTCTCTCTCTCTCTCTCTCTCTCTCTCTCTCTCTCTACTGGTTCGACAGCCCTTGGTGGGCTTTGGCCTCAAGATCCTCCTCCACACATCTCTGTCTTCCGCTTTACTTTTCCAGCCTCTGATTCCGATCGTTCTTAGGTCTTCCATTCATCATCTAACCACCGTGTTCTCGGTCTTCTTTTTTTCTTCTATTATACAATCTTCCTTTCAATATTCTTTTGGCATTCTATCTTCCGCCATTCTCTCTATATGCCCAAGCCAGCTTATCCTTTGTGCTTTTATAAATTTCACAATATCTTGCTTATTTATTAATTCTTCTATTTCATGATTATATCTTATTCTCCATTATTCAACAACTGGGTTACTCAAAAGTTTGTTCACACTGGGTATCAAGAATGTTAACCGCCCAAAACAAAGAAACAAGGAAAATAATGGCCTCCGAACACTTGCAGCGCTTCAATTTGGAGGGAGAGGAGTTTCTGGAAAAAAATTTTACTGGAGACGAAACGTGGCTTCATTTTTTTTGAACCTGAATCAAAGAGGCAGTCAAAGGAATGGCATCATACAACGTCACCGAAGGAAAAAAAAAAATTCAAAACTCAACGGTCGGCAGGGAAAGTTATGGCGACAGTGTTTTGGGATGCAGAGGGTGTGCTTATGATTGATTTTTTTTGGAGCATGGATGCACAATAAATTCTGTCCAATACGTCAGAACTCTCAAACAGCTGAAAGCACGTCTTCGCCGAGTCCGCCCAACAAAAACTATGGCGGAATCTCTTCTTTTGCATAAAATGCAAGACCACACACCAGCCGTTACACCACTGCAGAAATTGAGAAATTGGGATGGCAAGTCTTACAGCCCTGACCTGGACCATTAGACTTCCATCTGTTTGGGCCACTAAAGGAAGCTCATCGTGGGATTCATTTTGAATATGAGGAGGCTGTGAAAACGCCCGTGCGTCAATGGCTTAGGAAGCAAGACCGTGTGTTTTACCACACTCGAATACATGCCCTAGTTAAAAAGTGGACCAAAACTGTGGAAAAGGACGGAGATTATATTGAATAGTAACAAATTAATCGTCAATGTTGTAGTTTTCAAGCTATGTAAATTGGATTCAATTTTCTTGGCAATTAAAAGAGAGAAAATAGGAGGCATTACTTTTTACCCACCCTCGTATCTTAAGGAACCATGAAATCGAATGCTTGGAGACTTCCGGTGTGTTGATTCCAATATTGAAAATGAAACAGCAGCTCAATAAATATTAATGGTTTATGTAATATTTTACAGAAATGCCTTTATAAAGGTAGGTACGAGAATTCTTTTCACGATACCGTAATTGCTGTAATTCTGTTTGAATGAACAGAAAACGCTTACTATAAAACTGTGTTTTATTATTTGTTCTGTGCTTCGTGTCTTCCTGACACATAGTGACATCATTTTAAGTGATATTAAGATTGCTTTGATGAAGTTTTGAATTTGTTGTCTTTCCAACAATCGTTTCTTTTAAGGAGATACTACTGTGCAAATTGGCCCAAAACTTACAACAATCCAAAATTTAGTATTTTGTCTTAAAATTAATATAGACATACTTCAATAATATAGTTTTGTTTCTAGCGTCACTACAGAAAACGTCACATTACTATTTAAATAACCCTACACCTGCATCGTAGCTGCTATTACGTAATTTTAACCTCAGATTCCATGTTTTCTAAATTTTCCTTACTTCAAAATGTTTCACAGAATGCAGTTTTCTATTAATCTGTATGGAATTATAAACATGTCTGTAAGGGCAACCGCATATTAAGTGTACCCATTTATATTTGTTGTGCTTTTGTTATTTGCATTGAAAAGGATTATAATGCTTACTTCTTACTGAAAACACACACCTTTTTTCACATTATGGTTCTTACTTACCGAAGTGGATTTATACGTATTTTAATTATACGACAATATCTGTTATTTTAATTTTGTGTGGACTCATTTATGAAATATGGAATAAATGTAGAACTATTTGGCCTAGAGAACCGCAAAAAGTACGTGTTTAGCGAATTTGTTGCAGCATATGTTGCGATGATTGTCATTTTGTTATAGTGCATTTTAAGAGCCATTTTACCAAAATTGTGCCTATTTAGCTCATTTTTAATGCTTATAAATCCCCTCTCTAGTTATTAGACTTAACAGATGCTAAATTTGTTCACAAATAGACCCCTTGGAACATAGGATTGCTTCTTGCAAACAGGTGCATCATATCTGGATGGTGCTCAGAGACTTTATTGGAAAATGGTGCCCGCCAGAGTTTCCACCATGTCTTCGAAGGCTACAGCGACTGGAATTCAGTTTTAAAGACACGGTGCTCTACAGGTGTGTGATCTGGTTGGTAATGGGAACATTACACTGGATAATTCAGAAAAATCCTGGAAATGTGGCATTACAGACGGAATGGTTTGAATTCCTGCGAAGGGAACGCTGGAAGCTAATCACGGCGGGGCTCAGTGAATCTATGGAGCCTTATATCATCGGATTTGATCTCCATTACACTGGTTCCGAAGTCAACTTCCATCCCAACATCTAGACTGGCTGCTTTCACAGAGCGCAGACAATCTTTAGCAAGATCATTTTGCTCGCCACAAGTTTCTTAGAACAGTGTTCCTTCAGATAGTTAGGCAATCCTTTGCAATGACTATCCGCTCAGATGGACTCAAATGTAAAAAAACAAAAAATAGACTGGCTATAGAAGCTCAATACTGTAGCCTCAAATACTTCAAACAAAAGTTGAAAAATTGGAACCTTCTTAATCCATTTTATCATATTTCTGAGTGTTTTAATTGTAATCTTAACACTGTACTTAAAACTGTATTAGCTTGAATTCTTTTGCAAACAACAGTTGATTGTAGCTTCTTGACTTGAAATAAAATATGTAAATATATATACTGGGAGGGAAAAATGGTAATCCATAAGTAATAGTCAGGTCTAGTGATCTGGAAAAAAATTAGATACCAAAAAGTTGGCATTTAATTTGTATGTATATTTCTCGATCCTAAAATTATTTTTATACGATCGGGTCTCATTTATAATAAGCATTTTTTTTTTTTGTATTTTACATCCTCCAACGTTGTCATATCGGACGATGAATGGGATGGGTGAAATGATGCTCAAATGAGCCCGGGATTCCTGGAGCTTAGACTTACCCGACATTCGTCCTTCAGGATAAGGGAAAACCCCGGAGAAAACCTTATCCAGGTAACTCACCCTGACCAAGATTCGAACTCGGGACCTCTTGAACGTGAGGCAGACATGCTACCATCACGCTACCGAGGCGGGCAAGACAATGAAATAAACAGTAGACAAAAGTGTAACATTCATCATCCTAGCACTAAACTTTCTTTCTTCCAGAAAGATGTATATTTCGAAACCATCAAAATATTTAACGCCCTTCCTAATGACCTTAAAGGAAAAATTGATCATTTCAGTGTTTTTAAAATTGCTGCTATAGAGTATCTAGGCTTATAATAATTTTATTCTGTACAATATTATCGATTGACAAATAATCCTGATACCGTTCTGCAAATTAATGAACAAATTATGAACTCTTAATTCATACTAATTATAACTTGTAATGTAATTGGATTGATTTCCAAAATAAAGCCATATGAAATAATAACAAGGTTCTGTAAGTAGAATCTAGTGACAAGTCATTGACAATTTATTTTGATATCTGTTCAAAACTTGTTATATTGTAAGTGTATTGACGAACTGACATTGTAAATCTAATATAACATCTTGATGCGCACTGACAACAGCCAAATGAAAGTTAAAAAAATGAAACTACGAAATTATATTTGCACATATATGCAAGGACTGTTCAATAAATAATGATCACTATTTTTTTGACAACGTACCTTTACTCATCGTCATAATTTTGATGTTCCTTCTCAAAATAGTCTCCCCTGAATGCGATGCACTTGTCCCAGCGTTTCTGCCGGTCTTCAAAGACATGCTGGAAACCATTTTTTGAGAGATCCTTCAAAATCGCCTCCGCAGCCTTCACCACTGCATCTTATGATGGATAATGCCTCCCACGAAAGCATTTCTTTAAGTTAGGGAATAGAAAAAGGTCACTTGGCGCTAAATCTGGACTATAGGGAGGGTGAGGGATGCACTTCACTTTGATTTTTGCAAGATATTCAGCAACCATATTGGCAATATGCAGCCGTGCATTATCGTGGTGCAGCATCTAGCCTGCTTCACGGAAATGTGGTCTTTTGCGCCTGATATGGACGTGCAATGTTTTCAGAACATCCCTGTAGTATTGTCCACTTACTGATGTGTGAGTAGGTACAACATGCTGATAAACCTTTCCATGAATATCAAAGAATGAGATGACCATAACTTTCCCAGCAGAAGCGACCACTTTTGCTTTTTTGGAGGGTTTGTGATGAAGGAGATTTCCACACTGAGCTTTTCTGTTTGCTCTCAGGATCAAAATGATGTAGCCAAGTTTCATCAGCGGTGATTACGTTTGAAAGAAACTCCGGATCTTCCTCTAACATCAACTTTAACTGCATGTTACTTCCATTGCAGCGGTAGGCGATACCAAACACGTGTGAATTTGCCTGGGAACGAGGAGTACCAACATTGAAGCTACTACGGCGTGTTTGTTTCTCATTAAGCTAACAGAATATAATAAGATTGAATTTTAGTGCGAAAAATTATGACCGTAAAAAAATTATGATCATGCTTTATTGAACAGCCTTCGTAGTTAGCCAATTTTCCTAGTCAACTAATTGTCGCCCATAAACGCGCCTGGCCCGCCTCGGTAGCGTGGTGGTAGCACGTCTGCCTCACGTTCAAGAGGTCCCGAGTTCGTATCTCGGTCAGGGTGTTACCTGGATAAAGTTTTCCCGGGGTTTTCCCTTATCCTGAAAGACAAATGTTGGGTAACTCTAAGCTCTATGGACCCTGGGCTCATTTGAGCATCATTTCACACATTCCACTCATCGTCCGATATGACTTAACGTTGGAGGACGTAAATTACAAAAAAGAGATGCGCCTGGTCTTAGCTCAAATAATATTTATTGGAGATGAATTCACTTGGTGTGTTTTATACTCCTCTTAAGGAGACTGCTATATTAACAAACCACATGACTCCGATTGGTTGCTGATCTGGTAGCGTTCAAGGACAAAATCATCCAATTTGACAGCGAGATAGTAAGGCACCGTGCCGCCTGGAGTTGCAGAGACCGCGAGGTATCCCCGGCGGTGAATCACTGCTTTGTCAACACGTGTAGGGCAGTAGGTCAACGACCAGCTATTAAAGCGCTGGGCGCCTTACGAGACCAGCTCGTCGTACGGAAATGTCTTTCCCACGGCTATAGTAATCAACATTTGTCTTAATGCACGTTACAAACGAGAGGAACTGACTCTCATTCGACCCTTGATAAAACTGGGCTCTTTGACTGCGTCTGAGCCAGTACAGCTCAAACCGGTCTATCCCGCCTTAACGCTACCAACTTCATGACCTAAAATATTTTAAAAAAAGTTTGTAATGTTTATATAATGTAGATACAAGTCTTTGTACATGCACTTATACAATAATGTGATTCACTCGCCCGTGTAACGTGTCTGCCTCATGTTCAACAGGGTCTGAGTTCCAATCTCGTTGAGGGTGAGTTACCTGGATAAGAATGAGCGGGATAACCCGCATTCGGGAGCCCCGGGTTCGATCCCCATGGCCGACCTACCTGACCCATGTTGTTTTTCGGGGGTTTTCCCGGGTAGCTAGGCGAATGCTGGGTGGATTAATTACATAATTTCATATCTCTCATCTGGAAATTTCTTGGAGGGTAGAAATGTCTCGGCGGTGCATGGCAGGATGATATGCTCTGAGGTGAACTACTTACTCCTCCGGGAGGTCGGTTGCCGGTCTCCGTACCTCTGCTGGAACCATTTCGGGACCGTCTGCCAGGGACCTCTGGGGCTCGGATCACCTGCCTGGGACCTTTGGGGCTGTAGGCTTGGCTACTGGGGTCGTTGCCGTCCCGCAGTAGGGGAGCGTGTCCGTTGTCCTGGCAAGTCGGGGGAAGTCTCTATCTAAGTAAACTGTAGGGACCCTGCTCTCTGCACTGTCATGGCTTCAGGGACGTTTGGTACCATCTGCTAGGCTCGTTGCCATCCCGCAGTAGAGGAGCGAGTTCGTTGTCCTGGCCTTTCGAGAGAAGTCTATCCAACTAAACTGTAGGGGGCCTGCCCTTTGCACTGTCATGGCTCCAGGGATCTTTGAGGCTCGGCTGCTAGGCTCGTTGCCATTCCACAGTAGGGCAGCGAGTTCGTTGTCCTGGCCTGTCGGAAGAAGTCTCTATCCAAGTAAACTGTAGGGACACTGCCCCCTGCACTGTCATGACTCCAGAGACCTTTGGGGCTCGGCTGCTGGGCTCGTTGCCGTCCCGCAGTAGGGGAGCGAGTTCGTTGTCCTGGTCTGTCGGGGGAAGTCTCTATCCAAGTAAACTGTAAGGGGGCCTGCCCCCTGCACTGTCATGGCTCCAGGGACGTTTGGGGCTTCTCTGCTAGGCTCGTTGCCATCCCGCATTAGGGGAGCGAGTTCATTGTCCTGGCCTGTCGGGGGAAGTCTCTATCTAAGTAAACTCTAGGGGGCCTGCCCCCTGCACTGTCATGGCTCCAGGGACGTTTGGGGTTGGGCTGCTAGGCTCGTTGCCATCCCGCATTAGGGGAGCGAGTTCGTTGTCCTAGCCTGTCGGGGGAAGTCTCTATCCCAGTAAGCTGTAGGAACCCTGCGCTGTCTAGTGTCGTGGCTCCTTAGGTCGGCCGCCCTCTGTCTCCTTCACCTCATCCTTCCTCCCGAGGGCATAGGGCATAGGAACAAATGGCCTAGCATGTTCGCCTACGTACCAAATCCCCTCCCTAATGAAATCCTAATCCTAACCCTACCTGGATAAGGTATTATTCTAAAAGATGATTGTCGGGTAACTCTAAGCTCTATGTACCCTGAGCTCATTTGAGCATATCATTCATTTCATTCAAGTTCGATATGACTTAACGTTGGAGAACGTAAACTTTTTAAAAACAATGATGTGCTTTAATAAGAAATGTACGAGGTTTGTTAAAAAATTATCGCGAATTTTGTGGTGTTTTTTTTTTCAAAATTATTTGTTCATTAATAGGAGAGATGCGCCCAGTACCGCACAGCGTCCAGTAACGCATGGTGTCAGTATGGGGTAGTTGCCGATAGATAGTATAAGCTCATGGTGTGTATTTAGACAAATAACTAGCATTGTTACCAAAGGAAAGTTTTCGCTCCTCTTTGACAGTTGCATCAGAAGTTATTGTTCAGAGAAGTCGTGTAGTGAACTGGAGCTGTGTTGTTAATAACTTGCTGACATTGCTGCTACCTTGTCCGGTGAAGAACTAAGTATTTGTATTATTGTATTGCTTGGTATTAAGTAGACTACACAAACACAAAATACAGTTTCCGTTTAAGGTCACTGGGAGGTTATTTACACCCAGACAAGGCCAATTTTTACCAATATTTAAATCTGGATATATAGAAAACTAAACATTATCAGGAATTGAAATTCGGTATTATTACTGTATAGGGATGTGTGCATTTAACTACTGTACAATATTTAAATTGCGCTCACATAGGTCCATGCAAAAGGGGCATAAATCACACCGTGTGTCCTGAACAAAATATTGCACCCTATACTTCAGGTGCACTTTACTTGTAGGAATTTAAAGCTACATGCACCAAGTTTTGTCCTAAATAACCTAAGATACAGTTTTATAATATCGGCTAAATGAAAATCACATATAGTTTATATTATGCACATGAAAAATTAATAAGTTTTGAGAAGAAAAAAAGGATAATATTTTCAAGGACTGAATAATTGTTTTCGTCCATTTTATAAATCACATGAATATAAATTTTTGCCAGATTGTTCAAAGAACATTGAAAAATAACCACTACAAATTTTGTGTCAATATCTTTTATAGTTTTTAAGAAACATGCACCTAAAGTATGAAAAATCAAGGTTTAAGGAAATCACGATCAAAGATTAAACACCATTCTCAGGAAGTGGGCGTATCATTACGCCACCATGTTTAAATTGACGAATTAAAGAACTTTAATACCAGCTGACAACCTAAGTTATATATATATATATATATATATATATATCATTTTAAAGCTGAAGAAATTATATAATTTTTAACATTAAAAATGAGTTTTTTGAAACCTATCGACAAGGAGAAAGGAAATAAGGCTATTTATGTGCTAAGTGTGATGAGGAAGAAGGATGGGCTCTGATTTTTCTTCTTTGTAAGTCTCATAAATGACAGCCCAAATGCTTATTCAGGGGGTTCCATATGTTAGGGTATCGTCTCATCATGTATCTTTCAGTCTTTAGCCATGATTTAAACTCTAATAAAGTCGGTTGCCTGACACTAAGGCAGTAATGGTAGAAACCAAAAGTCAACCATATCTGTGGGTGCTCTGTTGCTCCCTTCTGGAAGTTCCAAGGTAACAAAACTGAGTTTATAGAATTCTCAGACGTTATCCCAATCATGTGTCCTGTCTGCTTCTTGGTCCATTTCCAGATGTCACGTACCATTACGCAGCGGGTTATTCTATGGAGTTGCGTATCTACGTGTCCACAATGTTTACACCACGGCGCCGGCACTATATTGTGTTTATGTTTCTTAGCTTCCGTGGGAATGATTTCGTTTAAAAACTGATACAAGGTTACTTTCCAGTCCAATGATACAAAACATTAGCCGAAGAGTTTCCATATATTTTTCCAGGGAGTATTTGGATATTTGAGAACAATCGCCGGTACTGCCAAGAAATCCTTTAATAACTCCTTATATATGATTTTGGATGTCCTTACAATTAAAGGCAAAACTCTCTCATAAACCCTTCGCACCTGCCGAAAGGCTGCAGGAGCTACCATATGTGCGCCAATCACTTGTTTGCTGAACTGTATATCCTGTTGGCTACCTTGGCCATTGATGGCTGTCAGGATAGAAAGCAATAACAGGGCACAACTCTTCAATTGCACATCCACCAATTTCCCCCTTAAAAAAAACCGGGCCGTGCTATGACGTTACATATACGTACGTGTGAGTTGCTCAGTACCGTACGATTACAATTTTCCCAGTACCGTACGCAAAGGTATATTTTGATCCCCTGAACCTGCACTGACGTTACATTAGTTTTTGTTTATAGGTATTCCTGTCAACATGGAGACCAAAAAGAAAGGAAAATGGTTAGAAAAAAATATGAAACAAGCAATAGAGAATGAGATAGAAAGATCAACGAGCCTGGGAGGAACAATATATATTGCTGAAACATTAACATCGACACTGTATAAAGTTGATGTTGCAGGAAAAGGCACAAAAATAGAAGAACAAACTAATAGCAAAAGGACGTAAGACTAACATTAATAAAACTATAAATAGAGAACCTAGTTGTAACTATGTGTCAACAGAAACTGGAAATAGTGAAGAACCTAAGACTAAAATAAAATTAAATTTTGGAAGCAAAACCAGTGTCGATTGAAGTATTGTAACACAGTGTATCATTTGCTTAGAAATCAAATGGAGAATTTAATGTCAGGACGGCACGTTGACCATGGTAGCGTAATGGGTTGGAGCGACTGGACGGAAACCAGAGGATCCGTGGTTCAAATCCCGGCCACGGCATTGAATTTTTGCACGTTACTCTATAACTAAGAGTGTTGACGGCCCTGCTTCCCCGTGTAGCGAATGACCACCGCGCAGCTGCAGCACGCATTTGTGCGAATGTCATGGGATCTTAGGATATCAGAGAGGAAAGAGGGGAAGGTTGTACGCATGCGCAATAACTGATTACCGAGTTTACTCGGTACATCTCGGCACATTGAAGTCAAGGATGAGTTCCTTTATTATGTGTTTCAAATGGGAAGGTGTTTGTCCTTGAGTGCTACTAGGCGAGCAACCAATTGGAGTCCTGCGGTGTTGTCGTATTGCATTCCCGCTAAGTGATGTGTGAGGAGCGCCAACCTAATCAATCTGTATGAAATACTATTCGCGCTAAGATAAAAATTCAAATTTCGCCAAAACTGATCCATGTGGAAGGCAGAGAGTAATGTATCTAACATAACCATGAAAACCCCATATTTTAGCTTAAATAGTTTTTCTAATATAAATAAATAAAACACTACTACCTGTATTATTACAGTAAATCGCGACGTAAGCACTGTATGAATATCATTATTGGTTGGCATGTATGCGTGTACGTATATTTGTAATTACTCAGAACTGAAACGTAAATGTTTGACATGACGTGATAAAAGAATTACTTTGAATAATCCAATTCGAGCGAGAAGAAACAGTAAATTTCCTGCTGCCCTGGTAGAGCGTGTCTGGTCACATTATATCTTTGTTTATGAATCGTTCGTAATTTCTATTTATTCTAGAGAGTTCAAAGTGGTTGGTGTGTATGTATGACATATACTTTTAATTACTCAGAACTGAAATTTAAACTACTGACATGACGTGATAAAAGAATTACTGTGAAAAAGCCAAAGTGTTAAATTCGAGAAAGAGCAAACAATTCATTTCCTGTTAGCCTGTGGAATGTTTTATGCTTATGTTTATGAATGAATGCTGGATAAGAAGTGTTTGTTTACTCTGGAGAGTTCAGATCAATATCATTCAGTTGTTCTTTACATAACAGTGGAGTAAGGGTTAAATAGTGCAATGGCTTCTTGCGGTGAATTTAGTGGCGAGTCAAAATGGCAGGTAATATGTAGTTAGCCTCGAAGGTGTACAAGTTCTTCAAAATCTTTTCGGAAACAGAAACTAAAAATGAGTTATTGCAAAGAGTACTTCCGTTTAAAAACACGGAAAAAGTGTACCAGCTGGATCAACTTGCAATTGAAACGAGGTAGTACGCCTCCCACCTTACCACTGCCAATATAATCCAATTGAGTTGGTGTGGGCTCAAATAAAAAGGGGGATTGCAAACAGAAGTAATACCTTTAAACTGACGGACGTTGAACGACTTGTTCACGAAGAAATTGACAAGGTAACACAACAGGACTGGGAAAACTGCGTAACACATGCAGAAACCCTTCAAGAAGACGATTTTAAGAAATAAATAGCACGTGACGAGATTTTGGAACCTATAATCATAAATTTGCAAGACTCAGACGATGAAGACAGTGACAATGACGAATTGTCTCTTAACGGAAGTGACATTGACAGCGATATGGATTGGCCTCTGGCAGTTCCATTGGAATAGAAAAACAGGTAACTCATGAACTATAATTGTAGTTATAGTATTTAAAAATATACATAATTTGCAAAAATGCTTTATCCAATTTTGATTTTGACAACTGCATCATTGTAAAAGTTTGTAAAATATAATTTGCTTACCCTTACGTCTGCACCAAGCAGACCTGCATGTTGTATGAGTTTGGGAGAGAGAGGGAAATATAAAAGGAGTGGGGTAACAATCTGGCAACGCTGAGTGTGATACGGCATCTGATTAGCGAGACTCCAGAACCCTTCCTATTTGAAAGACATAATAGTTACGCAGGTGTTTTTCATGCATCAAGAGTTTACTATTGGTTGTACTCCATTTATTATATCTACAATAATGCACTGTTATTTACATGGTCTTTTAAAATCTCTGCAATGTTATTTATAAAACAGAAAAGGATGAGACGTACCTGCTCTGGACTGTGCAGTGGTGTGTTGGACGGGACTGGACTACCCACTGATTGCCCAGGACAAGAGGGCAAGCTAGAGGAACGTGCAACGTAAACTCTTTTCCTGTCTCCTCGTCTCGCCTTCCGAGTATGGCAAGGATGGAAGGCTTATTTAAAATACACAAGCGTAATCACATAGCTCACCTATACATAATACCTATCGCTGCATTTACAACAACAAATATTAATCCTTGTTTCACATAAGCTTGCCCCGTATCTCTTAACGGTCACGTGGCCTTATCACCTCTCATTGGCTGCTATTGTAGTATAGACTGTTGTGCGGTAAAAAATAGTTCGCCATTTAACATGGTGATATATCTTTATATGTTGCAAGAGAAATGTCCAATTTATATTTTCGTAACTGCTTTAATTAAATATATTACGCAACAGAGTTGATTTATCTGAAATGCATGTTAATTCTTAAACGAAGTAAAGAGGAGGTTCCTTTGCTCTCAAGCACATGACACGTGATTTAGTGGTAGTATTTGTTTATATGACTTTTATCCTGACCTTGTTTTAACTGGATTGGTCATATATCGCCATTCGAAGGTGTGCTGTGCCGAGTGCGGGTGCTAAATTATTTTATTGATCGTTTATTGAGCGTGTACTTATTATATGTATAATGGCAGAGTCTACCGCCAGTTTTCCGCTAAAGTATCGCAAGGGAAAACCTTTACAAAGCGGCGAAAAAAGAATTGTGGTGAATGTGTTTAATGTACTCACAGAGAACAATCCGTCTTTGTCAGTGAGAGAAGTCGAACATTGTGCTCTGAACTTACAGGTGTGAGTATTAGGTCCGCAGGAACATAGCGACATGAAATTGAGACAACAGGAAAACTTACCACTCCAGGGGCGATATTGCTGTGTGGCGAAGACGTTATTTAAGGTCAATCAGATTGTACCGGGATACAAATCGAAAAATATACTACCTCGATGAGACTTGGTTGAATGAAAGACACACGACAAGTATAGCGTGACACGACTTTTAAGACTGAAAGACAAGCATTTTTGTAAGGTATGTGTGCTGGTTTAAAAAATTCCGATGGAAAAGGCCGAAGGCCTTTCATTATAAACTTGTTTCAGTTTCATTGCTCATTCTTTCAGTTTCAACTTGCTCAGTTTCATTATAAACTTCATTATTTGTCATGCCTTCATATTCTTATTTGTATGATTTTATCTATCTTCCTGGCAGTTATTAGACGTTTACTGCAGGTTTAAATGTGACGGGAAGGCACTGCCTATGGCATATGGCGCGAAAGCATTGGCCAGTTAGGCTGAGAGGGAAGTTAGTTGCACGCGGAGTGATACATGTCAGCGGGGCAAGGTTATATGAAACAGAGATTATATGTGGCAGCATGGGTGATTCATATGCTCTCTCATACATTCATATCCTAGTAAACAGGTCCGTTACCGGAGCAGACATTGAGCTCAAGCTTCTCTGCCCTTCATACCATTCGAGCCCCTCCCTGATAGGGAGTTGATCAGATTGGGTTGGACTCGAGAGGGTAGTGGTTCCCGTTACCCGTGGGAGATCGGGTACGTCTCCGGACGGGTTTGAGGGAAGCCATTAATATTCCCGCGTACTAGCCAGCATAGCTAGTAGAATGTGTGCTAGATCACCAGGCGGCTCCACCGAAGACATATCGGTAGCCTTCCCGTTTTGGTGTTGGCGCGCGTAAGTGGCGTATCCACTTTCATCCCATCTTGAGTCCACAGGACCAGATGGGGGGGGGGGCTTGTTAGTCTCTAGGTCTTGCTCTATGGAAAGCCTCGCGGAGGCGACGGGCGCACTTTCGGGACAGCTCGGTAACTCCCTGGTCGAAGGAGGCCCGGGTACTTGGTCCTACGGTTCCAGGACTAATAGGAGTAGAACCTCTGGCATTAACAATTTACTGTCCTTCATACCCCTCTAGCCTTCTAGTCGTGGACATATAGTACGTTGGTTTCTTGCACCTGTGCTTCCAAATGGGGCACTCCCGGGAGGAAGGGTGCGACGAGAGGAGACATGGTGTTGGTCCCAAGTGCCATATCAAGAGGATAGGGTCTCTACGATGGACCAGTTGTAAACTGTCCGGCAGGCCAGGACAAACGACATCCCACCCTACTGTGATCCGGAAACAACCCCACCAGAGGGGTTCGGAGACCGGAGAACGTCTCATCGGAGAAGGATGTTTTATCAAGAGTATATCATCCTACCCTGCAACGCACTCGCCGACACCTGAAAGGGACCACCAGCTGAAAGATGATCTGAAATGATAATGAAGATGAATTCAGGGGACGTAGTTAACCTACCCAGATTCGCCTGATGACCCTAAAAACCATCGAAAAAAACCCATGGGACAGGTAGGCCGGCTACGGGAACCAAACTCGGATCTTCCGAATGCGAGCTACAGACGAAACTGCCTCAGTCAACCCGCTCGTTGTTTTTTGTTTAACCTATATGTTTTTACTTTCCTACAATAAACAGAGAAAATGTTGCATTCCAACAAAAAATTCGATACCGAAATTTTAGTGGATATAAATTTTCAACTCTCTTTAATCCAAAAAAAGCATTATTATAAAAATATCCATGTGTTTGTGTCTGTCTGTAACAGCAGAACTGAAAAACGAAAAGTCGTTCAGTACCAAACGCATCCGACTACAAGATTCTAAAGAAGGTTTATCTCAGGTTTACACAAGAAAACCTTGAGACTCATCTGGAAGGTGCGAGTTGTGTTAGCGACAGTGTGTTGTTTAGGAACAAACATATGCACAAGTTTCTCAACACCGACACCAGAGTAGCAGATTGGGCGACGCGTTTCAGACGACATTTTGCGACGTCGTAACTATGCCGTGCAGCAAAACGTGATTCTTGGGCAAACAATTAATAGCTTATGGTCTATGGGATGTTCACTATATGATACTACCACAACGCAAGGGTACATTAAAAATCTCAAAACAATTTAATTACCTGTGTTTCATTTAGCCTGAACCTGGTAGCTGCAAAGCACAAATTATAAAATACTCCAGACAAAAAGTACTACAAAATAATAAATGGAGTTGTGTAAAACAGAATTACGTCTACAAAAGCACTGTGTTATACTTACCTGACTCTCGTTACTCTTGCACAAATGGTTCTTACAAACACTTATTCTTCTATCTATTTCATATTAATCAAGATAAAAAATATATGAGTCAAAAAGTAATGCCTCCTATTTTTTTTCCTCTTTTAATTTCCGAGAAAATTGAATCCAATTTACATAGCTTGAAAACTACAACATTGACGATTAATTTGTCACTATACAATATAATCTCCGTCCTTTTCCACAGTTTTGGTGCACCTTTTAACTGGAGCATGTATTCCAGTGTGGTAAAACACACGGTCTTGCTTCCTAAGCCATTGGCGCACGGACGTTTTCACAGCCTCCTCATCTTCAAAATGAATACCACGATGAGCTTCCTTTAGTGGCCCAAACAGATGGAAATCTGATGGTGCCAGGTCAGGGCTGTAAGACTTGCCATCCCAATTTCTCAATTTCTGCAGTGGTGTAACGGCTGGTGTGTGTGGTCTTGCATTGTCATGCAAAAGAAGACAATCCGCCACAGTTTTTGTTGGGTGGACTCGGCGAAGACGTGCTTTCAGCTTTTTGAGAGTTCTGACGTATTGGTCTGAATGTATTGTGCATCCCTGCTCCAAAAAAATCAATCATAAGCACACCCTCTGCATCCCAAAACATTGTTACCATAACTTTCCCTGCCGACCGTTGATTTTTTAATTCTTTTTCTTCGGCGACGTGGTGTGATGCCATTCCATTGACTGCCTCTATGATTCAGATTCAAAAAAATGAACCCATGTTTCGTCTCAAGTAAAATTTTTTCCAGAAACTCCTCTCCCTCCAAATTGAAGCGCTGCAAGTGTTCGGAGGCTATTGTTTTCCTTGTTTCTTTGTTTTCGGTGGTTAACGTTCTTGGTACACAAAGTGAACAAACTTTTGAGTAACAGTTGTTAAATAATCGTCATCACACTGCCTTTACTAAGAGAGGTAATGCGACACAAATCACCTGTTGTTACCCGGCGATCACCACGAATGATGTCATCGACTCGCTGAATGTTGCATGGAGTCACTGCAATCACCGGCCTGCCGCTTCGCTTTTCATCTGCCAATGGTGTTTGCCCTTCAGCTTCGTTACAGCGACGAACCCATCGTCTAACAGTGCTGACATCCACCGTTGCATCACCATACACATTTTTTAGCCTTTCGTGAATACGAATTGGCGTTTCACCTTCCGCAGTTAAAAATTCAATCACAGAACGCTGTCTAATACGAATGTCGATGTCAGCCATATTGCAAGAGGATGCAGTGCTGCCACATGTTGATTTAGGAAGTTACTACTGCAGGCGATTGGAGAAGGTTTGAGGAATTGCGCCAAATTCAAAGTTTTCACATAAATTATTTAAGGGAAAAAATGGGAGGTATTTTTGTTTACCCACCCTCATATAATTGCTAAATATCTCAAATATTTTTAACAGCTAGTCGCAAAGTAATGTCTTTGAAACTCTGCAGTTATGCATGGCCAGGATAAAAATAATATTAATACCTCCCATTTGAGAAATTTGTAAGTATTAGAAAATTTAGACTAATAGCTAGGAGTATCTTGGATATGGTTAGCTCCAGAAAAAATTAACTATTATTTGTCACAAATGCTGTATTTTAATTGGATCTACATTTGTGTAGAGTAAGATTTTGACTGCGGCCTACTAATTATGAAAAAGTTATTCAAAATAAAGAAACTTCTAAAGACAATCCCATAAAATTGGAGAATGCCAGAAAATAAACACGTGGTAATTTATTCAAAATCTATAGAGCTATCATGGAGAAACTAGCAATTTCCGAAAAAATATTTTATTTCCTCTTTTAATTTACCTCCGGCAATGTTAGGTCGTACTGGACGACGAATGAAATAATGTTCAAATGAGTGCAGGGTCCACAGAACTTAGAGTTACCATTCATCACTTATAATAAGGGTAAACTTCCAACGTTAAGCCACATCGGACGAAGAATGAAATGACGCTCAAAAGTGTACAGGGTCCGTAGAGCTTAAAGTTGCTAAACATTTACTTTTTAGGATAAAGGAAAACCTTCAACGTTAAAGTCATATCAAACGATGAATGAAATGATGTTCAAATGTACCCACAGTACATAGAGCTTAGACTCACCGAACATTCATCTTTGAGGATTCTTTTCAGGATAACGGAAAACATCCAACGTTAAGTTATATCGGACGATAAATGAAATGATGTTTAAATGAGCCCAGAGTACACAGAGCTTAGACTTACCAGACATTCATCTTTGAGGATTCTTTTCAGGATAACGGAAAACATCCAACGTTAAGTCATATCGGACGATAAATGAAATGATGTTTAAATGAGCCCAGAGTACACAGAGCTTAGACTTACCAGACATTCATCTTTGAGGATTCTTTTCAGGATAACGGAAAACATCCAACGTTAAGTCATATCGGACGATAAATGAAATGATGTTTAAATGAGCCCAGAGTACACAGAGCTTAGACTTACCAGACATTCATCTTTGAGGATTCTTTTCAGGATAACGGAAAACATCCAACGTTAAGTCATATCGGACGATAAATGAAATGATGTTTAAATGAGCCCAGAGTACACAGAGCTTAGACTTACCAGACATTCATCTTTGAGGATTCTTTTCAGGATAACGGAAAACATCCAACGTTAAGTCATATCGGACGATAAATGAAATGATGTTTAAATGAGCCCAGAGTACACAGAGCTTAGACTTACCAGACATTCATCTTTGAGGATTCTTTTCAGGATAACGGAAAACATCCAACGTTAAGTCATATCGGACGATAAATGAAATGATGTTTAAATGAGCCCAGAGTACACAGAGCTTAGACTTACCAGACATTCATCTTTGAGGATTCTTTTCAGGATAACGGAAAACATCCAACGTTAAGTCATATCGGACGATAAATGAAATGATGTTTAAATGAGCCCAGAGTACACAGAGCTTAGACTTACCAGACATTCATCTTTGAGGATTCTTTTCAGGATAACGGAAAACATCCAACGTTAAGTCATATCGGACGATAAATGAAATGATGTTTAAATGAGCCCAGAGTACACAGAGCTTAGACTTACCAGACATTCATCTTTGAGGATTCTTTTCAGGATAAGGGAAAACATCAAACGTTAAGTCATATCGAACGATAAATGAAATGATGTTTAAATGAGCCCAGAGTACACAGAGCTTAGACTTACCAGGCATTCATCTTTGAGGATTCTTTTCAAGATAAGGGAAAACATCCAACGTTAAGTCATATCGAACGATGAATGAAATGATGTTTAAATGAGCCCAGAGTACACAGAGCTTAGACTTACCAGGCATTCATCTTTGAGGATTCTTTTCAGGATAAGGGAAAACATCCAACGTTAAGTCATATCGGACGATAAATGAAATGATGTTTAAATGAGCGCAGAGTACACAGAGCTTAGACTTACCAGGCATTCATCTTTGAGGATTCTTTTCAGGATAAGGGAAAACATCAAACGTTAAGTCATATCGGACGATGAATGAAATGATGTTCAAATGAGCCCAGAGTACATAGAGCTTAGAGTTACCAGGCATTCATCTTTGAGGATTCTTTTCAGGATAACGGAAAACATCCAACGTTAAGTCATATCGGACGATAAATGAAATGATGTTTAAATGAGCCCAGAGTACACAGAGCTTAGACTTACCAGACATTCATCTTTGAGGATTCTTTTCAGGATAACGGAAAACATCCAACGTTAAGTCATATCGGACGATAAATGAAATGATGTTTAAATGAGCCCAGAGTACACAGAGCTTAGACTTACCAGACATTCATCTTTGAGGATTCTTTTCAGGATAAGGGAAAACATCCAACGTTAAGTCATATCGGACGATGAATGAAATGATGTTCAAATGAGCCCAGAGTACACAGAGCTTAGACTTACCAGGCATTCATCTTTGAGGATTCTTTTCAGGATAAGGGAAAACATCCAACGTTAAGTCATATCGGACGATGAATGAAATGATGTTTAAATGAGCCCAGAATACACAGAGCTTAGACTTACCAGGCATTCATCTTTGAGGATTCTTTTCAGGATAAGGGAAAACATCAAACGTTAAGTCATATCGGACGATGAATGAAATGATGTTCAAATGAGCCCAGAGTACATAGAGCTTAGAGTTACCAGACATTCATCTGTCAGGATTCTTTTCAGGATAAGGGTAAACATCCAACGTTAAGTCATACAGGACGATAAATGAAATGATGTTTAAATGAGCCCAGAGTACACAGAGCTTAGACTTACCAGGCATTCATCTTTGAGGATTCTTTTCAGGATAAGGGAAAACATCCAACGTTAAGTCATATCGAACGATGAATGAAATGATGTTTAAATGAGCCCAGAGTACACAGAGCTTAGACTTACCAGGCATTCATCTTTGAGGATTCTTTTCAGGATAAGGGAAAACATCCAACGTTAAGTCATATCGGACGATAAATGAAATGATGTTTAAATGAGCCCAGAGTACACAGAGCTTAGACTTACCAGACATTCATCTTTGAGGATTCTTTTCAGGATAAGGGAAAACATCCAACGTTAAGTCATATCGAACAATGAATGAAATGATGTTTAAATGAGCCCAGAGTACACAGAGCTTAGACTTACCAGGCATTCATCTTTGAGGATTCTTTTCAGGATAAGGGAAAACATCCAACGTTAAGTCATATCGGACGATGAATGAAATGATGTTCAAATGAGCCCAGAGTACACAGAGCTTAGACTTACCAGGCATTCATCTTTGAGGATTCTTTTCAGGATAAGGGAAAACATCCAACGTTAAGTCATATCGGACGATGAATGAAATGATGTTTAAATGAGCCCAGAATACACAGAGCTTAGACTTACCAGGCATTCATCTTTGAGGATTCTTTTCAGGATAAGGGAAAACATCAAACGTTAAGTCATATCGGACGATGAATGAAATGATGTTCAAATGAGCCCAGAGTACATAGAGCTTAGAGTTACCAGACATTCATCTGTCAGGATTCTTTTCAGGATAAGGGTAAACATCCAAAGTTAAGTCATACAGGACGATAAATGAAATGATGTTCAAATGAGCGCAGAGTACACAGAGCTTATAGCTACCAGGCATTCATCTTTCAGCATTCTTTCCAGAATAAGGGTAAACATCCAACGTTAAGTCATACAGGACGATAAATGAAATGATGTTCAAATGAGCCCAGAGTACATAGAGCTTAGAGTTACCAGACATTCATCTGTCAGCATTCTTTCCAGAATAAGGGTAAACATCCAACGTTAAGTCATACAGGACGATAAATGAAATGATGTTCAAATGAGCGCAGAGTACACAGGGCTTAGAGTTACCAGACATTCATCTTTCAAGATAAGGAAAATACCAGAAGAATCTTATCCAGATAACTAACCCATACCGTAATTGGAACTCAGGACCTTTTCAACATTAGGCAGAGACGCTACCAGCTACGCTACCAGCTACGCTACCAGCTACGCTAAGGGTGTGAGCTTTGTTTTAGGCACTAGTTTTAAAATATATTGGATCAAAGTTTGATTCAAATCTACATTCCTGTTTTAGTTGCAGTTTTTGCAGTTGAAAAATTATTTCTATTTTCTCTGCATATTTTTAAAGACAATGTCTCCATTTTAGGTTTTGGTTTCGTGCTTTATATATCTTATCAGTTCCATATTTTAAGTTTGCTTATTTTTAAGACCTTTTTTCTGTATCAAATAAAAACAAATAATTTATATTTATTTGATTTTGAAAATCTTTGCATAAAACTGTTTGGCAAAATAGCTTCTATTTTTATGCTTCTATGTTTCGTAGTGATACAGAGCTAACAGACCGAAATAACTATGTATTAGGCAAACAAAAAATACAGACAGCCCTCAACTTTAGGGAATTGTTGGTTTATAATGTTTGGAAGGAAGTGGAAAACAAGGGCCAGCCGTTAGAAACATCTGCTTTAAGTTGCTATCTGCAATCGAGGCCTGGATTTTGTCAATCTCCGATTGCTGTTGATAGTGACAGGAAGTTGATGGTTTAATTGTAGTTACAAGTGACTGTGCTATGTTTTAATAGGGAAGTGAAGGAAGTTTTAGAAAAAATATAGAAAACAATGAGAAAGATCTCGGATTTAAAACAGTGAAAATTGTTTAACTTGTAACTTTTAGATACGTAAACTTATGCAATCTAGGGACTGTTATTTATTGTGTTTATCCAACACATAATTGCAAAGCTGTATTTTAATAATATAAATTAACTTACTAACGTAAAATTTTAATATTAAGCATGGATAAAATTTTACTTTAGCCACTGTATGAATAAAAGACAATACCTAGGCCTACATTTCAAGTACAACATTTATTGTAGTTTTAACATTTAGTAATCAAATGTAAAGTTGTAACTACAGCTACAACTTCTAGTCATTCAGTAATTAACAAATTGTTTGCCATATGTTCACATTCTACTGGCCTTGTAGAATGTAGCCTTCTGAAATAGAAATGACAGGCCAACTTCGATTCTCTCATATTAGCCGTTAGTCGGCGGTTTGTGGTAGACAGTGAAGAAGTTAAGAAAGAAAGAAATTAGTTGAATAAGATAATTTCTTCATTTTGGAAATAAAATACAGAGCATATAAATATTAATAAATTTTTTTGAATAATTTGATGAAGTGTCTGTTAAAAATTTAAGAGCATTTAAGTAAACTTATTTGAATAAATATTTATAAAATAAAAAATGCTGGTTACCAGTATTTTAAATGTAAAATAAAAACAAAAAGAAATTGTTAGAATAGCTGGAAAATATCTCCAGTTGTATCGCTGGATACCAGTGATATAGTTTTTATTTTAATCATATATTATTTCGTTGTCTTGAGTTAGTAACTAAGTAAGTAGGTAAAGATGTTTTGTAGAATTTTTGTATTTAATGTATGTTAGATTTTTTTAGGAAATAGTTAAATATTTTTCTCTTGTTTTTGGTTTTAAAGTAGAAATGTTTAGAAGTAGTTATTTTTGTTTATTTTAGTTAAGAAATTGAGCTCCCTTGTTTTTCCAGTGATAAATTTTTTGCTGGATACTAGTATAGAATGTAATATTATTTTAGTTAACAGTAATGTTAACAGTATTAAACTGATTTCATACTGAAGTTAGCGTAAATTATATACACCCCTGGAAATGGAAATAAGAACACATTGACGCCGGTGTGTCAGACCCACCATACTTGCTCCGGACACTGCGAGAGGGCTGTACAAGCAATGATCACACGCACGGCAAAGCGGACACACCAGGAACCGCGGTGTTGGCCGTCGAATGGCGCTAGCTGCGCAGCGTTTGGGCACCGCCGCCGTCAGTGTCAGCCAGTTTGCCGTGGCATACGGATCTCCATCGCAGTCTTTAACACTGGTAGCATGCCGCGACAGCGTGGACGTGAACCGTATGTGCAGTTGACGGACTTTGAGCGAGGGCGTATAGTGGACATGCGGGAGGCCGGGTGGACGTACCGCCGAATTGCTCAACACGTGGGGCGTGAGGTCTCCACAGTACATCGATATTGTCGCCAGTGGTCGGCGAAAGGTGCACGTGCCCGTCGACCTGGGACCGGGCCGCAGCGACGCACGGATGCACGCCAAGACCGTCGGATCCTGCGCAGTGCCGTAGGGGACCGCACCGCCACTTCCCAGCAAATTAGCGACACTTTTACTCCTGGAGTATCGGCGAGGACCATTCGCAACCGTCTCCATGAAGCTGGGCTACGGTCCCGCGCACCGTTAGGCCGTCTTCCGCTCACGCCCCAACATCGTGCAGCCCGCCTCCAGTGGTACGCGACAGGCGTGAATGGAGGGACCAATGGAGACCTGTCGTCTTCAGCGATGAGAGTCGCTTCTGCCTTGGTGTCAATGATGGCCGTATGCGTGTTTGGCGCCGTGCAGGTGAGCGCCACAATCAGGACTGCATACGACCGAGGCACACACGGCCAACACCCGGCATCATGGTGTGGGGAGCGATCTCCTACACTGGCCGTACACCTCTGGTGATCGTCGAGGGGACACTGAATAGTGCACGGTACATCCAAACCGTCATCGAAACCATCGTTCCACCATTCCTAGACCGGCAAGGGAACTTGCTGTTCCAACAGGACAATGCACGTCCGCATGTATCCCGTGCCACCCAACGTGCTCTAGAAGGTGTAAGTCAACTACCCTGGCCAGCAACATCTCCGGATCTGACCCCCATTGAGCATGTTCAGGCCTGGATGAAACGTCGTCTCACGTGGTCTGCACGTCCAGCATGAACGCTGGTCCAACTGAGGCGCCAGCTGGAAATGGCATGGCAAGCCGTTCCACAGGACTACATCCAGCATCTCTACGATCGTCCCCATGGGAGAATAGCAGCCTGCATTGCTGCGAAAGGTGGATATACACGGTAATAGTGCCGACATTGTGCATGCTCTGTTGCCTGTGTCTATGTGCCTATGGTTCTGTCAATGTGATCATGTGATGTATCTGACCCCAGAAATGTGTGAATAAAGTTTCCCCTTCCTGGGAAAACGAATTCACGGTGTTCTTATTTCAATTTCCAGGAGTGTATCGTCAAACAATATTAACATTAAGAAAGTGTTAAATTCGGTGTTAAATTAAAATTTCGTTAAGAAATTTAATAAATGTTAGAATATGGAAAATAGCTGCCGCAAACCAAACTGATGGTGTGAGTGATCTGTATTTGACGTTTATGAATAGAATTCCCTAATGTAATACATTTGAAAATCTGTAAGAGGGGGGGGGGGGTTAATGCGACACAGCCTTCCAAATGGCCATGAAGATGTTTTTATAGCAAATACAACCAACACAGCCGGCCTATGTAGGGTAGGTGGTAGCGTGTCTGCCTCGAGTTCAAGAGGTCCCGAGTTTGAATCTCTATCTGGATGAGTTTTCTGGATAAGACTTTTTCTGCGATTTTCCCTTATCTTGAAAGATGAGTGTCTGGCAACTCAAGCGACATGCACCTTGGAATTATTTGAGCATCATTTCATTCATATAACTTGAGCGCTGTAGGACGTAAACTAAAAAAAAAGGAGTTGCTAAAAGGGCGGGGGGGGGGGGGGGGACATAGGCTATTTTCCTGTTACATAAATGTCAATTACTCTTATGCTCGATTTCACCAACAGATATTAAAATCAACTTTAACAAATGCGCCATAACAATTGTCACAGCGTTAACAAAGCTGTTAAATTTCTTACATTTCACCAACTGTTTTCTGAAAATGTTAACAAACACATATTAACGCCAAGAGACTTGTAAATATTTCAGCTATAGAAGGCTATGGAAGAGTCGTATTATTTTCTAAACGTACCGCGATGCACTTTTGTTTTCATTTGCATCTGCACACAGCTAAAAAAATGGCGGGTAAACAAAATCGTAAACAAAAGCCGTAGGACTAATTTCTCATCGATGGAGAAAGAATTGTTAATTGAATTGGTGACGAAGTATAAAGATATCGTGGAAAATAAGAGGACGGATGAGGTGAATATAAAGGAGAAAGATGTCACGTGGGCAAAAATTGGAAACGGATTAATTCAGATGCATGTCACTACTAGAGGCACGAAACAACTTCGTCAGTATTACGTAAATTTAAAACGAGGAGCGAAGAAGGGCAAGTGCCTTAAACGTTTCAAGACGGGAGGTGAACAATGTATTATCCACATAATTCAGTGAATTATAAAATCGCAAGGTTATTAATACTTGAAGCTAAGGCGAGATCGGCATATTCCTTTCGATGCATGTTCTAACCTCTCTTGTACTTCCGCAGTAACCTCCATAGCAATTTGTTGCTACAGTCTATACTTCTGTAGGAAATTTTCTTCTGATAAATCCTCAAAATCATTTCTCCTCATAGGCCATACTCTATTATGAATGCCATTTAGACGGTCTTAAATATAGCAAATCGACATCACAAGCTGTGTTCATGCTCGCCATCTTGACTGTTCACAATTGTTAAGAACTTAACAACAGAAATTTGACTTGTTAGTTTAACAAGAGATTTAGCACGAGTGTGAAGCTAACAGTTGTTGGTGATATGCCGTTTTTGTTATTACTATTGTTAAATTCCTGTTCAGTCTTAACATCTGTTGGTGAAATCGGGCATTAGAACGTTTACCACACTTATAATTTAATGTAGACGGCAATTGGGAATTTCTAAAGCTACCGTTTTTGGGATTATCCAGAATGAATATTACTGCATATATACTCCGGATATAGCTATATCAGACGATGAAATAAGTGAGTTTCAAATGAGCCCAGGGTCCACAGAGCTTAGGATAAGGGAAACCACAGGAAGAAGACTTATCCACATAACTAATCCTGACCGAGCTTCGAACTAGAGACATTTTGAACGTGAGGAAGACAAGCTACCAGCTGTGCTACAGAGACGGGCTTTTCTCTGTGTAACAAGCAGATTAAGTATTGCACTCCATCTAAAACTTCGACAATGCCGGTTTTGGGCCTCACTGAATTGAAAATATATTTTTGAAATGTGCTCCTTATCTACAAAAGTCGCTTCAGTACCTAACTTGAGAATTTTCCAAAAACACTACAACCAAAATTCAAAAACAGTTCCTTCATAAAGGTGTATTTTGACTAAAATGCCGTATGTTTAGGTTATTTTTAATGAAAACTGATATCGAAGTTAAAGGATTGAAATAAGTAAAGCATCATGATGGATTTCAAAGGAATGCTGGTTCTTTGTTACAACACGTGCAGGGTCCGTTGAGTCGAATAGCAGTTGGGGTGAATAGTTGTTTTAACAAAAGAAACGTAAGAAACAGTTTCCTTAGCAGAGTTCTAAAGGGTGGCGCTTGACTTTGTTTGAATAAGTATTCTTCGGATCCTTCATAATGGCATGAAAATATAGTCACAAAGGGAATCTTTGGTTGAATAAAGGGCTTTGAGAAAGTGAAAGTCACACGCGTGAAGCCGATTACGGCAGTCCTCTTCTCCTCTCTTGGTCAAAGCAGACCAGAAGTAATGAGAGAAGATATTTGTCGGTTCATATATACGTGAAGAACGAATTAAGTTTATCGAGTAATAAACATTTCACATATAGTAGCTCTAAACAGTGATATTGATAACCCTTAGTCGGCAACTTCAAGTTTGATGTTCTGATAAAAAGAAGCAGTCATTAAACCAGTTTGAAACGGGCATTCCAGTGTCATTAAAACTATCCTTCTCATACCTACTCACGCATACCCTGAGATAAACCTCATTGCTCAACTCTCCCCGTAGGGGGAGAGATGCGTCCCTTTCAGCTGCCAAGGTGCGGGCGCTGCGGACCCCTAGTACTCGTGGTACCTCTGACGTTAATAGAGGAACCTCGGGCCGAACATTGGAGCCCCTCCCTCTGGGAGCTGTTCGGATTGGGTTGGACTCGAGGGGGCAGTGTGTTCCCGCTACCAACGGGAAATTGGGTACCTCCGGCCAGGCCTAGGCCGCCCGAAGGGTGTAGAGGGTTGCCTCATAAGTCCCGGGTGCTAGCCTGCAGAGCTAGTAGTTGGTGTGCTAGATCACCGGCGGCCCTACCAAGGTTTTTTGGTAGCTGGTTCATTAAGGACCGGCGCGTAAGTGGCGTATCCACTTCCGTCCCGTCTGCCGTGTGCAGCGGGAGGTGGCAGTTTATAAAATAGGTACTGTCCTACGGTAAATATACCCGAGAGGCCCGGATTCTTGTCCCACCGGTCCAGGACTAATGGGAGTAGATCCTCGCATTTAATTGCTCAACTCTGAGCTACCCATATTCGTTACAAACTGTAGCGTCAACGTGGAATCGTGCGCGACCCATTTCTTTCTGCTACTCAACTTAAATGTATATCTTGAATTTTTTGACATGCGCACACACAAACGTACACAAATAACTCATTCTGAAAATACCTTTTCAAATTTTTGGGTAAAACACATAACATTGATAGAAAAAAAACAGCAGACGGTAGAGTGTAAGCGAATTCCTGTGAATCGAATATATATTTGTAATAAATGCCCTGTCCTTCAAGGGTAATTGTTTTTTTTTTTTTTTTTTTTTTTTTTTTTTTGCAATTTATATCCTCCAACGCTGTCATATCGGACGACGAATGAAATGGGTGAAATGATGCTTAAATGAATCCGGGGTCCATGGAGCTTAGTTACCCGACACTCAATTCAATTCCAGGCTGGCAGGCTGTTTGGAACAGCCCGAAGGGTGGTCAAGTCGTGTACCTGCTCTGGAAGGAGCTTTACCACGTAGTGGCGGGATGTGGAAGTTGCAGGATGACGGGTGTAAATTAAGTGGGTGTAGAGAAGGGAGGTAGCTTGCTGCTCCTCGAGGAATGATGAACCGGGTGCTACAGTCAGCGTGCATCGCTGGTGGATTAGTTAATAAACTTGGAACAAGATAAATATAATTTTGAGTTTTGCCGAAAAAATATTGGATAGCTGTAATTTAGTTTAGGCAGGAATAGGGATCATGTGGTTACCGGTAATGACTGCAAGACATGCGAGGTAACCGGTATCGCTTTAAGCGACGCTCACGAGGTACATAGTCCCCAAGGGATCTGACTAGGGCGCTCTGATGGTGCGGCAAACTCTCGAAGAATTTGGTAGCCCGGCGCCTAATTTCATCCTCCACGTATCGGAGGGATGAAGCCTCGTGAAGTAATCTCACGGGGAACCTTGTGCATACAGAATAAATAATCCGAAGACATTTATTCTGTGCACGTTGGAGCAGAACTAGGTGTGAGCCTGCGGCCATACCCCAGACTTCGCAACGCATAGAGCATGACAGGGAGGACCAGAACCATAAAGAGGCGCAGCTTTAGGGAAACAGACATCGCAGACCTAAGCACAGGTTATAGTGATGACACGGCACCACACGACCGATGCGCTTGCTCCCGGATGTGTTGCCCTTGTCCAGCTTGACTCCCAAGTATTTGATTGAATTCTCCCACCTGATCCCTTGCTCAAAGTAGGTGAATGTGGGGGGGGGCGGTTGGCGGGAAAGCGGCGCTTGGTGAGCAGTATCGCTTGGCTTTTCTCCGTGTTAATGGACAATCGCCAAAGCGTGCACCAATCCTGGAGGAGGATTAAATACCATTGAATGACCCGACATTCGTCTATCAGGATAGTTGAGTCCAGAGGGTCTACTCCCATTAGCCTTGAACCCGTAGGAACAAGACCCGGGCCTCTTTCAACCAGGGAGCTGTCCCAAAGGGCGCTCGGCGTCCTCCGTGGGGCTTTCCATTAGGGCAAGACCTAGTTTCCTAACAAGCCCCCCCCCCCATCTGGTCCTAGGGACACAAGACGGGAAGGAAGTGGATACGCCACTTACGCGCGTCAACACTCAAGGTGAAGACTACCGATATGACCTCGGTGGGGCCGCCTGGTGATCTAGCACACCTTCTACTAGCTAAGCAGGCTAGTACCCGGAAACTTAATGGCTTCCCTCAACCCCGTCCAAAGACGTACCCAATCTCCCACGGGTATCGGGAACACACTGCCCCCTCGAGACCATCCCAATCCGAAAAACTCCCGAAGGAGGGGCTCGGCTGTTCGGCCCGAGGTTCCTCTAGTAACGTCAGAGCTACCACGAGTGCTAAGGTTCCGCAGCGCCCGCACTTTGGCAGCTGAAAGGGACGGATCCCTTCCCCTACGGGACGTCTATCAGGATAAGGGAAAACCCCGGAAAAACCTTATCCAGGTAACTCACCCTCACCGAGATTGAAACTCGTGACCTCTTGAACGTGAGCCAGACACGCTACCATCTACGCTACCGAGGCGGGAAAGGGTTAGTGTTAATGTATTACTGTAGCTAAAGAACTTAAACTTATACTGTTAGTTCTGTACATGAATACAGTTTACCTCCACAGTTGATAGGAACATACTGCCATGTATTAAATATCTTGTATGTCACATGATGAAAACAGCACAAAAACTGAGGTGAACTCCCGACAGCCTTTCAGTCCTCCTTTGATGTATGTACTGACTGCTTTAGTTTTAAATGTAGAAAGCTGGTATGCACTGACTATTTTTATCGCATTTACAAAGCACCTTTCATAAGCAGAAAATATAGCATCGGTTCGCGGCGCTTGAAATTCACAACTTTCAGTGATTCCAAAACAAATATCCTACACACTGGTACTAAGTCATGAGAACGTAGTTTATATGTGTTCGGCACTTTCGATTCCGTTATCAATTAAAGCTCTTTGTCACAGTGTATACTGATACGCAAATTATGGGCTCATTGAGTAAATTATAACCTATAATACATTAAATATGAATATTTTATGAAGTTAAATATTAATGGATTGTAGTTTCGGCAATATACGCTGCGATTCATATAAACCTGAACCATTTCATTAGGCCAAAACCTTTGAACCAATAATAGGACACACGTGCAACTTTAGGAGAATATAATACACAATTGGAAGATTACATTACACTATTTACATCTCAGAGAAAATTTTGGGAGTGTCCTCCACCAGCATCTATACATGTTTGCATTCTTTACACCATATTTTCTGAAGTTCTACGGAGAGTATCCTCACCAATGTTTATTTCGGTTTGAATGGACTCCTTGATAAAATCAATTGTCCATGGCCTATTCTTGTACACTCTATTTTTAGATACCCCCACAAGAAAAAATCCAGTGAGGTTAGGTCAGGGGATATGGGCAGCCAAAGACCTCTTGAGATTATTCGATTATCAAACTGGTTACAAGTTCCATGGTATCATTAGATGTCTTCTCTCAATTCGATATCATCCAGCTGCTTCACAAATGTCTTGAAGATACCCATATCAACTTCAGTGTCTACAGTCGTATCAAAGAAATTGGTTACAAGTTCCATGGTATCATTAGATGTATGACACGTTGCTCCATCTTGCTGGAAATAACCTTCTCTCAATTCGATATCATCCAGCTGCTTCACAAATGTCTTGAAGATACCCATATAAACTTCAGTCTCTACAGTCGTATCAAAGAAACTGGTTACAAGTTCCATTGTGTCAGATGTATGGCACGTTGCTCCATCTTGCTGGAAATAACCTTCTCTCAATTCGATATCAGGCCACGCCGTGGCTCAGTGGTTAGACCGCTTGGCTCTCACCAAGGCGGCCCGGGTTCGATCCCAGGCGACCGCAAAGTGAGATTTGTGGTGGACAACACGGCGTTGGGGCGGGTTTTCTCCGGGACCTCCGGTTTCCCCCGCCATCTCATTCCACCGGTGCTCCATCTTCATCTCATGTATCATCAGTGTCACCGCCTGCGGTGCCGTATGTAGTAAAAGCGGGCGTTAAACACTACACTCAATTCGATATCATCCAGCTGCTTCACAAATGTCTTGAAGATACCCATATAAACTTCAGTCTCTACAGTCGTATCAAAGAAATTGGAACCAACGATCCTGGAAGCTGACACAATGCACTTTTCACCATCCAGTGGGATTTCGTGGATCACTTGGGGGTTTACAGCAGCCCAAAATCTGCTGTTTAGTGTGTTTATATAGCCTGACAGATGAAACCATGCCTCATCTGTAAACCAGGTTACGGAAAGAATGTCGGGACGTAGAATAAGAGCACCCTGCAACCATCGACAGTAACTGATTCGTTTATCATAATCTGCTTCTTTCAGTTGTTGCAACAGTATGCATTCTGTAAGGTCTTAATGCCGATTTCTTCTCAGCTCTTTGACATGTTCCATATGAATACCCTGATTCCTGGCTCAATCGACCAACGATTTCTTTGGATAGTTCAATAGTCTTCCGCAAACATCTGTAACAGTCTCTGCATTCAATGACGGTCTATGTTTTCCACTCTCACTAATGAATATACCAGTTGTCTCCAGCTTTCTTACGAACGATAAAATTATTACTTACGTAAATATAAATGTAACCTAATTTAAATTAAAAGTATATAGTTTAAAATATTAAATCCATGTAACTTAAAATTTATTTCTCAGCTTTCATTTTACATCATCAAATGGAAATAAAAAATCAAGATTATAATTATAAAATCCATACTGGAAAACGCCATATATTCTTAAATTCTGAAAATTCTATCATGTTTTCCTCCATTGAATAATAATTCGGTCCCCATACACCTAACCCTAGGTTTTTGTGTATTGGAGGCCCTCTACTCCTTTTTACACATTTTGCCATTGTACCTATCCTAATCTACATTTTTCTCTTCATTGCTCTTAGCCATCTCTCTTTAACTTTCCCTAAATAATTCCTTATATTTCTCCTGTTCTTTTTCCCTTTTACTGACAAAATTTTTCTAATTACTACTTCGCCCCCCAAATTGTCCCATTTACGTAGTCAAGCCTGCTCTCTCCATATCTTTGTTTGACTACAATATAAAATACAATGGAAGTCTGCATTCTCTTCTCCACACAATGGACATTTATCTAGCTCCCTATCTTGATCTATACCTTTCTGTCCCATTTATGTAGCCAGGCCTGCTCTCTCCATATCTTTGTTTGACTACAATATAAAATACAACGGAAGTCTGCATTCTCTTCTCCACACAATGGACATTTATCTAGCTGCCTCTCTTGACCTATACCTTTTAAGTTTCTCACTCCTGTTCTCGCCCAAGCAAAACCTTCTCACCCTAACTCATTACATATGTCTATATATCCTTCCCTCCCCCAGGTTGTTTTTATTCCTCTATATAACTTAAGTGAGCTTTTGTCACGTGTACTGGCAAAAATGTCTTGTCTTTCAATATCTTCTAATCTTAACTTAACATCTTTCAAGAAGCCTCTATGCCCGCCTGGGTGGCGTGGTGGTAGAATGTCTGCCTCACGTTCAAGAGGTCCCCAGCTCAAATCTCGGTTAGGGTGAGTTATCTGGATAAGGTTTTTTCAGGCTTTTCCCTTATCCTGAAAGACGAATGTCGGGTAACTCTAAGCTCTATGGACCCTGGGCTCATTTGAGCATCATTTCATCTATTCTATTCATCGTTCGATATGACTTAACGTTGGAGGACGTAAATTAAAAAAAAATCTCTATACCCATACTCTGCATTTATCCAAGAATGAGCCTGCCTCGGTAGCGTGGTGGTAGCTTCTCTACCTCACGCTCAAGAGGTCCCGAGTTCGAATCTCGGTTAGGGTGAGCTACCTGGATAAGGTTTTTTCCGGGGGTTTCCCTTATCCTTAAAGGCGAATGTTGGGTAGCTCTAAGCTCCATGGACTCTGGACACATTTGAGCATCATTTCACCCATTTCATTCACCGACCGATATAACAACGTTGGAGGACGTAACATTACAAAAAAAAAAAAAAAAAAAAATCCAAGAATGACCCATACCTATCTGCTTCAACACGTCATTCATTTTATCGCTCAAGACCCACACCAGTTACTTCTCTTTTGAATATGAAAACATTCTTTAATAATATTACCATCTTCCAAGTTAGCGATTCTGTATAAATATTTCATTTCCCTTGACAAGATTTTAATTTTAGTAGAATGCCTGCCTAGTTCTAATTGTGGTGCCCCATTAGGTTATGCTATCAGTAATCCCAATATATATTTACAAAAGGATCTATGCACTCTATCAGTCTCTCTGCAAGCCTCATCTACTCCCAAAACCTCTGATCCATGTAACATTCTATTTTCTACTACTGCCGTATAAATCATTGTAATGTAACAAAACCCACTTTTTCCTCCTGTTTCAAACTTGGTCTATGGTCTAGGTTTATAAACTTTTGCAGATGTTTTGTTTATTTTAAACCAATCATGTTTCATGTTTTATGAAATCTATTTAATTTTCCGATGTTTAACAACCTATTCCATAAAACTCGACTATTTCACATTAATCACCATTTTAAAATTTTTCTAAATACAGTGCGATCCATATAAACCTGAACCAATAATAATAGGACACACGTGCAACTTTGGGAGAATATTATACACAATTGCGAGATTACATTACACTATTTACATCTCAGAGAAAATGTTGGAAGTGTCCTCCACCAGCATCTATACAAGTTTGCATTGGTCTCACCATATTCTCTGAAGTTTTACGGAGAGTATCCTCGCCAATGTTACTTATTTTGGTTCGAATGGATTCCTTGAGAACATCAATTGTCCGTGGCCTATTCTTGTACACACTATTTTTAGATACTCCCACAAGAAAACATCCAGTGAGGTTAGGTCAGTGGATCTGGGGAGCCACAGACCTTTTGAGATTATTTGATAATCAAAGAAACTGGTTACAAGTTCCATGGTACCATTAGATGTATGGCATGTTGCCCCATCTTGCTGGAAATAACCTTACCTCAATTCGATATCATCTCCGTAAAACTTCAGAGAATATGGTGTGACGAGTACAAACATGTATAGATGCTGGTGTAAGACACTTGCAACATTTTCTCTGAGATGTAAATAGTGTAATGTAATCTCCAAATTGTGTATTATATTCTCCCAAAGTTGCACGTGTGTCCTATTATTGGTTCAAAAGTTATGACTCATTGAAATGGTTCAGGTTTATATTGATCACAATGTACATTGTTTATAACAACAAAATGAAGATCAGCTTTTTGTTTCAAGGTAAAGGTCATCACAATTTAGTTATAGTTCGTAGTCAAGATGATTTTGCGATTTTTAATTTAAAAACAGTTAAGTTATTTTTTAGACATACAAATGGCTGATTTTTTTTAAGTTTTCTCTCTAAATCTTGTGTATATATATATATATATATATATATATATATATATATATATATATATATATATATATATATATATATTCCTTATTTAACCGATTTTTCATTATGTCCGTTTATTTTCTTATCTGTTCTTCTAGTTTCACACATATTCACTGTACACATAAACACCCATGCCCAAGGCGGGACTCGAACCCGCGACCCTCTAAGCGGCGGAACACTAGAGACATACGCCTTAGCGACCATAGTTACAAGGGCCGGCTGTTTGTTGTGGTAATTGCTTAGTCCTTCTGTCGCTTCCTGGTTGTGTCGCATCCCTTGTCTCACTGGTTCTCCCGTGAACGCACTCTGCTCTTTTGTTTCCTTATTCTTCAATTGTTTCTTCGCTTTCTCATGTGTGCTGTTGAATGAAAAAAGAAATGTGTGTGCACGGACATAGAGTAATGGACTAGATTCTACGAAATGCCACAAACGCAGTCTATTGCCTTTGGTTCTTTCACGAAAAGTCGTTATTTCGGTTCTGACGCTGAGCGTTTATAAGAAGATGTGTTTATGTGAAATCGCTTTAACTTTCGTAACAAGGTCCCTTGGCGGGTAATCAATGGGAACAGTGCCAGACCTGAATTAACGCCGAAAGCAGCGTCTCGATCCATTGTTTGTATTGCCCGTTGTACCCTCGGGCTAAGCATTTGATACCAAACTGCTGTTCAACAGGTCTTGTTTTGTTATCTCCTATTACGTGATGTTTCGATAGTTGGGTTGTTACACTGCGTGGGATAATTCAGCCGGAGACGTCTGTGGTCGTGGATAAAATGCCCTGATTCTCTACTGTTAAATGCTGGAACGATACCAGAAGATCCGTGGTTCAAATCCCGGCTATGGCATTGCATTGCTCTACCCTTTCATCAATGCCATCGATTAACTAAAATAATAAGAGTTTAATGATGAAGCCTAGGACTCAAGTACTTACGATAGTAAGTCGCCACAAACGGTGTATCTCGAATACAAGAGCCCCCAGTGGTTTAACGGGGAAATATATGAGTCAATTGGAGAATTTAATGTCATGACGGCAAGTTGGCCATGGTAGCTCAATGGGTTAGAGCGACTGGACGGAAACCAGAAGATCCGTGGTTCAAATTTGTCGTGTTGACTCTGTCTATGAAAAACCTTAGCCTATATACGGCTAGTATGAAGAAATGATTAGTTTTCATCAATTAACTAAAATAATAAGAGTTAAATTATGAAGCCTGGGACTTAAGTACTTACGATAGTAAGTCACTACAAACGGTGTATCTCGAATGTGAGAGCCCCTAGTGGTCTAACGGGGAAATATATGAGTCAATTGGAGAATTTAATGCCATGACGACAAGTTGGCAATGGTAACTCAATGGGTTAGAGCGACTGGATGGAAACCAGGAGATTCGTGGTTCAATTTGTCAAAAATCTTAGCCTATATACGGCTAGTGTGGAGAAATGATTAATTTCCATCAATTAACTAACACCATCAGCTCTCTCAACTCTCTTCCAACACACATGGCAGGGGTACAACTGTTTTGTTTTCTAGTGTCGCTCTTGCAAGTGATCAAGCACGAGTGGAAGAAAACTTTGAACTTTGGTGATTTTTAAAAACATAGTTTGTGAGCACAAATTCTGTAAAATGAGTTCTAAACGTAAGAAATTATCACTGGAGTGACAAATTAAAGTTACTGAAGAACATGAAAAGAAAAAACATCCAGTTAAAGAATTAACTGTGTTATTTACAGCGAGGTGGGTGGGAAACTGAGATTTATGAAATGTTGAAAAACAAAATTAAAATTAAAGACAATTGGATAAAGGGAACAGCAGGGCATGTGAAACGCATCATAAAATCTACAGGGTATGACGACCTAAATCATATTCGAGTGGTTTGTTACTGCACGCGCTGAATAATTCCCATTACTGGACCATTGCTTCAGACTCAACACTAGAGACAGGAAGAAAATTAGGCAAAGACAATTTCAGAGCTTCCAATGGATGGCTCCAAAGTTTCAAACATCGCCATAACATTGGTTTAGATGCTGTGTGTGGTGAAGCAAATGATGTCCATATGCGGAGAATTGCAGATTGGAAAAGGAAAAATGAAAGCAGAGAAAATAGGCGATGAACTACAATTGTTGTCAAACTGAAAAAATCAATGCAATGGCTGGGATTTGAACCACGAATCACCTGGTTCTCGTCCAGTCGCTCTTACCCATTGAGCTACCATGGCCAATGTGCCATCATGACTTTAAATTTTCCAATTGACTCATACTTTTCTCGAATACGAGAGCTTGTAGTGGTTTACCGGGAAAAAAGTAGGAGACAATTGGAGAATATTATGTCACGACGGCAAGTTGGCCATGGTAGTTCAACGGGTTAGAGCGACTGGACGGAAACCAGGAAACCCATTGTTAAAATCCCAGCGATGGCATTCAATTTTTCAGTTTAACTGTATCTATCCAAAACCTTAGCCTATATACGGCTAGTGTGAAGAAATGATTAATGTCCATCAATTAACTTATACAATTATTGTAAGTTGAAAATATAGTACATAATACATATCAGCCTATTATTATTATTATTATCATCATCATCATCATCATCATCATCATCATCATCATCATCATCATCATCATCATCATCATTATTATTATTATTATTATTATTATTATTATTATTATTATTATTATTATTAACAACATAATCCTCTTTAAGACGGAAACCTGTGTAAATGGAAAGTAAATGTCGGAACGATCACGTTCCGTTTAGAGAAGTTTTACTGTATTTGGTTTATCCACCTGTATTAATTAAAATAAACTTTTACAGAATCTTATTACATTTTACTTGTAGGTACATCGGAAATTAGGAAACAGGCGACTGCTTTGAAATTCTCTTCTGTTCACATAATCAAGGGGCAGAAAAGCGATAACTATTTCCTATTTAGAAAAGCATTAGTATATCAACATTTAAACCAATAATATTCCGGATTTGTTTACTACCACAAATATTTATTTGAATTAGCTTTTGTTTTAACATTTATTGGTGCAGTAAGACTTTCCATTTTCGGCGGGTTATCAGTTAGACATAACTGAAGTCAAAACTAAGAGGACTTGTAATTTAATAGAAATTCTCTTCAAAATCTTTATGTCACGTTCCTCAAAGATCTGAATATCAAAATCTCATTGCCCGGTATGTGCCTCACGTTAAAGAGGTCCCAAGTTCGAATCTCTCTCAGGGCGAGTTATCGGGATAAAGTTTCTTCCAGGGTTTTCCCATATTCCGAAAGATGAATGTTAGTGTACTTCTAAATTATATGGACTCTGGATTCATTTGAACTTTATTAATTGTCCGATACGGGTTAACGTTGGACGACTGTGATTTCAAATTAAAAAAAAATAGTTTGACTTCGTGGGTTGTAGAATCAAAAGTCTTGTTCGCATGAATTTAAAATCCCCTTTATTGCAGTAGAAAACGCTTTGTACAACCATGGCAGCAGCAAAATGATGTAACATACACAAACGTAGACTTCAAAGTCTCGTTGCTTCACTATACGTAGAAAAAACAAAAGAATTCGCTCAGGTACAGTTCAAACGCACAATTACAACACAGCTGCAAAACACAGCTCAACTAGCAACTGACTGAACTCTGCTCTAACACTTTTCGGGCTTTTTATACCTCCAGTCATTGTTTTAGAATGTAGTAGAGCTCCGAGAAAAATTGTGACGCAGCGAGAGAAAGACGGAAGTATTCAGACATCTCTGTTCTTTCTCTCTCGTCAAGCGTTCAGCGCTCACGCCACTATCTGTCTCTTTCTTTCCTGCCCACGCGTGACCAGCACTGGCTTGTCGCAACTCCAACGAAACAATGCGATGGGTGACAATACTTATTTTTAGTTATGACACACATAACTTATTTCAGATGACTTTTTAATTAGTTTTTATCGTACTAGTGAATCAAGACGTATTTTATCCACGAGTGGAAGGTTTGTGAATTTCTACAAGTGTTTAAGTATAATACCATACAATGATATATCCAACACTTACTTTAATCATTACAAATAATATTAATTTTAATTTCAGAAGGCAACATTGAGGAGTATACTGTTACGTTAAATTAGGGATTTGTAGGAAGGTGCCCGCCTCGTTAGCATACATGGTAGCGTATCTGCCTCACGTGCAAGATATCCCGAGTTGGAATCTCGGTCAGGGTGAGTTACAGGTTTTCTCCAGGGTTTTCCCTTATCCTGAAAGACGATTGTCGGTTAACTCCAAGCTCTATCGACCCTGGGCTCATTTGAGCATCATTTCACCCATTCCATTCATCGTCCGATATGACTTAACGTTGGAGGACGTAAATTAAAAAAAATGGTTAAGTGCAATTGAAGACATGCCCGGAAATACGGGCTAACCCTAAAAATAAAATAGTTTGCGATAAGTGCTGCCCTCTGTTGTTGCGCAGAAAGCTATCTTTTCTTGTGCTGGTCTATCATCCGGCAATCATATTGTGACTTTGTGGGTTCGTGAAATTAAAAGTCCAATTGCACAAACTCAAAATGTTCTTTATTTCCACCGAATTACAGTTGGAACACTTGTCGATTACATAGAATTTCCTAGCGCACACAATTACTATCCACCAGTTCGTCTGTCACAGGTCCTCTCCACACTCACTATTACGTACAACTCTCTCTAGAGCTGACTAAAAAAACTCCTCTGATACACGTACGCAGTCTTCCAGTCCGTTCACTAGTACTGCGCTCTTCAAGTCTGCTAGCCAAGAACTGAACTGACTCGCCCACTGCAGCCCTTATATAGGAAGATCGCTGTTTCTGGAAGCTTCGTTGCTCGGAACATCATTCCGTTGGTTCCAGACGTCAGGGGGAGGGGAAAGAGACGGCTAGTGATGCTTTTCCAACCATCCCCTCAGTGAACGCTACAAGATAAATGGGTAGGCGTGGTCTCAATGCCTCCCAGCTACCAATCGGTCGTGCCTTCCGATAATTGGGTGATAATATTACGCTAAATAAAGAGAGTTGAAGTTCTTGCGTTTCGTGATATGCTATACGTATAATGTCAAAAATGGGCTAACCTATTCATACTCTGTGACTGCCATCTAGTGGCCGGTCATACATTTGCGCCTTGTGATCGTGATTTCGGCCTTATAGGGGGAAAAAAAGGCAAACAGCCTACATTTATGTTCCAGATCAAAGGATGGAGTTAGTGAAAAAAACAGGGTAAAGAATCCTTTTCATCTTGTTAAAATGAAAACTAACACGTTCATCTCTGCAAAGCCTTTTCACGATAAAGAACAGAAAAGAACATTTTCAGAATCTGGAAAGTGCAAGTAGAGCAAGGTGACATACATGAAAGTATTTAAAGACCACCCGTTTAAGTTATATTTTAAATGCACTTACGGTGGTATTGAGGATTATGACACTTTGGACATTAGAAGGAAAATATCTGGCAAATTATAGTTTAGTTATATGACATTTCCTCCAAAATACAATGCTACAAGACCTATAAATCATGCAAAATTAAAAGGCTTACTGGATCTGATGAATTATATTGCACCAATTTATTACGAGTAGTATAAAACTCTTAAATCTGAGACCACAGCTTCTCAGAATATTGTCACCCGAACATCGGAATTCCCGATAGAACCGGCTGGCAGGTGGGGTCAGGCGGGAAGAATTCGGACCACGCCTACCCATTTACCTCGTGTCACTAACTTAGGGGATGATTAGTAGAGCGGCACGAGCCCTGTACCGTCTCTTTCCCCTCCCTGACGTCTGGAACCTTCGGGATGATTCACTGAACCGCGAGGCTTCCAGAAGCAGCGATCTTTCTACAAAAAGGGGCTGCAGTTGTCGAGTCAGTTCAGTTCTTGGCGAGCAGCGTGAGGAGCGCCGTGCTAGTGAACGGACTGGAAGACTATGTACGTGCATCGGAGGAGTTGTGCGTAATTGCGAGTGTAGAGTGGACCTGTCACAGACGAACTGGTGAATTGTAATTGTGTGCGCTAAGTAATTCTATGTAATCAGCAAGTGTTCCAACTGTAATTCGGTGTAAATAAAGAACATTTTTGAGTTTGTGCAATTGTTTTTTAATTTCACGAACCCACAAAGTCACAATGTTACTGATGAAGCATTTTTGATCAGCTGAAAAGTTTGTAACTACTCCACAAATAGATATACCTAGTAACTGAAAAGTGGAATAATCCAAAATGTACCTTGTTTAAAAACCCAAAGATATACTTAATTATTTTTACCTAAAAAGTACTTACAATGCATTTATTATAAAACTTGAATAAATCGCGACAAAGGTTTTCAACTTATTTTTCATATTTTACTTTTATTAATGTTATTATATTAGTCGTGTTTTGGGGTCTATTAAGGACAACATTGATAAATATACTGTATTCTTGAGTCTCATATTCTCAGAAATGAAATAAAATAATCTTAACAATTACTTTCAACCTCATTCACAAAACACCGTTTTTCACTATTTTTAAAAAATGTGGGTCAACCCGTTTTTCTGGGCATGTCTTCAATTTAGTTAATGGTAATTGAAATGAAATAGTGGTAGCTAGCACCAATGTTATTGGAAGAAACTCATGGCCTATTTTTGCAGTTCTGTCTGTATTACTGGTAGGTCAGTAGAGTTATAAATGTATATTTTTATAATTATGGAGAAAATTGTGTTCATTTTCATTTCAGAAAGCTACTCTGATAAATGTATTGCCAGCAGAATGTGAACATATAAAAAATACTTCTTAATTACTGAATGCATACAAGTTGTAGCTGATTCATTACTAAATGTTAAAATTACAATAAATAGTGTACTTGAAATGTAGACGTAGTCATTATATTTTATACATACAATGATTACACTGAAATTTTATCCATCTTTAATATTAAACTGTTACTTTGGTATATTAACTTTTATAATTAAAGTATAACTATACAAGTAAGTGTTGCATAGATTATACTTTTTAGTGGAGTGGAATTTTTTAGTTCCTCTATGGATAAGAAACAGATACATTAAACACAAGCGGAGATACCTTACAGGTCTTTAAAACAAAAGAAAGAAAGTGTATACCAAGCTATAAACATATACAATGACATTGCACGAGGTACGTCACGTTGATTTAGCAGAACTCTGTACGACTAACATTTTGCAAACGACAAGAAAGTAAGTCAACGTAATTACTGAATTAGATTCGCCTAATCGATTATTATGGCCCATTTGAAATTTGTGCTAATGGGTCAGCTATAAACCAGAAACTTGCTGGGTGCTGATAAAATGTGACGACACAGTCGTTAAATTCCGCACTCCTCTGTGTCAAATCTAGTTTAATCTTGTTTCGCAATCATTATTGTAGAAATAGTATAAAGCCAATTGACATCTCACTGGAAATGTACTTTTAATGTCCCCTTTGATTCAACAAAGAAGAACAATAAAGGAAAAAGGAACCTGGCGCGTGCGTTCACATCATGAGGTGCATACAAACAAAGTTTAGCATTGTAAATAAAATAAAAATAAAATAAAAAATGTTGGCTAAATACCAAAGTTGATACGGTAAAACCTCTCTAAAACGGTACGCGAATTATCCGGCATTTGTTTTCCGTTTACACAGCTGTCCTCTTACAGAGCATTGCATTTGAATTCAAGGAAATTATAAGAGGAGAAGATATCTTAAAAAAAGTGAAAATATTTTTTGCTTATGTTCATAGCTTGAAGTGTGTTTTACATGAATATAAATTTGTTTTGCACTAGAAATTTATTTAAAGGGCCTAAAAGTGGGTTTAAATCACATGCTGTAGAGTAGGTCACGTCCCCTTTTAACTCTCTGGTTTCTCTTAGAACTTTCTTTATATTTTATGTTTAAGGATATTTTCTTCTGCATTTTACACTTTCAGCAATTGCAAACCCTGCTTATTCTTTCTCTTTCAGTTTTTTGGCATCCTATGCTTCTAATCACGTTCTAAACATGTGTTTGTTATTGAATGCGGAAAATGGCTAGATCTTCAGCTAAAGTGTTCAGAAATAGGTCTGGAGGGTCTGGTAGGAACAAAAAGATGAATATAAATAATGAAAACTGTGAAAATAACTAATGACGTGAAAACTGAACAACACCTAGCGATGATCAAAATGTTAGGTTAGGGGACTTTTTTTTTTTATTTTTACTTAAAAAATATATATCTATGTATATAGATATATTTTTCTTTTCTTTATTTAACCGTTTTTTTATTATTACGTTTAATTACCTATGTGTTTTCTATAGTTTCACACACACATACATTATAGACATAAACACCCATGCCCGGGGCGGGACTCGAACCCGCGACCCTCGACGCGGTGGAACGCTAGAGACATACGTTCTAACGACCATGGGGATTCGGAACAAAAAGACGAATATAAATAATGAAAACTGTGAAAATAACTAAGGACGTGAAAACTGAACAACACCTAGGGGTGATCAAAATGTTAGGTTAGGAGATTCGGAACAAAAAGGCCAATATAAATAATGAAAACTGTGAAAATAACTTAAGAGGTGAAAACTGAACAACATCTAGGGGTGATCAAAATGTTAAGTTAGGGGATTCGGAACAAAAAGGCGAATATAAATAATGAAAACTGTGAAAATAACTAAGGACGTGAAAACTGAACAACACCTAGGGGTGATCAAAATGTTAGGTTAGGGGATTCGCAACAAAAAGGCGAATATAAATAATGAAAACTGTGAAAATAACTTAAGAGGTGAAAACTGAACAACACCTAGGGGTGATCAAAATGTTAGGTTAGGGGATTCGGAACAAAAAGGCGAATATAAATAATGAAAACTGTGAAAATAACTTAAGAGGTGAAAACTGAACAACACCTAGGGGTGATCAAAATGTTAGGTTAGGGGATCCGGAACAAAAAGGCGAATATAAATAATGAAAACTGAGAAAATAACTAAGGACGTGAAAACTGAACAACACCTAGGGGTGATCAAAATGTTAGGTTAGGGGATTCGGAACAAAAAGGCGAATATAAATAATGAAAACTGAGAAAATAACTAAGGACGTGAAAACTGAACAACACCTAGGGGTGATCAAAATGTTAGGTTAGGGGATTCGGAACAAAAAGGCGAATATAAATAATGAAAACTGTGAAAATAACTAAGGACGTGAAAACTGAACAACGCCTAGGTGTGATCAAAATGTTGGGTTAGGGGATTCGGAACAAAAAGGGCGAATATAAATAATGAAAACTGTGAAAATAACTAAGGACGTGTTAAACTGAACAACACCTAGGTGTGATCAAAATGTTAGGTTAGAGGATTCGGAACAAAAAGGCGAATATAAATAATGAAAACTGAGAAAATAACTAAGGACGTGAAAACTGAACAACACCTAGGGGTGATCAAAATGTTAGGTTAGGGGATTCGGAACAAAAAGGCGAATATAAATAATGAAAACTGTGAAAATAACTAAGGACGTGAAAACTGAACAACACCTAGGTGTGATCAAAATGTTGGGTTAGGGGATTCGGAACAAAAAGGGCGAATATAAATAATGAAAACTGTGAAAATAACTAAGGACGTGAAAACTGACAACACCTAGGTGTGATCAAAATGTTAGGTTAGGGGATTCGGAACAAAAAGGGCGAATATAAATAATGAAAACTGTGAAAATAACTAAGGACGTGTTAAACTGAACAACACCTAGGTGTGATCAAAATGTTAGGTTAGAGGATTCGGAACAAAAAGGCGAATATAAATAATGAAAGCTGTGAAAATAACTAAGGACGTGAAAACTGAACAACACCTAGGTGTGATCAAAATGTTAGGTTAGGGGATTCGGAACAAAAAGGCGAATATAAATAATAAAAACTGTGAAAGTAACTAAGGACGTGAAAACTGAACAACACCTAGGGGTGATCAAAATGTTAGGTTAGAGGATTCGGAACAAAAAGGGCGAATATAAATAATGAAAACTGTGAAAGTAACTAAGGACGTGAAAACTGAACAACACCTAGGTGTGATCAAAATGTTAGGTTAGAGGATTCGGAACAAAAAGGCGAATATAAATAATGAAAGCTGTGAAAATAACTAAGGACGTGAAAACTGAACAACACCTAGGTGTGATCAAAATGTTAGGTTAGGAGATTCGCAACAAAAAGGCGAATATAAATAATGAAAACTGTGAAAGTAACTAAGGACGTGAAAACTGAACAACACCTAGGGGTGATCAAAATGTTAGGTTAGGGGATTCAACTCCACAGGATTGTGTTGTTCCAAACAAAAGTACTTCTAGCTCTAATTTTTGTTAAAGAAATGAACCAATATCGTGTTACCATGGCTGATATGGAGGCAGAAGACATCTATAAAAGTGCTAGACAGAAGAGAAAGAACAAGAGGAGTGGAGAAAATCATGACAACATTGAGTTTGGGGCAGGAATGTTTTAACAGATTTTGAGGACTGTAAAACTTTAAACTCATTTTCCCGTAACTTTTGTTTTTGTAAGTCTTATGTACCTTTTCTTTGAAACTACTTATTCTAGAGCAATCAAATTTTCACACACTGTTTCCTTGACACATATTTATAAACCGACTTTTTTCAACACTTAAATGAAGGAAACTGATATTTTTTTTTCAAGTGTATCAAAAAAAGTATTATTAAAAAATATTACGTTTGGATTATTAATGCTATATACTCGCAAAAAATGTGTTTTATTGCCAAATAGACTAAGTATATGTGATGAGAAAGTAATTGCTGCATTATTTACTTATAGTTCTTCAGAAAAGGTACATTGAAAATGTCAAATTTAACATGGCGGAGGTAGAAGGTAGCTTCTCCCCTGTAGAGGATTGAACTTGAATTCAAAGAAATTATGAAATAGTCGCACAGGTTTGCAGTGAAGGAATAATATAGAACGAAGTGTAAACAATAAGGCGCCGATATGTGTTATGTACTATATTTTTAACTTACGTACAACAATTGCAGTTTATTCCTAGGAGTGGTAGTAGTGGATTATGTGGAGGGCATTCGACACGTCGACCAGACGGGATATATATTGTACCTATGACCCAAGTGGGGCGTCCCTGGGAGGAAGGATGTGGTGAGAGGAGACAGATGGTGGCCTACCCCAAGGAGTCACTAGTGTACAGAGGGCGAGGTTGTCCACCACAAATCTCACATACGGTTACTTGAGATGGAAACCGCGCCACTTTGGTAAGAGTCAGGCGGGGCTAGATGCCAGCACGATATAAAATTCTCCAACTGACTCTTATTTGTCTGGATAGACCACTAAGACACCTCAAATTGACCTAATAGTGGTACGAACTATGAAGCCCGGGACTTAAAGTACTTACAGGTTGTAAGTCGACATTAAAATAGTTATATCATATGTTTATGAAACCTCCTAGTGGTTTACCAGGAAAAACAAGACTCAGTTGGAGAATTTAATAACGTGCTTGCATGTTACCGTACCGAGTGAGATGCCTCAGACGGTATCGTTTGTTGCCCGCATTCGGGAATCCTCGTTCGATTCCCGTGACCGACCTAACTGACCCATGCTTTGGGGGGGGGTTCGCTACGCGAATGCTGGATAGGTTAATTACATCCCTGAATTCCCTGTCCTTCCATTTCGCCTCCATTATCATTTTACATCATCTCTCATCTGGTGGTCTCTTTCAGGGTAGAGGTGTCAGCGGGAGTCTCGGCTGTGCTTGGCAGTGTGTGTGTAGTGCTTAACGCCCGCTTTTACTACATACGGCGTCGCAGGCGATGACAATGATGATACATGAGATGAAGATGCTCTGATATGATATGATATATAAGGACACTCAACTACGGCGGTCATCAGCGCCCTTTAAAAAACTAGTCATGGCAAAAGCCAGATATAAAACTTTCTAAAAATTATACACGTGTAACAAAACCTATTAAAAATACACGTACATAAAAACATCAATCAAAACCTACTAAAAATTTCGTTCACTAAATCCTAAACTCTAAACTAGAAAAGAATCTAAAAACCTTCTCCACGGGTCTCCACGCACGGCCTACACGTGGGTGGGCCTGTTGACCGTCTCCCTCAACCACGAAGAGGAGCCCACACGAGGGAGACTGTTGGCTCGGGACCCCGGATGCGCCAAACCCATACCTACCGAAGTAGGCCCCTGGGGAGATATACTCTGAGGAAAACGCTTTCTTCTCCGGTGGGACTTCGGTCTCCAAGCCGGTCTAGTGGGCCGATTCAGAAACACGGCAGATGGGATACCGCTTGTGCAAGCGTGACTGGAGTATCCTGATCTGGGGAGGCGGACTCCGCTCTCCGAGCCGGTCTAGTGGGCCGATTCAGAAACACGGCAGATGGGATACCGCTTGTGCAAGCCTGACTGGAGTATCCTGATCTGGGGAGGCGGACTCCGCTCTCCGAGCCGGTCTAGTGGGCCGATTCAGAAACACGGCAGATGGGATACCGCTTGTGCAAGCCTGACTGGAGTATCCTGATCTGGGGAGGCGGACTCCGCTCTCCGAGCCGGTCTAGTGGGCCGATTCAGAAACACGGCAGATGGGATACCGCTTGTGCAAGCCTGACTGGAGTATCCTGATCTGGGGAGGCGGACTCCGCTCTCCGAGCCGGTCTAGTGGGCCGATTCAGAAACACGGCAGATGGGATACCGCTTGTGCAAGCCTGACTGGAGTATCCTGATCTGGGGAGGCGGACTCCGCTCTCCGAGCCGGTCTAGTGGGCCGATTCAGAAACACGGCAGATGGGATACCGCTTGTGCAAGCCTGACTGGAGGGATTGCTCTGGGGAGGCGGACGCAGCTCTCCGAACCGACCTCGCGACTCTGTGTGGACCAGGTGGGATGTCGATTGTTCTAAGCACACCGCCGGGGAGTTTCTATCTGGTTAAGTGTAGGAATCTCACTCTGTATACTGTGGTGACTCCTTGGGGTCGGCCCCCTCTTTCTCCTCTCAGATCATGTTCCCTCCCGGGGACGCCTCCCTTGGGGCATAGGTACAATAGATCAAGTCTGGTCGGCGCGCCGCATCCTCTCCGAATAAACCACTACTACTCCAGTATTTGCCATGGTAGATCAGTGGTTAGAGGAAGCGGACACAGACCGAGAGATCTTGGTTCAAATTCCGGCTATGGCTATTGAATTTTTGCATCTGAGTCTATCTTTCCCTGAAATTTCAATATATGCATTTTATTTGTCATCAAAATATCTTAAACCTATGTTAATTTTGGCCAAAATTGTTAAGGCATTTTTGAGAATATCAAAAGTTCTGAAGGATTTTACATGTAAATGGTATTTTTTTAAAAGTCATGAACTTAAATATCGTATTTAGAATTTATCCGAGCACGCTGAACTTCTTTTAAAAATGCTTTAAGGTGCCTTGGTGGTTCAAAACACGTATCTGAAGCAAAATTTTGATCTGTCTTTTGAATAGAATGCAGTATTTTCTCTTATCCACAATAGATCGGTGGTTGACTGAGATAAAATAAAAACGGAATTGCAATCATGTGCCGGAAATATTTGGCAATGCAGCTCGTTTATGCATTCTGTTAACAACTCATATTTCCACAACGTTTATCATCATCCCGGATATCCGGTGTTTCGATATAAATTGCACCACGAATGTCAATGCCAAAGTCTCTCTCTCTATAAAGGTGATCTACATCAACAATGGTTGCTTTCAACAAATCTCTCGTTCTCACTTTTCAGTTCCTCCCAAACAGTAAAACATTTTACAAATTCAAACTTACCTATTATAATTTTAAGCTAGCATATTATGTGACTAAATTTTGTTCTTTTTTTAAGACAACATGACACTTTAGGAAATATTTCTCCTATGCAAAGGATTGCAACACAAATCTATGTTATTTATTTTATCCAAGAATTACTTGTAAAGTGTAACTTAATCATATAAATTAACTTGCTAAAGTAACATTTTATTACTAAGGATAAAATTTCACTTTCATCAGCGTATAAATAAAATACAATCACAGACCTACATTTCAAACATAATGTTTATTATTATTATTATTATTATTATTATTATTATTATTATTATTATTATTATTATTATTATTATTATTATTATTATTATTATTATTATTATTATTATTATTATTATTATTATTATTATTATTATTATTATTATTATTATTATTATTATTATTATTATTATTATTATTATTATTATTATTATTATTATTATTATTATTATTATTATTATTATTATTATTATTATTATTATTATTATTATTATTATTATTATTATTATTATTATTATTATTATTATTATTATTATTATTATTATTATTATTATTATTATTATTATTATTATTATTATTATTATTATTATTATTATTATTATTATTATTATTATTATTATTATTATTATTATTATTATTATTATTATTATTATTATTATTATTATTATTATTATTATTATTATTATTATTATTATTATTCTTATTATTATTATTCTTCTTATTATTATTATTATTATTATTATTATTATTATTATTATTATTATTATTATTATTATTATTATTATTATTATTATTATTATTATTATTATTATTATTATTATTATTATTATTATTATTATTATTATTATTATTATTATTATTATTATTATTATTATTATTATTATTATTATTATTATTATTATTATTATTATTATTATTATTATTATTATTATTATTATTATTATTATTATTATTATTATTATTATTATTATTATTTAATAAAATCAACAAATTTAATGGTATATGTGGTAGCATAAAGAGAACCTAAAAAAATACGAGAAGGGAGAATAAATTAAAGTGTTATAAAGTAATGTCAGTTCCTATATTATTATGTGGCAGTGAAAGGGGGGAATAGAAAATGTTTGAAAAAGCGTAAATGAATCTTTTAAGAAATGTAGCAGGTTATGAACTTCTAGATAAAGATAGAAGTGATGACATTCCAATACAATTGCATATTTTTATGCTAACAGATAAAATAAAACAAAATAGAAATACTGGAAGGAACATGTCGACAGAATGAATGGTAGCCGCATTCCATAATTAGTTTTAGATTACAAATCAAGAGGTAGAAGAGATATTGGTAGACCAAGAAAAAGATGGATCCCAAACTTTAAAATGTATGAGACCGGAACAAGCCTTGATGGCTTAAAAAGTAAAAAGTTTTTTATTCTTCTTCTTCTTCCGATTCTTCTTCCTCTTCATCCTCTTCCGATTCTTCTTCCTCTTCTTCCTCCTCTTCCTCTTTTCCTCCTCTTCCTCCTCTTCCTCTTCTTCCTCTTCTTCCTCCTCTTCCTCTTCTTCCTCCTCTTCCTCTTCTTCTTCCTCCTTCCCATCCTTCCCCTTCCTCCCCTTACTCTTCCTCCCCTTCTCTTTGGCCGCGCCGTGGCTCAGTCGTTAGACCGCTTGGCTCTCATCAAGGCGGTCCGGGTTCGATCCCAGGCGACCGCAAAATGAGATTTGTGGTGGACAACACGGCGCAGGGGCGGGTTTTCTCCGGGACCTCTGGTTTCCCCCGCCATCTCATTCCACCGGTGCTCCATCTTCATCTCATATATCATCAGTGTCACCGCCTGCGATGCCGTATGTAGTAAAAGCGGGCGTTAAACACTACACATTTCATTTCTCATTCTTCTCATTCTCATTATCATTATCGTTATCATTATCGTTATCATTATCATTGTCATTGTCACTGTCACTGTCACTGTCATTGTCATTATCATTATCATTATTATGATTATTATTATTATTATCATTATTATTATCATTATCATCACCATTATTATTATTATTTATATTATCATTATTATCATTGTTATCATTATCATTATTATTATCATTGTTATCATTATCATTATTATTATTATCATTATTATCATTATCATCATTATCATTATTATTATCATTATTATTATCATTATTATTATCATTATTATTATCATTATCATTATCATCACCATTATTATTATTTATATTATCATTATTATCATTGTCATCATTACTATTATCATTATTATCATTATTATCATCATTATTATCATTATGATCGTTATGATTATTATTATCATTATGATTATTATTATGATTATTATTATGATTATGATGATGGTTATTGTTATCATTATTATTATCCGTATCATTGTGAGCAAAGAAACTGGTTACAACTTCCATTGTGTCATTAGATGTTGCTCCATCTTGCTGGAAATAACCTTCTCTCAATTCGATATCATCCAGCTGCTCCACAAATGTCTTGAAGATACTTATATAAACTTCAGTGCATACAGCCGTATCAAAGAAAATGGGACCGACGATCCTGTGTTGTCAGTGTTGTCAATTCTGCCAGAGCCACTGAGATCATTAAATCAAATTTCTACATTCTATGAGCTTTCAAAGAGAAGTGGTTCAGGTTTATATGGGTCGCACTGTAGCTACAATACAATCACGTGGAGCCAATCGGTACGTTACATGGAAGTGATGTGATATGGATTACCTACAACAGCGTGCGCGCTCTCTCTCTCTAATTCCCAGGTTTCAAGATAAACTAAGCTCTATGTACGTGATAAGAAATGTAAACGTGAACTAGAATACACGAACATCAGACAGCTTGACTGAATATAATTATGCTGGAACTACTGAGGTACTGTTTTTATAAATACCTGCTAGAGATAACTTAATAATTTCCCCATTTGGTAGGTGATTCACAGAACTGTGACATAGGAAAAAATTTCCTTGTAGGTAAAACCTCTATGTGGCCACCACAAAGCACTTCCCTGTCGGTCTACAATCAGCATGACTAGGTATAACGTGTTTGTTTATCCAAGGGTAGTATTAAACATCCTTGTTGTGACGAGATCCAGTACCTGGCATGCCCCATTCCTTAGGAATACTACATGCCTTATTTTATTTACATTATATACAACGTTTACAATAATTTTACATATCTTGTATTTGTATTGAAATGTTTCCTACAATATTTTACAATATTCTTATTAAAATAGTTGCAATTAATTAGCAGTTTTATTGAATTTTTATGCTTCATTTGCCTACTCTATATCTGTGAAGTTTATTGATTTAACAAATTTGATGAAACATGTTAGATGTGTGTTAATAAGTCCTCTTTGGTAATGGGCCACGCGCATTGTCTGCTTTTTATTTCCCTGATCATTTCGGTTCTTTGTTTATGATTGGACATCGGAATATTATGTGGTTTACTGTTTGGTCCTCTTCTTGACATTTGCAGACTGGGCTATCTAGTAAAGCAAATCCATGGCGGTATGAACGGAGCTTTCCATGTCCTGTGACAATTGCTGTAAACTCTTGGCATATGGGCAGTTCTTGTTTTAGTTTATTTCTCACGGATGGGAAGAATTCTTTGGTGATGGCTCCTTTCCTTGATGCTGTCCATTGCAGTTGCCATACGTTCAGTCCAGTGTCTCTCTCGATGCTTATCAGGACTTCTTTAGGTGCTTTATTATATTGTATTTCACGATCTTCCCAAGCAGCCTCTTTTGCTAGTCTGTCTACTATTTCATTGCCATATATGTCCGAGTGTGCTTTCACCCATCAAAAATGCAGCATCCAGTCTGATGTTCTCAGGTCGAGGATTTTAGCTTTGATTGCCTCAGTCAGGTAACTGTGTTTCGAGTTGTTTTTAAGGAGATCCAGTGTTATCCTGCTATCAGTGAACAATGCAACTCGTTTATCAGCGTACCCTTCATTTTCTAGTTCCATTAGTTTCTTCAACGCCTCAAGAATTGCAAGTTGCTCTGCCTGGTTATTTGAGCATCGAGCATGCAGCTTGAACTTTAACTTATGGGTCAACATGCCGTTTATTGTGTGTGTGTGTGTGTGTCTGTGTGTCTGTCTGTCTGTGTGTTTGTGTGTGTGTGTGTGTGTGTGTGCGTGTGTGTGTGTGTGTGTGTGTGTGTGTGTGTGTGTGTGTGTGTGTGTGTGCGTGTGTGTTACTGTCCTCCGAGTCTAGGAGCAACATACTTGCCTCTGGTCCCCTATTACTACTACTAAATAACTTTTACAGCCCCTTTTGGGCCCCAGCCTTCCTCAGTTTTTGCCTCCATTCATCCCTGTCTTCTGCTTTTCGCCTCCACATTCGGACTCCCAAAATCTGTAAGGCATCTCTGCTTACTGTATCTTCCCAACGGTTTTTTGGTCTTGTATTGTACAATTTTCCTTCTAACACTTTTTTGGGGGATCCGTTTCTCTTCCATTCTTTGAACATGTCCCGCCCATCTTAATCTTCTAATTTCTTGTGCTATGTAAATATCTTTGTATATCTCATAATTCTTTATTAACCCTTAATCACCCAGGTATAATATTACTCACATAACTACCCAGGTGTGGTCTGACAGACCGGAATAAAAATTATTACACAAAAATAAAACAATTGCCATGGAAGATTTAAGCATGTTTTTAGTTAATACTTTTAAATGCATACGACACGAATCACAACATTGAAATTTCATAAATAAATTAACTGAATAACTAAAAATATTAATACTCATAAGTGACAAAAACTATGAATTTGTTTCATACATCTAAAAAAACATCCAATGTGTTATGGATTTTGCCCGGTTGTTTATGATTTATTTATAGAAATTGTTAGTTTAGGAACACATGTATATAATTCAAGTAAGATTTTCAGAATAAATATGTTTATTCAATAAAACTAAAAACAACATTTTGAGGATATTGTGACTTTGTGGGTTCGTGAAATGAAAAGTCCAATTGCACCACTCAAAAATGTTCTTTATTTCCACCGACTTACAGTTGAACACAGAATTGCCAATTACACAGAATTACGTAATGCACACAATTACGATTCACCAGTTCGTCCGTTACAGTTCCACTGCACGCTCACAGTTACGCACACTCTTCCGTTGCACGTACACAGTCTTCTCGTCCGTTCACTAACACGGCACTCCTTCGCTGCTTGCCAAGCACTGACTGTCCTCACTCATTGCAGCCCTTTTTATAGGAATATCACTGTTTTCTAGAAGTCTCTGGTTTCAGTGAATCACCGCGAAGGTTCCAGACGGTCGTGGAAAGGGGAAGAGGCGGCCAGCGACAAGTGACACTTCCCTAATCATCCCCTCAGTTAGTGACTGAGACTAATGGGTGGGTGTGGCCCTGAATATTTCACGTCTGACCCTCCTGCTGGCCAGTTCTATAGGGAGTTCGGACGTTCGGGTGGCAATATAAATTCAATACGTTTTGTTTATTACATACCTCGATTAAACATATTTACAAGCCTTCTCTGAAAGGCCTATCAAACATACACAAACAGAGACATATCTTCATGTAAGCTGACAATTTTGGCATGTTTTTACAGAACATTCCAAGCATATAGGTTTTCTGAGGGAGCGGCACATGTATGCAGTTTTTCTTCTTTTGCTTGAAGGACATATGTAGCACACCTTTCTCTTCTGAAGTTTCTCTTCAAAATATGGTAGTACCTCTATACTATACGATCAAAATCGGTATCATTCATAGCTAATACCATGACATAGCTAATACCCAGGTGTGGTCTCTGAGACCACGCAGAATAAACTGTAAACCACAAAGCTGCACCTAGTACAACGAAACACACAGGCACTAGCCGACAACAATGACGGATTACGTGTCTGCCTAGTTGTGTTAACTCAGCAAGTTTAAAAGAAACAAACAGTACTACCAACCTCTGAGGTCTGGCAGACCGCACCTGGGTGATTAAGGGTTATACCTGTTTCGCCATACTCCATTAACTTTAGCTGGTCCATATACCCTTCGAAGTATCTTCCTTTCGAATATTAATAGTTTCTCCTCCATGGCTTGAGTCAATGTCCAAGCCTCGCAGCCATATATTAACACTGGTTTAATCAATGTTTTATATAATCTTATTTTTGTTTTACGGAATATTATTTTATTCCTAAATATTTTCTGTAATGAGGCATATGCTTTGTTTGCTGCTGTTATCCGAGCCTTTATTTCCTCGTTTTCATCATTTTTATTATTTATAATTGCTCTTAGATACTTGAAGCTATTAACTGTGTCCAGATGATTTTCTCTGGTGCTGGTATTTCTGCTTTTGTACTTACTACTTCTCTTTTTTATCATAGCTTTTGTTTTCTCTTTATTTATCATAAGTCCTACTTCCTGTACATTCTCCTCCAGTTTTGTGTATATTTCTGAGACTGCCTTGTTGCTTCTCCCCACTATATTTACGTCATCTGCATATGCTAATAGCTGTACAGATCTATAATATATTGTGGATTTTACATTCACTGGTAGTTTCCTAATAATATATTGCAGTGTTAAGTTAAACAAGGTGGGTGCCAGCCCATACCCTTATTTTAGTCCATTTTCTATATTAAAACTGTCTGTTATGTGCTTCCCAATTTTAATTTGGGCTGCAGTATCATCCATTGTGGCCTTCACTAAGTTTATTAACTTCTCTGGAATTTGAAACCCTTCCATAATATAATATATATTTCCCCTTTCTAAGCTGTCATATGCTTTCTCTGGTCCCCTATGTCAGGATGAAATCTAGCAGAGGTCCTAAAAATGCTTAGCATGACTTCCTTCGAAAGGAAAGTAAAGCCAGTGCTCAAGTGTTGGTAGTCTTGGGTTACGAAAAAGAACCGCAGGTTTCATAAACACACTCCAGATCAAAATTAAGTGGTTCTACACCCCTAAAATACAGTGACAAAAACACAAAGTTCAACTTAAACTCCTGTGTCACCTAAATTGTTATCACAATCATCTTATCTTTTACACAAATACACAACTTTAACACGTCTCTTCAATGTTTATTTATGCCTCCTTACCATGCACAAACTTGTGCTGCTAGTAATCTCTCTAATGTACACACAGGTTCACCTCTACCACGGAGCTGCACGCCGATTCTGAACACAGCTCCGATATTCGCTCGTGAACTGCTTCATTGCCTGTCTGGCTATATTTTGGTATAATTATTTTGAATGTTCTTTACCTTGTACCAGTACAGGAACTTGCAGTACTTGCTGTATTGCTTTCTTCATTTTTTGGGTAACAACTCTAATTTCTCCGCCCCCCCCCTCTCTCTCTCTCTCTCTCTCTCTCTCTCTCTCTCTCTCTCTCTCTCTCTCTCTCTCTCTCTCTCTCTCTCTCTCTCTCTCTCTCTCTCTCTCTCTCTCTCTGCCAACTCCGGTAGCGTAGATGGTAGCGCGCCTGCCAAACGTTCTAAAGGTCTTGCGTTCGAATCTCAGTCAAGGTGAGTTACCTTGATAAAGTTTTTCCAGGGTTTTCCCTTATCCCATAAGACGAATGTTGGGTAACTCTAAGCTCTATGGACCCTGGGCTCATTTGGGCATCATTTCATCAATTTCATTCATTTTCCGATATAACTTAACGTCGGAGGACGTAAATTACAACAACAAAAGTCTCTCTCTCTCTCTCTCTCTCTCTCTCTCTCTCTCTCTCTCTCTCTCTCTCTCTCTCTCTCTCTCTCTCTCTCTCTCTCTCTCTCTCTCTCTCTCTCTCTCTCTCTCTACTGCTCTTAAAATTTCAACAGCTTCAGTGTAGTCCATATTTACATTAAAATAACCCGCCATTTTATACAACTATTATTCAATTCATTTCACGGATTTGAATGAGGTGATTGACACATTCCACAAGAAAACAAAGTTGGCATTACCGGCGTGTTATAAAGGAAAACGCTTTTACTACATACGGCACTGCAGGCGGTGACACTGATGATGCATGAGATGAAGATGGAGCACCGGTGGAATGAGATGGCGGGGAAACAGGAGGTCCCGGAGAAAACCCGCCCCAGCGCCGTGTTGTCAACCACAAATCTCACTTTGCGGTCGCCTGGCATCGAACCCGGGCCGCCTTGGTGAGAGCCAAGCGGTCTAACCACTGAGCCGCGGCGCGGCCTGGCGTGTTATAAGCTTTTGAGTACTGAGCAAAAGAATTTTCTACTTCTGATACAGCCGTGAACTACTAAAATATCAACTTTTATATCAATGTAAAAATTTCCTTTTAGTTTTTAAATATTTTCGCCAAATACGAGATAAAACAATAAATCAGAATCATTAGGTATTGTGTTAGATAATCGACTAACTTGGACTGATCATATAGAAAACATGCGGTAAAATAATAAATCATTATATCTCTTAAGATATTTTAGCAAGTACAACAATACAAATATCCTAAAATTAATATACTATGGATGTATCTATCCATATCTAATCTATGGAATAGAAATATGGGGTTCAGCAGCCAAAACACACATGGATAAACTGCTTATTTACCAAAAAAAAGTGTGTTAGTGTCATGTATAATCTAAAAGCAAGATAATCTTGCTGGGATACCTTTATAAATAAAAAATAATCACCATCTACTCTCTGCTATAATGTTTATTGTGGACAAGTGTAATCCAGTTAAAAACAATCAGGTACATGAACATAACACCAGAACCAATATGAATTACTATAGAGATAGTGTAATTAAAACTGTCTCTCAAAAGGATGTACATATACTAGGAATTAAGCTTTACAATAAACTGCCATCTGATAGCTAGCATCTCAAAACAGCAGTTTAAATGGAAGATAAAGGCTTTCCTCATAAATAAATGTTTATATAACTTAAACGAATTATGACATTGCAGCTTTAATTATACTTCAAAGTGATAAATTCATTAAGCTGATTAAGGGACCATGTGTAGAATAAGTTTCTAATGCTGCAATTGACTATGAAAATTAGTTTCTAATGTAGTAGAATTGACTTTGTATAATTAGTATTAACGATGAAAAATTGACTGTCAGAAATTATAACCAACAATCTATTGACAATTATTATTATTATTATTATTATTATTATTATTATTATTATTATTATTATTATTATTATTATTATTATTATTATTATTATTATTATTATTATTATTATTATTATTATTATTATTATTATTATTATTATTATTATTATTATTATTATTATTATTATTATTATTATTATTATTATTATTATTATTATTATTATTATTATTATTATTATTATTATTATTATTATTATTATTATTATTATTATTATTATTATTATTATTATTATTATTATTATTATTATTATTATTATTATTATTATTATTATTATTATTATTATTATTATTATTATTATTATTATTATTATTATTATTATTATTATTATTATTATTATTATTATTATTATTATTATTATTATTATTATTATTATTATTATTATTATTATTATTATTATTATTATTATTATTATTATTATTATTATTATTATTATTATTATTATTATTATTATTATTATTATTATTATTATTATTATTATTATTATTATTATTATTATTATTATTATTATTATTATTATTATTATTATTATTATTATTATTATTATTATTATTATTATTATTATTATTATTATTATTATTATTATTATTATTATTATTATTATTATTATTATTATTATTATTATTATTATTATTATTATTATTATTATTATTGTTGTTGTTGTTGTTGTTGTTGTTGTTGTTGTTGTTATTGTTGTTGTCGTCGTCGTCATCATCATCATCATTATTATTGAATTCGGTATTAAGTTTGATTTTTCTCCATCTTAAGTAAACTCCTGGCCACATCCATGTATAAGGATCTTGTATCCCGCACTTTGATATTCTGTAAGGAGGTCAATTTATTTCTAGGCGTTATCTCTACAGATGCCAGTTCGATCCAGTCCCATCTAATCTCCAAGACAGATAAAGACACGACCAAGTGTGCATTCCTCAACATGCAACATAATGGGAAATTACAGAGCTAATTGGATTAATGCTGTGAATTACATTATTGAACAATTACAATTTTGGAACATAGCTACAAAATCAATCAAAATTACTTATAATATAATAAAACGATTTAACCATTTTTCAAAGTATTCCTCTACACATCGATAAATTTTTGAATAAGATGAAACCAATTCTTAAAGCAATAATGCCATTTCTCTTCTAATACTCCAGAAATAATGTTTTTATAATGCTCCAATCCATCCGATAGCCAAAAACTAATTCCACGCACTTTTTTTAATTTTTGCAAACAAAAGAAATAGAAAAGGTACTAGGGCATGGCGTATCGGTTCTGATGGCGTTTAGGACCTCTAATACTCAGTCATAGGATTATTACTGTTCTCTCTTTTTTTTTTTCTTTCAAAATTTACATCCTCCAACGTTCACTAATATCGAACGATGAAAGGAATGATGCTCAAATGAAACCAGGGTTCATAGAGCTTAGAGTTATCCTTTCAGGATAAGGGAAAACCAACGTTAAGTCATACCGGACGATGAATGAAATAATACTCAAATGGGTCCAGTGTCCATAGAGCTTAGAGTTACCAGATTTTCGTACTTCAGGATAATGGAAAACCTCCAATGTTAAGTCATATCAAACTATGAATGAAATTATGCTCAAATGAGTCCAGTGTCCATAGAGCTTAGAGTTACCAGATTTTCGTACTTCAGGATAATGGAAAACCTCCAATGTTAAGTCATATCGGAAAATGAATGAATGATGTTCAAATAAGTACAGGATCCATAGAGCTTAGAGTTACCAGATTTCATATTTCATGATAAGGGAAATCCTCCAACGTTGCCACATTTGGGCGATGAATGAAATGATGTTTAAATGAGTCCAGGATCCACAGAGCTTAGAATTACCAGACATTCATCTCACAGGATAGTGGAAAACCTCCAACGTTAAGTCATATCGATCCATGAATGAAGTAATGCTCAAATGGGTCCAGGATCCATAGAGCTTGGAGTTACCAGACATTCATATCTCAGGATAATGGAAAACATCCAACGCTGTCATATCGGACGATGAATGAAATGATGTTGAAATTAATCCAGGGTTCACAGAGCTTATAGTTACCAGATATTCATCTTTCAGGATAAGGGAAAAAGTTAAGTCATATCGAACGATGAATCAAATGATGTTCAAATGAGTCCAGGATCCATAGAGCTTAGAGTTACCAGATATTCATTTTTCAGGATAAGGAAAACCTCCAACGTTAAGTCATATCGATCGATGAATGAAGTAATGCTCAAATGGGTCCAGGTTCCATAGAGCTTGGAGTTACCAGACATTCATATCTCAGGATAATGGAAAACATCCAACGTTGTCATATCGGACGATGAATGAAATGATGTTGAAATTAATCCAGGGTTCACAGAGCTTATAGTTACCAGATATTCATCTTTCAGGATAAGGGAAAAAGTTAAGTCATATCGAACGATGAATCAAATGATGTTCAAATGAGTCCAGGATCCATAGAGCTTAGAGTTACCAGATATTCATCTTTCAGGATAAGGAAAACCTCCAACGTTAAGTCATATCGATCCATGAATGAAGTAATGCTCAAATGGGTCCAGGTTCCATAGAGCTTGGAGTTACCAGACATTCATATCTCAGGATAATGGAAAACATCCAACGTTGTCATATCGGACGATGAATGACATGATGTTGAAATTCATCCAGGGTTCACAGAGCTTATAGTTACCAGATATTCATCTTTCAGGATAAGGGAAAAAGTTAAGTCATATCGAACGATGAATCAAATGATGTTCAAATGAGTCCAGGATCCATAGAGCTTAGAGTTACCAGATATTCATCTTTCAGGACATGTCGGAGGATGATTGATGTTTAAATGAATCCAGGGTCTATAGAGCTTTGTTACCAGATATTATTCATCTTTCAGCATAAGAGAAAACCTCCAGCGTTAAATCATATCGAACGACGAATGAAATGATGCTCAAATGAGTGCAAGTTCTATAGAGTTTGGAGTTACCAGTCACTTATCTTCCAGAATAAGTGACAAACCTGGAGAAAGCGTTATCCAGATAACTCACCGTGACCGAGATTCAAACTCGGGACCTCTTGAATGCGAAGCAGTCACCCTACCACCTGTGCTACAGATGCAAGTGATCTTGTATACGACAGTGTGTTACCATAATGCAAAATTATTTTCAAAACATTGTAGTATACAATTATTTAAGTACCAAGTGTCAATTATGGTAGTTCTATCTTCAAATAATACAATAGCAATAGGGTCAATTTGGGGGGGGGGAACAAAGAAACAACCAAAGTAACAATAATCTAATCAGCACTACGTATTCGTCACAATTTTGTAAACTTCCGTTTTGTTCAGGAGACACTTTTCATGATCATGACACGAAATCCATGTTACAAACCAGTAACAATATTCCAAACCAGTTTTGCAGTACCGCCGTGGAACTTTTGCCGAGTTATTATGCACCAATCAATGTGTTATTTTTGGAGCTGAAGTCAGTTTATCTGGAACCCGTCGAGAACGAAGTTTTCCCCAAGTCTAACTGTTGATGTAAAATGTCTGCGATTTGACTCATACCAATGCCCAATAGATTCATAACAAGCCTGCCAATCTGCTTCAAGCATTGCTCCAACAGCGGCAGTGCTTTACGTTAGTAATAATAGCACTTGGGCTATTTCCTTCACGAAATTCGCCTCTAAGAATGAATTTAGACATTCTTAGATGACGCTTCTTCGCAAATGCAGTTTAAAGTCTATTTTTGAATTGTTTAGGTGTTTATCAACTAAAAGATTAGCTTGCCCGCCACTGTTAGGAGGCGATAGAGTGTCTATGTCACGTTTAAAAGATCGCGAGTTCCAATCTCGGTCAGGATGAGCTATCTTCCTCGTGTATCGGGTGCTTTATTCCTTAAACTGGGACGCTGGCTAGATGCCGCACCAAGACGGAAGGCACGCTTGCCACAGGACATTCTATTTCTATGAAATTCTGAAGTTTACATTCTGATCAATTGAAATTTAAAATAAAATAAAAATAAAAAAGGACGAGTAATTTGGATTGGGTTTCCCCTTATCCTGAAATACAAGGATGTTCAATAAAGAATGATCATAATTTTTTACGGTCATAATTTTTCGCACTAAAATTCAATCTCATTATATTCTGTAGCTTAATGTGAAACAAACACGCCGTAGTAGTTTCATTGTTGTAACTCCTGGCTCCCGCCTGTGAGAACCAGGCAAGTCCATATTCAATACCGCCTACCGCTGCAATGGAGGTAACATTCAGTTAAAGTTGATGTTAGAGGAAGATCCGGAGTTTCTTTCAAACGTGATCACTGCTGATGAAACTTGGCTACACCATTTTGATCCTGGGAGCAAACATCAAAGCTCAGTGTGGAAATCTCCTTCATCACCAACCCCCAAAGAAGCAAAATTGGCTGCTTATGCTGGGAAAGTTATGGTCATTTCATTCTTTGATATTCATGGAATGGTTTATCAGCATGTTGTACCTGCACACACGTCAGTAACTCGACAATACTACAGGGATGTCCTGAAAACATTGCAAGTCCATATTAGGCCCAAAAGACCACATTTCCGTGAAGCAGGCTGGATGCTGAACCACGATAATTCGTGGTCGCATATTGCCAATGTTGTTGCTGAATATCTTGTAAAAATGAACGTGAAGTACTTCTCTCACCCTCCCTATAGTCCGGATTTAGCCCCATGTCGCTCTTTTCTATTCCTTAACTTGAAGAAACGCCTTCGTGGGAGGCATAATCCATCACCAGAAGCAGCAGTAAAGGCTGCGGAGGCGATTTTGAAGGATGTCTCAGAAAAAGGTTTCCAGCATGTCTTTGAAGACTGGCAGAAGCGCTGGGACAAGTGCTTCGCATTCAGGGGAGAGTATTTTGAGAAGGACCATCAAACTTATGAGGATGAGTAAAGGTATGTTGTCAATAAAAAATTGTGATCACTCTTTATTGAACAGCGCTCATATGAATGTCACGTAATTATAAGCTTTATGGACTTTAGGGTCATTTGAGCATCATTTCATTCATCGTTCGATATGTCTTAACGTTGGAGGACCTTCTTCTTCTGCTCCTCCTCCTTCTACTCCTCCTTCTCCTCCTCCTCCTCCTCCTCCTCTAGCTTCCCTAGTTATACCACTGCCGTGGTGTTAAGCGATTGTTGGTCCTCTACACCTATGCCCTTAGGCGTCCGGTTGAGGTACAGAAACTCTACATCAGATAGAGAACCCAGGATGAATGAATGATCAGCCCGATGACTGGAATGAGAGTGAGAGAAGTAAATGAACGGAAGGCGGGTGAAGTGGATGAAAGAAAAGATGTTAATGGAGCAAATGGTCGGATGAGATGGCGGGGGAAACCGGAGATCCCTAAGAAAGGCCACCCCACTGCTGTGTTGTACACCACGAATCTCACATGAGGTCGCCTAGGATCCAACCGGGCCGCCTTGGTGAGAGTCAATCGGTCTAACCACTCGGCCACGACGCGGTCCTGGAGGACGTTAATTAAAAAAATAGCATTCTAAACATGGTCAGTGTAGTCCTGTGTATATTTTCTTACGTAAGTCAAAATCTCTCTCACACCACATTTACGCAGACATTTCTTTCTAAAAGTGCTTTTTATAATTCACAGAGTCTCAAAACATGTAATTAAATTGCAGAGAAACTAAAAATCAGATAGAAATACAATGTGTTTGCGTGACAACTTTAAAACAAAAGTTGGTTAAACACCAAATTTGGTAAAGAGAGTCAGCCTGAAAAATACAATGCCATGGCCGGGATTTGAAAGACGGATGTTCTGGTTTCTCTTCAGTCGCTCTAACCCATTGAGCTACCATGGCCAACGTGCCGTTCTGAGATTAAATTCTCCAATTGACTCATATATTTCTCCGGCAGACCACTAGGGGCTCTCACATCCGAGATACACCGTTTGTGGCGACTTACTAGTCCCAAGGCTTCATCATTTAACTCTTATTATTTTAGTTAATTGATGGAAATTAATCATTTCTTCATACTAGCCGTATATAGCCTATATAGAGGCAACCTGAAAAATGTAATGCCATAGTCATAGAAGCTCAATGAATAAGAGAGACAGGACGGAAACCAGAAGATCCGTGGTTCGAATCCCGGCGGATGGCATTGAATTTTTCAGGTTGACTCTATTTATCGAAAACCTTAGCCTATATACGGTTAGTTTGAAAAATTCTACGTACTTCATATTGCTATTTAGAAGTTATTCTACATCTAATTCTATGCCTAAATACTTGAACGTTTTGTGTCTTTTTCTATTTACATTCTTCACAATATTGTCTGCAAAACATAATACATTCATGTCCAGAATCTAATCCCTTACGAATTACTTGTCTGCAATCTTATCTAAATGTATGTTGAAAATCGTTGTTAAAAATAATCAAGTTAATATTCACAACACTACAGCAATTGGTTCAGAATTTTCTTTCTAGCCAACAAGAGTGGTTTGAAACTAACTTTGTTTAAGAAAGAAAAAGGATTTACTTCTGTCCAAAAGATAGCTACTTATTACTCAAATATCCATTATAATTGCATACTTCGAAGTGTTTATGCAGGCCAAGGACTTTCACGATTGTTTGATGGGAAAATTACTGTGACACGGCCAATCTGAATGGAAATTGGCCAACTGGAAGTGACTGTTTACACACCTGTGTTCAAAGCTCAGCGCCGGAAACGAGAGGCACCGGTTTATAGCCTGCCAAAATCGAGACCGGAATATCAACGATGGACAGACAAGCTCTACTCTAAAACGTTTTAGAAACAAATGCGTAAATACTGGGGATGGTCCCTCAATACCTGCGTGCTATCGACATCGAAAGATATTTAAAAAAAACTCGCGAAGTAGTTTTTCGATACTTCATTTGTGATTCTACACTTTTATTTTATTTTGAAATCACGAGAATTGTCGCAAGTACAACATTTTAAAAAACATGTACCTAATCAGAGAAAAATGTTAACCAATTGGAAGGCAACAAATGTATAGCACTCTCTCTTCAAAAGAGTTTAGTCCGTTACTGGCAGTTACAACAGACACAAGATCAACTTAAACTCTCTGTTCTGCGCTCCATACTGGTAAAACTGGATAAGTTCACAAACTTTTCTTTATTTTATTTTACGTGTTACCTATGGCAAACCCTGACAGATTACTAGGAATATGGTGCCTGTACAGCAACATTCCGCACGAAAATAATCATGTATCACGTTCACTAATGCCCGATTTCACCAAGAGATGTTAAAATCGACGTTAATAAATGTAACGTATCAATTGTCACAGCGCTAAAACTAATGTTAAATTTCTTGCATTTCACCAACCTGTTTTCTTAAAATGTTAACAAACCTGTGTTAACGCCAAGAAACTTGTAAATATCACAGCTATAGAAGGCTATGGATGATTTTCTGAACGCACTCCGATGCGTTTTTGTTTTCATTTTCGTCTGCACAAATGGCGGATTAACAAAATCATAAACAAAGCAGTGAGACAAATTTCTGATCGACAGAGAAAGAATTGTTAATTGAAATGGTGAGGAAGTGTAAGGATATCGTGGAAAATAAGAGAACGGACGCAGTGAATGTAAAAGAGAAAGATGTCGCGGGGAAAATATTGGAAACGAATTTAATTCAAATGCATGTGTCACTACTACAAGCACCAAACAACTTGTCAGTATTACGTAAATTTAAAACGAGGAGCGAAGAACTAGTGCCTTAAACGTTTCAAGACGGGAGGTGAATAATGTATTATCCATATAAATCAGTGAATTATAAAATCGCAAAGTTATTAATACTTGAAGCAAAGGCGAGATCGGCATATTCCTTTCGATGTATATTCTAACTCATTATTACGTAAATTTAAAACGAGGAGCGAAGAAGCACAAGTGACTTACACGTTTCAAGACGGGAGGTGGACAATGTATTATCCACATAATTCAGTGAATTATAAAATCGTAAGGTTATTGATACTTGAAGCAAAGACGAGATCGGCATATTCCTTTCGATGCATATTCTAACTCATTATTACGTAAATTTAAAACGAGGAGCGAAGAAGGACATGTGACTTGAACGTTTCAAGACGGGAGGTGGACAATGTATTATCCACATAATTCAGTGAATTATAAAATCGCAAGTTTATTGATACTTGAAGCAAAGGCGAGATCGCCATATTCCTTTCGATGCATGTTCTAACCTCTCTTGTACTTCCGCAGTAACCTTCATAGCAACATGTTTCGACAGTCTATACCTCCGTAAAACAGTTTTCTTCGGATAGTTCCTCAAAATCATTTCTCCTCGTAGGCCGTACTCTATTATGAATGCCATTTAGACGGTCTTAAACATAGCAAATCAACATCAATAGCTGAGTTCATGCTCACCATCTTGACTATTTACAATTGTTACGGACTTAACAAAACCCAGCTATGGCGTTGAATTTTTCAGTCTGATTCTACGTTTCCAAAATATGACATAACTTCTGTGCCTTAAAGAGATCTAGTTATAGGCTATAGTACATCTAACTGTAAATACGTGGTATGCACAGTAAAACCTAATTTTTGTGTATTTTGGGTTGTTTTGTCTTCACCTAAGTGTTATACAATAAGTATTTTTCAGCTAATCGCAGAACTAGAAGTCGTGAAATGCAAATGTGATGACATAATGATATACAAACAAGTAAGGTGTATATTTTGTGCGTCTAGGCACATATTTGCACACGAATGGTCACGTTGTTGCCATACGGTGGCTAAGTCTTTAAAGTTCTTCACGTTGTGAAGCAATTGTTTTGCTCTCTTTGGATTTCAAATGGAATGCTCAAGCACACTGTTTTATATTCAAACAGATGCAGCAAACAGGCCGAACTACTAGTGTCACCATGTGGCAGGCACCTGTTTTAAAACACTTTTGATTAACTAAACAAGCCTGTACTTGCCAAGTGTCAAGCACCAAAGGATATTTGCTTCCTGAGTAAGCCGCCCATATTTGCACATTTGTCTTAGTATGTGTTACTGAACACGTAATTACTATGTACTTCACGTACTGAAAGAGTGCGGAAAAACAGCTTTGATCTTGAATACAAAAACTGATCCGGTGTGTTCAATCCTTCAACTTCCAAGTTCCTTGTATGGGATTTCCACCAGAAAATTTCGATCCAAAATCGTAACAGAAATGCAGGTTTCCATTCACTTATATATATATATATATATATATATATATATATATATATATATATATATATATATATATATAAGACTTCATATTTTATATCAGAAAAGCATGAATATTTAAAAATCCAGACCAATAACAAGGTGCAAGTACATCGAAAATGATTATCTCTAAAAATTTATTTGACGTAGGCTAGAATCCTACGGAGGGAATCCGCTACGTCGACCAGACTTGATCTATTGTGCCTGTGCCCGAAGAGAGAATCCCCGGGAGGAAGTATGAGGCGAGAGGTGACAGAGCGCGGTCGACACAAAGATTCACACTCTTCCTACTATTGGCCAGTTAGTAACTCTCCGGCAAACCCAGCACCTTTAGGAGACCGCGCAAAGTCCAGTGCCCATAAGGAAAATCATAAATTTCTTGCAAATGTGCAAACAAAATGTCTAAGGTGGCCGCTCTCCCTTTTGCATAGAATCTATAAATTTCTCGACGAATTAAATCGCATGTGAAATTATCTACTTTAGAGAAACGTTTCCTTTTGTTTTCACACTTGATTGGCGTCTTTGTTATTCCTTTCGTCACAATATTTCTTACTGTATTTCTGTGAAAACTCAGAATTTATCATCAGGTTCATTGCATAACCTCTTACCAAGATTATTTGTCAGCAAATATTTATATGTGTTCAAAACAAGCGCTTGAGTTTACTTAGAAACAGTTCCCGTTATAACTTTGTTTTTTGAGGCTTTTCCAGTAATATAACTCGGCGCAGTTATTCACATTGCCTTCACTTTGATTATTTTCACGTGACTGAAAGTTATCTACTACTTCATTTGCATTTACCACTGCATTTACCTCCCACGGTCTCCACATTGTGACACACAACGAATTTCTGCACGTAATGAAACAAATCAACTGGAAGTTGGAACTTTGGCAACTGAGACTCCACGTGGAGTAGACATGCGTCTGTCACTTCTAGAAAATCAGGGTTGCTATTGGTCCTCAACGACAGTGTTCCATTTCTGAAGTGTGGAAATAGATTTATGACGGTCATTAGTGGACGGGAGTGTCAGGTTCCTTTGACTCCGAACTGCACATGCGTTAACTAAACAGACTTTACCTCTGACGCTACTAAAAGGAACCTCGGGCAGAATATTCCAGCCCCTCTCGAATGGGAGTTGTTCGGTTGTGTTGGACTCGAGGAGGCAGTGTGTTCCCGATACCCGCGGGAGATCGGGTACTTCCGGCCAGACTACGGCCTCCCGGAGCGGGTAGAGGGTTGCCTCAGAAGTCCCGGGTACTAGCCTGCAGAGCTAGTAGGTGTGCTAGATCACCATGCGGCCCCACCGAGGTTATTCGGTAGTCTTCCCTGCGGGCGCGTAAGTGGTGTATCCACTTCCATACAGTCTTGACGTTGTCGTCGATGGGGTGGGGGGTTAGACTCCAGTTATTGCCCTATGGAAAGAGCCCCGGAGTTTCCATCGCTCCCGGGTTGTTAGAGGCCGGAGTCGTCGTACTCTGGCGTAGACCTCGCGATGGAAAAGAAAAAAATCCTACCCACCCTGTTCCTTAAACATCCCAATTACGGGCCCGGAATCGGTGACCGTCCTACCGGAGGAGGAAGTGTTTATCAAAAGCATGCAACGCCGAAACTCCCTTCGGCACTTCTACCCTGAAAGAGACTACCAGCTGAGAGATGATATTAAACAATGAAGATGAAATGGGGGGGGGACAGGCGAAACACCCCGGAAAACTCATGAGTCAGGTACGTCGGCCACGGGCATCAAACTCGGACTTATCGAATGCGGGCCAAAGATGATTCCCGCCTGAGCCTTCGGCTTATATGGCGTAACTTTGCATTCGGAATGAAAACTGCTGCTTTCAGAAAATTCAGATAATATATTTCGTTTGTCACTGAAATATCTTTAACTTCCAGTATTTCAATCCAAATATGACAAAATTTTTGTGAAAATCAACATTTTTAAAAGTTTTCCACGAAAGCATAGAGGGAGAATCTTTGTATAAAAAAAGTGCACAGAATTTATGTTTTTAACTTTGTGGAGTCAACCATTTTCCAAATATTACTTATTATTTGCTCTAATTTATAGAGGACAGAATGATCCCTTTGCATATAACGCCAAACTGCGGTTTTTAGTATTGAAAAATTGACTAACGCTAATCCATCGACATCTTTTTAAACTGAAGTTGAATAAAATGTACTGCCCCGGGTGAGGATCGAACTCACGACCTTAAGATTATGAGACTTACGCGCTGCCTACTGCGCTACCGAGGCATGTGCTACAAAGGCTTTTGAAAATCACATATACCACATCTCCTTGTTTAAATTTGTCTAGTCCTGATGATGCCTATTCAGTTGGGTTAAAACGATGTGTTAGTTGATATTTCAGGATGTAGTGGTGAAATAACTGACGTTATGTGATTATATACATTGGTATAAATAGTTTTCTTTAAGTATTTTCTTGTCATCAAACAAAAGCTTCATAATTGTTCTACTAGTGCTATAATTTACATTTGCATTGCCTGCTTAATTATGCTGTTATATTATTTACATTTAGAGAGTGTGTTTGAAGACTGTTTTCTTTTTAATCAATTTGTGAATACCAACAGCAGTCTCGTCAGCTTGATCCACAGGGTCTAACAGTTTGTTTATATATACCACGGAAAGGATCAAAGTACCTGATCTCAAAATAACTGTAAGTATAGTGGCCGCGTTTAAACCATCCCCAACCGGCTCTCTTTGTAGGGGAAAACTATTCCTCCCCCTAACCACAATGTCATAAACATCTTAGAAAACACCAACCGGGGTCAGAGGTGAAGAATGCTAGGCACGTGTTTACAGCTGAGAATATCCAAGGTTGCCGTTGTTTAACATAACGTTTAGAGGCAAAATATAAATAAAGCAATGATTAATGTTTCCTATAAGTAATAGATAATGTTACAACGCTTTGTAACATGACTGAAAAGAGATATGTCACCTATGTTATGCTATTAGTACTTATATTACGTACAAGAACTAAGTGCGTATTATTAGCATAATATCTAAAGAACGTTTAGTAAAATATCATTACAATTTTCAAATGGTTAAATTGCATCAATGTTTATGAATTTGCGAGGGATATTTACATGCGAATTAAAGAAGCACTTTGGATATTTTGGTAGTTAATAATAATTTATAAGCAAAGACTGCACGTTAGAGCTTTGTTTATTGCAATCGTGAGCAGATTTATTCTAAAACATTTTCCTTTATTCTATGGCAGCTACAGTTGGTGAATTTTTGTTGATTTAACAAAGCAATAAACACTTCAAAAGTAAAAAAAAGTAAAAAAGACGAACCAATGTATTAAAGAAAAACTAGTAAGGAAACTCTATTAACTCTTTTTAAATTTTCGAAGCTTTTAACAAGGATGTCTGCCAATTTTACAAGTTTGAATAACGTTAAGCAGTATATTTTTTGGGGGAGGGGGGCTCTTCTGCTAAACACAATTTAAATAAGTAATCACGTACACTCCGCATAATAATTAAATATGTCATAAACGCTTTACAACTCGAGAAAGTTTAGAAATACTGTTAGATATATATTACAAGTATGAATGGAAATCCATGTTAGGTTCGATACCCACGGTCTCCACATCTTAATTAAATTACGCAAGTGCTAAACGCCAATAACTATTAAACACTAATAAATGTATAAAACTACACTAAGTAAAACACTATGTAACTTCTATAAATATAAACTTAATTAACATACATAGGAAGCATGTTTGCACAGTTTAAGCTAATTTCTGAGGACACAAGAGAAATATTGCAACAGTGCTTTAACTTGCTGAACGTATTAAGAAGGACGACCCATATGTTTAAGGGTGGAAGACCCTTATAATTGCTTACATGTGAGGAGGAGTGGTCAGAAGGGAAAGCTTTGATGCCGCCTGGGATGCAATGAACGAGGCTACAATAATGTTTGCCGGCCTCGTAGCCATGGTCGTTGGAGCGCATGTCTCTAGCGTTCCGACGCGTAGAGATCGCGGGCTCGAGTCCCGACTTGGATGTGGGCGTAATGCGTATGTGCCTGTATCTTGTGTGTATGTGTATGTGTAAAAATAAAATGTAATGTTTTTAAAATATGCGCGGCAGATTTAAGTCTCAACCTAGTGTAATTTCTGAAATATGGTAGATACAAGCTCCCGGGTTAAATTAAAACAGGAGACGGGAGATAGGTTAAACAATTCAGAAATTAGAATGTCCCATTATATGGGAGAGCTGGCAATTCTAGAGAGGATAAAGTAACAATTATCGAAATCATTTGAAAACATAAGTCGGTATTCCATTAGACCCTGCAGATCTTTTACTCTCAAAGAAATTGGCAGAGATACACGTTAATAAATTATGTTTTGAGATTTTAACGTCAAAACATTCTCCATTCTTTTCTGTGCTAGAAAATGTCCTCTTTACTGTATTTACTGCATAATTAGCAATGCAACAGTTAATTAAACATTCAGGCGTCCCTTTAAATTGCCCACGTGCCACGTCTTTAAGCGAGCATTACTAAAAACTGCATTGTTTATTATTTAGGCACCATTTTCTCAAAAACCAAAGAAATAGAACACAGATTTGGTGCAAATATTTTAAGTCCTCTACAGTACATTTACCCCAACGTTTACACTTTTAAAATTAATGCTTTAGGTATTATATGCTGCTTTGTGAGAAAAATTAATATGATATTTTAATCAAGGCTTCGCGGGTGATCAGCCGTGTCAAATTAATAAACGTCGAGCTTTCGGCCATTGTAATCTACATGGCGTTCATCAGATCCTGAAGTAGGCCATGGAGTTTACAATGGCCGAAAGCTCGACGTTTATTAATTTGACACGGCTGATCAACTGCAAAGCCGTGAAACCTTCAAGTCTTACATGCTATTTTACACAATTTCTTTATAGAACATAAAAAATCATAACCCTCCAGCTATTGGTACTAGAGACATAATTCTCCCTATAGGTACTTCCCAAGTATGAAATATACACTCCACATTATAGTTTCATAATGATAGCTCTTATAATTTTTGAGAAAGAGGTAGCACAGTGGTTTTGTTCGTGGCTCCCGTGCTAAGGGTCCCGAGTTCGATTACCGGCTTTGGGATTGGCGATTTTAAGTTGGCCCTATGCACGCCTTCATCTCTGTCTAGCGCATGTGAAGTGTCACCTATGCTCACGGTATAAGCTGTACGTCCTCTCGCCTCACCCGTCATCTTCACTTTGACCCTATCATCGGAGACAATGGACCCGCCCTCTGGGTGCCTCCACCTGAGAAATGGTGTCCGGACATCATGTGGTAGGGCGAGGTTAACTCGAAGTCCAAAGTTACCATATGAGGCGTGTTGGTAACCAAGCAAATGGTACCTAAATGACAAATTGTTATATTCAAAGAATTAATATTTATTAACTTATTATTTTTTATTGAATTTGACAACGTAAAGACAATTTGCAAATGCGTTCCTTGAGATATGTTCTATGGGAAGAAAAAAATTTATTGAAATGCTTCCAGAACTTTGGAAGGTATAGCAATTTACGTTCGGGACTGCAAACACATTCACGTTTATTCTATCTTGTCACTTCAAGTTGTTTTATCGCAAATTTGTCTTAGGTTTCAATTATTTCATTGATATTGAGGGAGTTCAAAATTCTGATAGCATTGTTGACTTTATATGCGTATTTTGAAGTAGTAGTGGTATACGTTAGTTTAAAGCAATCTGCGTAAACTTAGGCAGTTTCAGTATGAGATTTTAATATGCTGAATATTCCATCTGTGTGTGTGTGTGTGTGTGTGTGTGTGTGTGTGTGTGTGTGTGTGTGTGTGTGTGTGTGTGTGTGTGTGTGTTTTTAACGTCCGCCCCAACGTTAAGTTATATCGGACGGTGAATGAATTGGGTGAAATGATGCTCAAATGAGTCCAGGGTCCATGGAGCTTAGAGTTACCCGGCATTCGTCTTGAAGGATAAGGGAAAAACCCGGAAAACCCCTTATCTAGGTAACTCACCCTGACCGAGATTCGAACTCGGGACCTTTTGAACGTGAGGCAGACATGCTACCATCTACGCTACCGAGACGGTGTGTGTGTGTGTGTGTGTGTGTGTGTGTGTGTGTGTGTGTGTGTGTGTGTGTGTGTGTGTGTGTGTGTGTCCGAAGTTGTTTCCTTCTTTTTTAAACCATTGTTTACTCCAATGGACATATTGGTGGCCGTTCTCCTTTGGAACATATCGAAGATGTTAACTGCTATACGTTGGGACGTATCATTAGATCATGCACACATTCGCACTCTCATTCATACTTCCAGACTCTGGGGAAGATGAGGAATTATTTTGGTTGGAGAAAAGTCCACACCCCCACAGCCGGGAATCGAACCTGGGACCCCTAGCACGGTAGGCAGGTGCTTTAACGACTGAGCTACGGGGCCAGCCTATAATGAATATTGTAAATTATGTAAAATTGAAATAAATATATATTCATTTATTCAATTTCTTTTCTCTTAATATGGACATTAAACTATACAGCCACAATGCCCGCCTCTGTGGTGTAAGCGGTAGCGTGTCTGCCTGACACTAAGGAGATCCCGAGTTTCAATCTCGGCCACAATAGGCAGCGCTGTGGCTGAGTGATCAGACCGCCAGGCTCTCATCAAAGCGTTCGATCCCAGGCGACCCCAAAGTTAGATTTGTGGTGGACAGCATGACGCTGGGGCGGGTTTTCTCGGGAATCTCCAGTTTTCTCCGTCACCTCATTCCACTGGTGCTAATCCTTACTTCAAGTATTATCAATATCCCCACCTGCGGTGCGGTATATAGTAAAAGCGGGCGTTTAACACCGTACACTCCGTCACGATGGTATTTTCGATAAGTTTCTTTTTTTTTTCGGAGTTTTCCCTTATCCTGAAAGATGAATATCTGGTAACTGTTATATCTATGGAACCCTGGACTCATTTCATTCATCATCCGATATGACTTATTGTTGGAGGACGTAAATTAAAAAGAAAAAGAGACCACAGACACAAAAAAGGTATCAAAAGCAGCTGAAAGTGGGAACATATATCAAGAACATGTTTACCAACATCATAAAAAAGGTTCGAAAATCTTTGAAATATTCTGTGTCTAAATAGCAATTTTCATATGTATTCGGGCATTTCGTTATTTCCTATGCAGTTTTTTTCACACTCACTCGCTCATTCAGTAGTTCACAGACAGTTATCATGGGGTATCAAAATAAATTTTTAGAATATGTTACCTGTTACAATAAAAATAGCTTTAAATACAGGAAAAGTTGGCTGAGCTTTGTTTTCCTGCTGGAATTCCAAAAAGAGTACACACTAGACACTCATAATCATATATGACAGAACGTTTCCTTTGCATATAACGCCAATCTGCTATTTTTATTACTGAAAAATTGACTAACGCTAATCCATTGATATCTTTTTAAATTGAAGTTGAATAAAATGTAGTGCCCCGGGTGAGGATCGAACTCACGACCTTAAGATTATGAGACTTACGCGCTGCCTACTGCGCTACCGAGGCATGTGTTATTAGCTGTTTTGAAAATCCCAAATATCACATCTCCTTATTTAATTTTGTATGGTTCTGATGATGCATATTCAGTTAATTTAAAACGATTTGTAATAGTTGATATTTCAGGCTGTAGTGGTGAAATAACTGACGTTATGTGATTAAATACATTGGTATAGATAGCTTGCTTGAAGTATTTTCTTGTCATCAAACAAAAGCTTCATAATTGTTCTACTAGTACTATAATTTACATTTGCATTGCCTGCTTAATATACTGTTATATTAGTTACATTTACAGAGTGTGTTTGAAGACAGTTTTCTTTTTAATCAATTTGTGAATGTCAATAGCAGTATCGTCAGCTTGATCCACAGGGTCTAACAGTTTGTTTATATATACCACGGAAAGGATCAAAGTACCTGATCTCAAAATAACCGGCCTCGTAGCCATGGTCGTTGGAGCGTACGTCTCTAGCGTTCCGTCGCGTAGAGGGTCACGGGCTCCAGTCCCGCCTTGGGAGTGGGTGTACTGCGTTTGTGTCTATGTGTAAAACTAGAGAAAACATATCCCTTCGATGGCCATATGAGTTCTTCCACAAAGGCCAAAAAAAGGTAATATTTTTAAAATATGCGCCACAGGTTTAAGTTTCAACCTAGTGTAATATCTGAAATATGGTAGATTCGAACTTCCGGGTTAAATTAAAACGGGAGACGGGAGATGGGTTAAAAAATTCAGAAATAAGAATGTACCATCATATGGGAGAGCTGGCAATTCTAGAGAGGATAAAGTAACAATTCCTGAAATCATTAGAAAACATAAGTCGGAATTCCGTCACATCCTGCACATCTTTTACTCTCAAAGAAATTGGCAAAGATACACGTTCAAAAATTATGTTTTGAGACTTTAACGTCAAAACATTCTCCATTCATTTCTGTGCTAGATAATGTTCACTTTATTATGTTCAGTGCATAATTAGTAATGGAAAAAGAGTTAATTAAACATTGAGGCGTCCCTTTAAATTGCCCACGTGCCACGCTTTTAAGCGAGCATTACTAACCTCTGTTTCATATAACCTTGCCCCGCTGACATGTATCACTCCGCGTGCAAGTAACTTCCCCCTCACCCTAATTGGCTAATGCTTTCGCGCCATAGGCCATAGGCGGTGCCTTCCCTTCACATTGACACCTGCAGTAAACATCATAATAATTGCCAGGAAGATAGAAATAAGAATATGAAGGCATGCAAAAATAATGAAGTCTATAATGAAACTGAGCAAGTTGAAACTAAATGAATGAGCAATGAAACTGGAACAAGTTTATAATGACAGACCTTCGGCCTTTTCCACTGGGATTTTTTAAAACCAGCACACATACCTTGCAAAAATGCTTGTCTTTCAGTCTTAAAAGTCGTGTCACGCCATACTTATCGTGTGTCCTTCATTCACCCAAGTCTCCTCGAGGTAGTATATTTTGCGATTTGGACAATTTGATTGTCCTTAAATAACGTCTTCGCCACACAGCAATATCGCCCCTGGAGTGTACGTTTTCCTGTTGTCTCAATTTCATGTCGCGATTTACCTACGCACCTAACACACCTCTAAGTTCAGAGCACAGCTGTTCGACTTCTCTCACTGACAAAGACGGATACTTCTCTGTGAGTGCATTAAACACATGCACCACAATTCTTTTTTCGCCGCTTTGTAAAGGTTTTCCCTTGCGATTCTTCAGCGAAAAACTGGCAGTAGGGTTTGCCATTATACATATAATAAGTACACTGGCAATAAACGATCAATAAAATAATTTAGCTCGCGCACTCGGCACAACACACCTTCGAATGGCGATATATGGCTAATCCAGTTCAAAACAAGGTCAGTGATAAAAGTCATATAAACAAATATGTCATCACTACCGCTAAATCACGTGCTATGTGCTTGAGAGCAAAGGAACCTCCTCTTTACTTCGTTTAAGAATTAACATGCATTTCAGATAAATCAACTCTGATGCGTAATATATTTAATTCAAACAGTTACGAAAATATAAATTTGACAATTCTCTTCCAACATATAAAGATATATCACCATGTTAAATAAAGAACTAATTTTTACCGCACAACAGTCAATACCACAAAAGCAGCCAATGAGAGGTGATTAGGTCACGTGACCGTTAAGAGATACGGGGCAAGCTTATGTGAAACAAGGATTAAACACTACATTTTTTATTATTTAGGCACCATTTTCTCAAAAACCATAAGACATAACACACAGATTTAGTACAAATATTTTAAATACGCCACAGTACATTTTCTCGATACAATACTTTCAACTAATTTCTTTATAGAACATAAAAAAATTATAACAATCCAGCTATTTGTACTAGAGACACAATTCTTCATATACTTCTTAAGTATGAAATATACAATCCACATTACAGTGTTATAATGATAGCTCTTATAACTTCTGAGAAAGGGCGCCGCGGTAGCGCAGTGGTTTCATTCATGGCTCCCATGCTAAGGGTCTCAAGTTCGATTTGCGACTCTGGGGTTGGCGATTTTAACTCGACCCTATGCACGCCTTCATCGCCGTCTAGCACATGTGAAGTGTCCCCTATGCCAAACGTGGTTCGGAGGCCACGGTATAAGCTGTAAGTCCTCTCGCCTCACCGTCATCTTCACTATCACCTTATCATTGGAGATAATGGGCCCGCCCCCTGGGTGTCTCCACCTGAGAAATGGTGTCCGGACATCACGTGGTGGTGCAGGTTACCCCGAAGGCCAAGGCTGCCATAATTTTTCAGAAAATGATACCTAAATGTCCTTTTTTTTTTATATTATGCATTTGAAAACCTAGAATCATGAAAATCACAAACACGTTACTAGAGATATGTTCTATGTGAAGAAAAAAAGTTATTAAAATGTATCCAGAACTTTAGAAGCAAATTATGTATGTAACCGCAAGCACAACCACGTGTATTTTACCTGGTCACTTCAAGTTGTTTTATCACAAATTTGTCTTCAGTTTTAATTATTTCATTGATACCGAGGGTGATCAAAATTCTGATGGCATTGTTAGTTTTAGTAGTTTGTTAGTTTAGTCATAGTTAGTATTTTGAAGTAATACTTGAATAAATTAGTTTGAAGTAATCTGCGTAACCATTTGGCAGTTTCAATATGAGATTTTAATATGCTGAATCACTGAGAAACAATGAAAATGTTTCGGGCTTACAAATGGTGAATTCATATGTATTTCCATCTGTTGAATTCAAAATTCACCATAAAAATGATAGATTAGCTCACGTTTTGAAGATAAAGTGACATTTCATCTTTAGAGTGAAGATTTTAAATTTGGGGGAACTTTTCTTGGGAGTTGGCACACCTGTCAAATTACAAAACACAAGCAGAGAAAAAATTTGGAAATTAAGTGATGCAGAAGTTAAGAAAGGCATTTTTGTTGGACCACAAATAAGAGAACTTGTAAAGGAACTGCGTTTGATCAGATTTTGGAGGTGAAAGAAAAGGAAGTTTGGAAAGCCTTCGAGGGTGTTATTCATGGATTTTTAGTCAACAAAAGAGATGACAACTACAAGCATTTGGTGACAGTGCTCCTGCAAAAATACCGTAACCTTGGATGCAACATGTCCCTTAAGATCCATTTTCTCCACTCCCACCTAGAATTTTTCCCTCCTAGTTGTGAGGAACATGGGGAGAGATTCCATCAGGACATTTCTGTTATGGAACAAAGATATCAGAGCAGTTGGAATGAAGTAATGCTTGCGGATTACTGTTGGTCTTTGTATAGGGATTCTGCGGAACTCCATCACAAGAGGCAAGCTAAAAGACGACGTAGTCAATAGGCCACCACAATGATTCTCTTCAGACACGACTATCTGCAAAGTATTTTTCCAACAATTTAGAACTCTTAGCATGTAATTAATTACCAGTTAAAAAATCAAATGCACTTTCATTGTTGTCAGCATGCATGTAATTAAAATGTATCCTTTTCTCTCAATCCGTTAATATGTAATACTTCCACCTTGTGTATATCATAGAAACTAGAGCTAATAAAAATTTTTCATTGTCATATTTGTTTTTCTCAACCCAAAATTAGTAGGAATTGCCTCATGAAGTGCTCGAAACATTCAAAAATTATTTTTTGTTGCATATAGTCCATCTGTGTGTGTGTCCGAAGTTGTTTCCTTTTTATTTTATTTTCTTTGTTGTTTTTTTTTTTTTTTTCTTTTCTTCTTTGTTCCATTTATACCCCGCCTTTAACTGCAATGGTCATATCGGCAGCCGCTCTCCTTTGTAACATATCGAAGGTGTTAACTCGTATTCGTTGGGTTTTAATCATTAGATCACGTACACATTTATACCCCGCCTTTAACTGCAATGGTCATATCGGCGGCCGTTCTCCTTTGTAACATATCGAAGGTGTTAACTCGTATTCGTTGGGTTTTAATCATTAGATCACGTACACATTTATACCCCGCCTTTAACTGCAATGGTCATATCGGCGGCCGTTCTCCTTTGTAACATATCGAAGGTGTTAACTCGTATTCGTTGGGTTTTAATCATTACATCATGTACACATTTATACCCCGCCTTTAACTGCAATGGTCATATCGGCGGCCGTTCTCCTTTGGAACATATCGAAGGTGTTAACTCGTATTCGCTGGGCTTTAATCATTAGATCATGTACACATTTATACCCCGCCTTTAACTGCAATGGTCATATCGGCGACCGTTCTCCTTTGTAACATATCGAAGGTGTTAACTCGTATTCGTTGGGTTTTAATCATTACATCACGTACACATTTATACCCCGCCTTTAACTGAAATGGTCATATCGGCGGCCGTTCTCCTTTGGAACATATCGAAGGTGTTAACTCGTATTCGCTGGGTTTTAATCATTAGATCACGTACACATTTATACCCCGCCTTTAACTGCAACGGTCATATCGGCGGCCGTTCTCCTTTGGAACATATCGAAGGTGTTAACTCGTATTCGCTGGGTTTTAATCATTAGATCACGTACACATTTATACCCCGCCTTTAACTGCAACGGTCATATCGGCGGCCGTTCTCCTTTGGAACATATCGAAGGTGTTAACTCGTATTCGCTGGGTTTTAATCATTAGATCACGTACACATTTATACCCCGCCTTTAACTGCAATGGTCATATCGGCGGCCGTTCTCCTTTGGAACATATCGAAGGTGTTAACTCGTATTCCCTGGGTTTTAATCATTAGATCACGTACACATTTATACCCCGCCTTTAACTGCAACGGTCATATCGGCGGCCGTTCTCCTTTGGAACATATCGAAGGTGTTAACTCGTATTCGTTGGGTTTTAATCATTACATCACGTACACATTTATACCCCGCCTTTAACTCCAATGGTCATATCGGCGACCATTCTCCTTTGTAACATATCGAAGGTGTTAACTCGTATTCGTTGGGTTTTAATCATTACATCACGTACACATTTATACCCCGCCTTTAACTCCAACGGTCATATCGGCGGCCGTTCTCCTTTGTAACATATCGAAGGTGTTAACTCGTATTCGTTGGGTTTTAATCATTAGATCACGTACACATTTATACCCCGCCTTTAACTGCAATGGTCATATCGGCGGCCGTTCTCCTTTGGAACATATCGAAGGTGTTAACTCGTATTCGTTGGGTTTTAATCATTACATCACGTACACATTTATACCCCGCCTTTAACTGCAATGGTCATATCGGCGACCGTTCTCCTTTGTAACATATCGAAGGTGTTAACTCGTATTCGTTGGGTTTTAATCACTAGATCACGTACACATTTATACCCCGCCTTTAACTGAAATGGTCATATCGGCGGCCGTTCTCCTTTGGAACATATCGAAGGTGTTAACTCGTATTCGCTGGGTTTTAATCATTAGATCACGTACACATTTATACCCCGCCTTTAACTGCAACGGTCATATCGGCGGCCGTTCTCCTTTGGAACATATCGAAGGTGTTAACTCGTATTCGCTGGGTTTTAATCATTAGATCACGTACACATTTATACCCCGCCTTTAACTGCAACGGTCATATCGGCGGCCGTTCTCCTTTGGAACATATCGAAGGTGTTAACTCGTATTCGCTGGGTTTTAATCATTAGATCACGTACACATTTATACCCCGCCTTTAACTGCAATGGTCATATCGGCGGCCGTTCTCCTTTGGAACATATCGAAGGTGTTAACTCGTATTCCCTGGGTTTTAATCATTAGATCACGTACACATTTATACCCCGCCTTTAACTGCAACGGTCATATCGGCGGCCGTTCTCCTTTGGAACATATCGAAGGTGTTAACTCGTATTCGTTGGGTTTTAATCATTACATCACGTACACATTTATACCCCGCCTTTAACTCCAATGGTCATATCGGCGACCATTCTCCTTTGTAACATATCGAAGGTGTTAACTCGTATTCGTTGGGTTTTAATCATTACATCACGTACACATTTATACCCCGCCTTTAACTCCAACGGTCATATCGGCGGCCGTTCTCCTTTGTAACATATCGAAGGTGTTAACTCGTATTCGTTGGGTTTTAATCATTAGATCACGTACACATTTATACCCCGCCTTTAACTGCAATGGTCATATCGGCGGCCGTTCTCCTTTGGAACATATCGAAGGTGTTAACTCGTATTCGTTGGGTTTTAATCATTACATCACGTACACATTTATACCCCGCCTTTAACTGCAATGGTCATATCGGCGACCGTTCTCCTTTGTAACATATCGAAGGTGTTAACTCGTATTCGTTGGGTTTTAATCACTAGATCACGTACACATTTATACCCCGCCTTTAACTGCAATGGTCATATCGGCGGCCGTTCTCCTTTGTAACATATCGAAGGTGTTAACTCGTATTCGTTGGGTTTTAATCACTAGATCACGTACACATTTATACCCCGCCTTTAACTGCAATGGTCATATCGGCGGCCGTTCTGCTTTGGAACATATCGAAGGTGTTAACTCGTATTCGTTGGGTTTTAATCATTACATCACGTACACATTTATACCCCGCCTTTAACTGCAATGGTCATATCGGCGGCCGTTCTCCTTTGTAACATATCGAAGGTGTTAACTCGTATTCGTTGGGTTTTAATCACTAGATCACGTACACATTTATACCCCGCCTTTAACTGCAATGGTCATATCGGCGGCCGTTCTCCTTTGTAACATATCGAATGTGTTAACTCGTATTCGTTGGGTTTTAATCACTAGATCACGTACACATTTATACCCCGCCTTTAACTCCAATGGTCATATCGGCGGCCGTTCTCCTTTGTAACATATCGAAGGTGTTAACTCGTATTCGTTGGGTTTTAATCATTACATCACGTACACATTTATACCCCGCCTTTAACTGCAATGGTCATATCGGCAGCCGCTCTCCTTTGGAACATATCGAAGGTGTTAACTCGTATTCGTTGGGTTTTAATCATTAGATCACGTACACATTCGCACTCTCATTCATACTTCCAGACTATGGAGAACATGAAGAATTATCTTGGAGAAAAATCCCCAAACCCACCGCCGGGAATCGAAACCGGGACCCCTAGCAAGACAGGCAGGTGTTCTTCCGACTGTGCTACGGGGCCAGCGAGTTTTTAATAAACGACCAAAAATCTTTAGTATTATGTAACACTTTATCTTCAACATGTTGAACTTAATTTCTAAAACGTAAGCCTTCACGGCGAGCGTGATCAGCCGTGCCAAAGAAATTATTGTCAATAATTTCTAACCCTATTTGAGTTTTTTAACAATTTACGGATATAACAGCACATATAACATTCTAATACAGTACTCTTCGAAAACATACACAGTGAGAACTGACATATTTTGGGAGTAATAGTCAATTATACCTTCAACACTAAAATTCAGTTTCTGATAATGAAATTAATTTACAGCTGATGTCGTTTGATTTCAAGGTGAATAAAATCTATTGCCCCGGGTGAGGATCGAACTCACGACCTTAAGATTATGAGACTTACGCGCTGCCTACTGCGCTACCGAGGCTTATGTTTAAATTGGATATTCTAATGGTACTTGTACGTATAAGGGTGAATGCATAAGTTTTAAACGTTAGTCAAATGTTTCAGTTGTCCGTTGTACGCTGCCTTAGAGATTAGGTTCTCTTTGCATAGTCAAGTGATAAAGTGATTAGAGTGATTTCAAATAACAGTGCACATCGCCGAAAGACCCAAATGTGTGTTTTAACGAGCTCTATACTTTTGTGCATTAAGATTTTGTCTATCTCTTTCGGTTCGCTAGCGATGCAGAAGTCGTTCAAAATAGAACTTCTGAGAACATTCCCGAAAATGCCAAATATATCGTGTTATAAAAACACTGGACAGTTGTTTGGGCCTAAAAACCGATATTTTATTTTCAAGTTAAAAACATTAGAAACTCTGAGCTTTCAAAACATATATGGTATGTTAGTGTTTTGAGTTCATAAAGGGGTTTGAATTTGGATGTTTTAACTTGGCCAGTCACTGCTATTATGTAGACATTTATCTATTATTGCAGTGTATACTGTAACTTCTATGTTTCATACTTTAGGTACACTTTTCTCTGCAACCAGTTAAGCCACAAGGATGAAACGTTTTCTGGTCATTTCTCAGTCAAAGAACCACTGGTTCCAGCTAGAATTATTCTTTAATTCGCTCATCATAATTTATTAACAAACGTTTCTATATTTTGGCATGAATTGTGTTTGTAATGTACAAATTTTAGTGGGTCATATATTTTAAAATATGGGAAGCAAATTTAGGTGGAAATTGTCAAGTAATGCAAGTATTAAAGCCTATAAAATTCGGTAAAGAATAATTGATAGTTTTAGAGAAATGTGTACCATAACACTACCAATTTTGAAATGTTTAATGTTGTTTATTACAGGTTTGTAGCATAGCATTTTAGCATCCAAAGTTTACTTTACCTAGATTATGTTAAAAAATTATTACTGTATTCACTGTCAAGGTTTCATTTCATTATATAAAATACTTGTTGAGCAACTGGAAATCAAAGTCGGCACTAAAATAGCAGTCAGAAACTACCTCAGTAATCCCGCGAAATGATAAAATTCCCTCTTATTCGTTTATTACGTCTTGGCCACGCGAAGAGAATGGCGTGTCAAAGCCAATACATAAAGACCAGCTCTTAGGAGATTTTACTATCACTTATGTACTGCATTCTGCTATTTCTATTGTACCAGTAAAAGCTGTCAGTAATAACATTTATAAAATGTCTGTCTCGAGTAGAGAAGTTGTATTTCCTCCTGTGATGTAAGCGCTGTCAGATGATGTACAGATTACTTATGAATTCCTTGATGAAAAGGAATGTTAAAGAGAAAGTCATATTGAGTAACGTATGATCACCTTGAGGAAAATCCTTCACCGCCATACTTGGATGTTTTATCAAATGAGTTAAGGTGGCACAATTGTGCTGAAATACACTGCTAAATCTGTATTTAAGTAAAGTCTTAGAACCTATTGCAACTTTGTGGGTTCCTGAAATTAAAAGTCCAATTGCACAAACTCAAAATGTTCTTTATTTCCACCGAATTACAGTTGGAACACTTGCCGATTACACAGAATTACGTAGCGCACACAATTACAATTCGTCAGTTCGTCTGTCACAGGTCCACTCTACACTCCAATTACGTACAACTCCTCTGATTTGCACGTTCACAGTCTTCCGGTCCGTTAACTCACCCGGCGCTCCTCACGGCTGCTCTCCAAGAACTCCAATGACTCGCCAACTACAGGCCTTATATAGGGAAGGTGGCCGTTTCTGGAAGGTTCCGGCACCCACAGTTATCCCGAGGTTTCCTGGCGTCTGGTGGGAGGGGAAACAGACGGTACAGGGCTCGTGCCTCTCTCCTAATCATCCCTTCAGTTAGTAACACGAGACAAATGGGTAGGCGTGGCCTGAATGCTTCCCGTCTGGCCCTACTGCCGGTCGGTTCTATCAGCAGTTCCCACGTTCGGGTGACACTATTGTCTACCCTCAACTAGAAGGTAAGCGGGGCCTTAAGAGGGAGAGGGGTTCGAACGGTTTATCTGCTCTAGTAGTGTATCTGTTTACTACGAAATTAGTGTATGAGACTGCATATGAGTCACCCATGCTGCCAGATATAATGCTCGTTTCAGTAACTGCAGTGAAAGTTATTGTACGCTACTGTATCACAATATATCTGCCGCTATAGTAACATCTGTAAATTGTACTTCTCAAAAATATGCACGGTCAAAACTTGATATATTTTGGAAGTACTCATCAGCTATACGCAGCACCGAAATGCAGCTTTTGATAATAAAATCAATTGACTGCTAATGTCGTTTGATTTGGAGGTGAATAAAATCATTTGCCCCGGGTGAGGATCGAACTCACGACCTTAAGATTATGAGACTTACGCGCTGCCTACTGCGCTACCGGGGCTTATGGCACTACACCTAAACTCTTATGCTTCTATCTACTTCAAGTTCGTGGACATAAACATTGTTATTCCTATGTAAAGAAACATTAAATGCTATAGCCGGGATTTGAACCATGTATCTACTGGTTGCCGTCCAGCCGCTCTAACCCTTGAGCTACTATGGCCAAAGTGCCGATATGACTTTAAATTCTCCAACTGACTAGCGTTTTTCCCGGTAAACCACTTAGGAGTTCTCATAAACACATGAGACAACTACCTTAATGGCGACTTACTATGCTGTAAGTACTTTAAGGCCCGGGCTTTATAGTTAACCACTATTAGGTCAATTAATGGAAATTAATTGCTCTTTAACGCTGATCGTGTGTAGGCTTAAGTATGGAAAGATAGAGCCAGACTGAAAAATTCAATGCCATAGCCGGGATTTGAACCACGGATCTTCTGGTCTCCGTCCAGCCGCTCTAACCATGGCTTTCTGATAACTATAGCATCTTTGGATACTCCTTCCTAAAAAAAAAAAAATGAAATGTGTAGTGCTTAACGCCCGCTTTTACTATATAGGTACCGCAGGCGATGACACTGATGGTACATGAGATGAAGATGGAGCGGAATGAGATGGCGGGGGAAACCGGAGATCCCGGAGAAAACCCGCCCCAGCGCCGTGTTGTCCAACATAAATCGCACTTTGCGGTCACCTGGGATCGAACCCGGGCCGCCTTGGTGAGAGCCAAGCCGCCTAACCTCTGAGCCACGGCGCGGGCCCTCCTTCCTAAAGCATACATATACCATACTGCCAAATACACAGTACAAAGAGAAATTGCTTTCTAGCAACTTTAATGAATCAAAGTCGAGCAATTTTTTGAATACAAAAACAATTTTTCCATGATATTAGATAAGTTTGAGGTGTTGATTTTTATATATCATTTCGTAGTTTTGGAAGATACTGCTATTAATATTAGATTTGAAGATTTGAAATTTACTTTCTAAGTTATTTAATTAATGGACATTAATCATTTCTTCTCACTAGCCGTATATAGGCTAAGGATTTTGATAGAGTCAACCTGAAAAATTCAATGCAACGGCCGGGATTTGAACCATGGATCTCCTGGTTTCCGTGCAGTCGTTCTTACCCTTGAGCTACCATGGCCAACGTGCCGTCCTGACATTAAATTCTCCATTTGACTCGTATATTTCCCCGGTAGACCACTAGGGGCTCTCGCATCCGAGATACACAGTTTGTGGCGACTTACTATCGTAAGTACTTGAGTCCCAGGCTTCATCATTTAACTCTTATTATTTTAGTTAATTGATGGAAATTAATCATTTCTTCACACTAGCCGTATATAGGCTAAGGTTTTTGATAGATAGAGTTAACATGAAAAATTCTATATAACGGCGGGGATTTGAACCACGGATCTTCTGGTTTCCGTCCAGTCACTCTAACCCATTGAGATACCTTCGCCAATGGTATCTACATGACATTAAATTCTCCAATTGACTCATATATTTTCCCAGTGAACAACTAGGGGTTATCGCATCCGAGATACACCGTTTGTGGCGACTTACTGTTGTAAGTACTTGAGTCCCAGGCCTTCAGCATTTTATCTTATTTTAGTTGATTAATGGAAATTAAACATTTCTTCACACTAGCTTTATATAGGGTAAGGTTTTTGATAGATAGAGTCAACATGAAAATTCAATGCCATTGCCGGGATTTGAACCATGGATCTTCTGGTTTCCGTCCAGTCGCTCTAACCCATTGAGCTACCGTGGCCAACGTGCCGTCCAGACCTTAAATTCTCCATTTGACTCATATATTTCCCCGTAGACCACTAGGGGCTCTCGTATCCGAGATACACTGTTTGAGGCGACTTACTATCGTAAGTACTTGTGTCCCAGGCTTCATCATTTAACTCTTATTATTTTAGTTAATTGATGGAAATTAATCATTTCTTCTCATTAACCGTATATAGGTTAATGTTTTTTTAAGATAGAATCAACATAAAAAATCCAATGCCATTGCCGGGATTTGAACCATGGATCTTATGGTTTCCAAGTTATTTTATTCACATAACTTCACGTGAGATGTGTACTGATTTTTTGGGTAAAAGAGCAGAGAAATCACAAAGGCATACACAAAATGAGGTTTTGAGCACGTTGAAATTAATTACAATGCAGACGGTGTCAAAATTTAGCTGGTGTAATATTTGGAAGTCTTCCAAAGCAGCTTGACTAACTCCAGAGCTACAGCAGTGTCACGAAAAGAGTTAACCCATGGAACAATAGCATTACCTTGCAAGCAACCTTCACCTTCTTGTCTAATGCAATATGACACGGTTGTCATCATGAAATAGGGCTACCCTTCCTCTTTTGTATTACACAATACAGCACCGCATGCTCAAATAAATCATTGTAAAATCTTTTATCACTAGGTGCGCTTTATATAAATACCTGCCTCACTAGTGTTAGTTGTATCATTCATGCTACAGAAACGAATTAAACAATTCCCAGGTATTGCCAGAAAATACAAGATATAAAGTTTCACTTTTTTTGAAAATATGATAAATATATAGTATTTTAAACAAAATTGTTAGAGATATTAATAAGAAAATCAAAATTATCTAAAATTTGTCAATTTACGACGGTTGTTCAATAAATAATGATCATAATTTTTACGGTTTTAATATTTCGCACTAAAATTCAATCATATTATATTTTGTTCCCTTAATGTGAAACAAACATGCCGTAGTAGTTTCATTGTTGGTACTCCTGGTTCCCGGCTGTGAGAACCAGGCAAGTTCAGATATGTTCCGTATCGCCTACCGCTGCAACGGAGGTAACACGCGAGGAACAATATGCGGCTTTGAAATTCTGCTTTCGCCTCAACAAATCTTCAGCTGAGGACTATGGAGAGTCTGTTCTGCCCTACAGGACAGCTCGAAGGTGGTTTAAACTGTTTAAAGAGAGCAGACAATCAATTTCAAAGGAAGGTGGATCCAGTGCTCCAGTTATTGCTCTTACGGAAGAAAACAACAACACTGCTGCTGCCATTGTGAGAGAGTTCACCAGTACATCCGCCGGCTGTTACGACCTGGAGCTATCTACAATCTCGGCACTCGCACTCGCCAACCAACTCACCTCAACCGCAGACTGCCACAAGATCTTCTCCTGAGTGACCTCTCCAGTACGGACGAACCATACGAGTGTTGCCTATCAAACTTGAAGTCCTTCATTTGTGTTATAGTGATCCTGCCATATTTAGCTGGAGGAGTCGTTCTCGGCTACCTCAATTGTTATGTGTACTGTTACTGTCTCAATAACAAACATCTGTAAAGCATACTTGCTGATCGATGGATAATAAAAAAAGCATTTTATCAGCTTCAGGTAAAAGCATAAATTTTATCCTAGCTATGGCTCTTAATTATAAACCCATCATATAAGTAAAGCTAGCTTAAAGATAGTGTAACAAAAGACGAAAAAGGTCGCCTCAAAACTTCTTTATTTATCATCAAAATTGGTGACTCAACACTAACGAATAATCAGCATTTCTTTTACATAAATGCAACACTTCGAATTATTTCTTTAAGTCTTTGTAGCACGCACCCTTTGTGCTGATAAAATTGTTCTAACTTCCATAACTTCCACCTTTAACACGAAGCTACACGCCGATTCTGAACACGACTCCGAACTGGTTAGCTGTCGGATCCACAGCTCGGCAATCTCTCAACCGGAGAGGTACTTAGTGACTCGTGAACTGCTTCCTCCGTTACACGGCTCCTTATCTCGGAGCATGAAACGTACCGCACTCACCTTGAAGCAGCAGTCTGCTACTACAGGGGGTTTTAGGGCTTTTTTCGTCCGTGGGTTTATTACACCCTGGCTTATTTCGCCCTATGGCTGCTTCAGGAGTATACCCTCTTCAGCCCTGACTTTATTTGGGGTTGAGGGAATACGTTTTTTTTTTTTTTTTTTTTTTTTTTTTGCTTTATTTAGTTATATATGCATGTGTTAACATTTTGTCATGTGGCGTTATTGGCTAATTGTAATAATGTTAGTATTTGTCATATTTTTATTTTTTTATTTATATATATATATTATATTTTTTATTTATTTTTTATATTTTGCATATATAATTTTCTTTTGTTTTTAGTAGTAGTTTTTTATTTTATTATTTTTTAATTTAGTTTTTTATTATTATTTTATTTTAACAATCTTTGTGGTATGTGTACAGTTATGGTATGTGTTGATTCACAATTGTCAGTTTTTAAGCTAGAAGTATTCGGAGATGTTCTTGGATCTCGTTTTCCTCGGCTTCCTTTATCCTGGCGTGGTGCTGTATCAGGATGACGATTGGTGGGGCGGTGGTTTTCGTCTTCTTGTAGTTCTCTGCTGCTACAATCAGCTGCCTCCTGTACGGTCTCTCGGACGCGTTCGTGATTACTTGTACATCCGGTCTTGTATGTGTTGTTCAAGTAGGGTTGCCTTACAGATGTCGTACACTTCGTTTCTGTGCCAGGGTACGAGTTCGTTGGCTATTCTTAAGCACTTTCTCTCCATCTGTTGAAGCCTGGTTTTGATGTATGTTGTCGTTATCGGGAAGGTGACGATGGCAGCGTAGGTGAAGTATGGCCTTACTATTGTCTTATACAGCTGGTTGAGGATTGGTGCTGAGAGTCCTATTTTGCCTATTTTTGATAAGTAGTGGAGATTGCTGTTTTTGCTTCTTTCATCTTTTGCTGGAAATGTGGTTTTGTGCTTAGCTTTTTATGAAGCTTTATTCCCAGGTACTTTACGGTGGTCGGTATAGGTATTTTGTGTCCTTGGTAGGCTATGTCGATTCTTGGTAGTTACGCTTTGTTTTCCTGCGGAAAATGATGGCTTGAGTTTTGCTCGCGTTTACTGTGAGGCGCCATTTGGATGCTCATCTGTCAAAGGCTTTTAGCTGTTTCTCTATTCTTGGTTTGGCGTTCATCAGCTTCGGAGCGCTGCTCAGATATGCAGTGTCGTCGGCGTATTGAGCTAGTTCTATTGCTGGGTGGATTGGCTGTGGAGTGTCTGACGTGTAAATGATATATGGTAGTCCGGAGATAGCGCTTTCTTGTGGACCAGTCTGCACTCGCTGACTGTGACTAACTCTGACTGCCTCTCGGCCTTCTAACGGCTTTTATACACCTGTCGACCGCGGTAGATCTTTCTTGAATTCGATCTTTCTCGAAACATGCTCTCTAAGTTCTTTTGAACAGTAGAAACACAGTTTCACCCCGGCCTCATTATATTAGCTGGTGACTGATCTTGAAGACATGGAAATAAGCAACTACACGATGTTTCTACTCCCACATTTTCGTAATGGCGGCTAATTAGCCCGACTTGACTCTCTACCTCCTAAACCACACCAATGACCACATAACCTCTCGGAGACCAAGAGAACGGCGATGTGAAATAGTAAGATATGCACTTTATTGCTGACAGCATTGGAACGCCGACCTAAAAGAGTTTAGTGAAACGGGCTCTTAACTGAGCTGAAATACAATTAAAGTTTTTCATTGATAAATATTCAAAATTGTTTTTGTAACATTGTATTTGTTTTTATTAAAGTACATATTTAGGCAGTCTCTAGTGTGATAGCTACATAATGAAGACCAATATCATTATTTGTGAAAGTTTATCTTCACATAAAATAGCTCAAGGCGGCATTGACGGCAAAGTCAATTTGCAGTGATCTAATACGAGACCTGTTTGGAACTTCAGATGACATTCTAACTGTTTCTTTGGCAATAAAGGCAATTTAAAAATATACACAAAACTTTCTCAGATATATTTGATTCAGATACAAGAAGACTAAGCAAAATATCTGTTTCTCCAGTATTCAGACTTATATTATTAGCTCAATACCAGGCTGCAGCCTTTAACTTCATAGGTTCGTTAGCTTTACTTCCATACAAAACAGATATATTATCAGAAAAGAGGTAATTATTAGGATATGAATCCTTAATTGCAAAGCTCAAATTATTTATATAAATAATAAACATAATTAGAACTAAAATTGACCCCTGGGGAGTTCCATACATCAGTAATATAAATTTAGACAATTTACTATTCATGTTTACACTGTGATATCTATTAGTAAGATAAAAATAAATAAAATTAATAATATTTGTGCTAAATCCATAACATTGGAGGTTCATTTTGTACTAGAATGTCGTATGAAACTGTGTCGAAAGCCTTTAATAGATCCAAAAATGACTACAGATAATACTCATAAATGCACAAATAAATGTCAGCAAAGATATTTGAAGTTCCGGAATCTACATTTTATTGGACAGACAAGGAGTTTTATACTGTATTATGTCAAAGCTTGTCTAATACTGCAGATATTAAATCAGCTAACAAACAAAAGTCACCTTAATGTGGGTGTCAGTTCGCGTAGGAAGTGAAGACAATGAAATTGCTGATCACTTAGCAAAAGAAATAGCTAACAGTCCATCCTTTTGCCTGGATCCGCTCTATTGGAGTGTCAGAATGCTGTAATTTTGAAAGTAAAGACAAAAGCCTGGGAACACAGCGAAATTAGATACTATTGGAAAGTAGTTTTAAAGCTGAATTGCACAAATTAGTTTACTGAATTATCAATAAAGAGAATAAAAGATGACATTCAACAAACAAAATCTGGGCATACTAAATGATCCCCTTAGTGAATATTTTATGTGTCTACCACTTGTCTGAAGAATGAATGTAGACGGCCAACACTTAAAGCTTGCGTAAACACAGATAGGCGGTATTACGTCACATTCTGCACCAACTGAGTCCCTTACAGTAAACGGGTTCGAATCAAGTCAAAATGCACACACCATCATACGCTCACAATGTAGAAAATTAATATCCAATGTGCTACAGTTTCGTAAAGAAGAGAAACGTGTATCCAGAACGCCCTCCATACCTTACACGCCTCAGGCGTTAGTGTCGTGTGTCCATGGGTTCCTGGTCACGCAAGCTTGTAGGGGAATGAAATGGCGGATTCGGCAGGCAAGACAGCAACGACACAGCCCAGGTTTTATAAAGAATCAGTGACATCAGTGACTGCGGAGAGGTGTGCTATCCTGCTGGCGGGAAGAGTGGTCTGCTCTCAGCAGAAATAAACTCCGATCCGTAGGTAACCTCCTGCCGTTCTTCTCGTCGTGAGGTCTGTGCGGCTGGCTTGGTTACGGATTGGCCACTGCTTTTGTAGCCACAGTTTTATGCTAAATGGGGGCTGTCCACCAGATTGCCCGCTTTACGGTGGAGCTCTGTCGGTTAGCCATGTGTTTTTAGAGTGTTTTTACCTACAGTCCGGCCGTTGTCTCTCCGGCTCTGACGTTTTGTGACTGCAAGAGTTGGAGGGGGAAGGTTAAAGTACCTACATACAGTAATGAGCAATTGAAAACATATCCTCAGAATTATATTTAGAGTGAAAATATAGTACTATATTAGTTTATTTCGTTCACACCTTTCACACACACTAACTGAATCTGTTGGTAGTACAGATGTATTATTTTATCTTGACAGGAATCCTGCGCGGTAGGGATGAGTAGCAACTGTGTTGGGGATAGTACACCTATCGCCACAATGCGTCACACGCGTAAGATTACGAGAGGGGAGGGCGGTGCATAAGGCGTCTAAAAACAAATTTCATTCTCAAAGCCAGTTTTGCAGCTCTTATAAACTAAGTTGTAATTCTTACTATGCTAGTAATCTCCACGCTTTTGTTGGATCTTAAATAGTACATAGGCATTTGGAACAAAACCCTGTTCTCCTCCAGCAGGCATGATAAACAACTGTCGGCCTTTCAATATCGCTGCAGAGTCCCTGTAACGTATTTCACTCCAGGCATATGGTCCAGTATGTGCTGTATTTATATAAGTTTCTTCCATATAAACTATATAAACTTCACTTAGATATCTCCGAATATTTCGTAAATACTTAAGCGTTTTTGCACGTATGGTGCGATGTTCGATTAAAATTTGTCTGTCACGCTTAGTGTCTTTTTTTTTTTTTTTTTTTTTAAATAATCCTAGCTTCAAAAGAACTCTTCTTAATGTTCAGACACTGCCTTAAATGCCAGTAGAATTTTAAGCTTTATAAGCACTTTCTTCAAAGTTGGTATTTTTTTGTGTGTGTGTTTTAAAAATTATTCATAGTTCGCCTAACTATTTCTGAATTAAAACACTCAAATTAGATTTTGTGCATGTTCTTAATCTTTGTTTACTGGGCATAGAGAAGGACGTTGTTGCACTAGCACCAATGGCTTTTCTTTCCTTAATAACTCTCCGAAACTGCTTTCAGGCACAACTGTTGCCTCAGATACCCTTCCCCAGATTTTTATAGTTGACCCAGATCATTGTTCCTTTTCTATAAATCTATGGATATTGGTTATTACTGCTCGATTTTTTTTAAATGTAGCACTTTATTTCCTAATGTGCTGCTATGAGCCGTCATTTATAAATGCCCTCTTGGAACCAGGAGACAAGCACATTTTGAAACAAGCTGTAGTATTACCGAGTAGCTCTTTACTTGCTCGTAGCTGGTACACAACTGACCTGCCCTCCCCTCCAGTTGCAACAGTTCTGAGGTGGACTCGTCCAGATACCACTGCGCATCGCTCTGTACTTTCCAAGATAAAAAAAATTACATCTGTACTGGGAGTCTCTGCAACCGGTGCTGTGGTCAGGATGTTAAAGCTGTCTGCTAGCGCCAATCAGCATTGTCGCTGCTAGGCGTGGCTCCCGAACCCAACACCGTGTTGCCAGGTTAAGTTTGTTTGAACCACGTGGCTTTAGCTGCTGAACTTTCTTTGGAATATTTTGCGTGCGTGAATTCCGATTTTCAGTGTTCGTAAGCACTATTATTATCACTATTATTATAATAATATGGCTACTGATTCGTGAAATATTTGAAATACGCATTGTTCCTCTGCTTGAAATTCCCACTGGCAACAGCCTGCTTCCGCCTCTAGAGAAATGTCAGAGCCGGAGATAGAGCGGCCGAACTGTAGCAGATGTTCGCCAGTCTCTCCAGCTGCCGGCCAGCCTGGCAGGGGTTCCGGCGGACGACGAACAAGCGGCGACCAAAGCATTTCAGCTACTTTTAACTGTGGATTTTAGAATTTAGTTGTAGATTTTAGCCATTTTAATCTTTTAGTTTTATTGTATTACGTGTGTATTATATATTGTCACACGAGCGTTGGAACACCCTATGAAAGCAGCTGAGAGCGGGAGACGAGGGAGGTCCGTGTTAGCTACGCCCTCCCCTCGTTTGTCTTATAGTGGTGACAGGGACGGCTGGGGAAAGAAACATAATTGTGCGGTCTGTTTCTCTTCCACCTGTGTTCCAGAAATTACGGGATCGTTCATCATCTGGAAACGTCGCCTGGGAACTAGAAAAGCCGAGAAGTCGGCGAGATGCCTATAAAAAGGGCTGCAGTCAGTCAGTTAGTCAGTCAGTCAGTTGGTTAGTGAGTGTTAGTGAGGAGACAGACGCAGTTCTTGGTGTAAGAGTTAGTCAGTGACGTGTTAATGAACGAGAAGATTGTGCAACGGAAGACTGTACGTAACTGGTATGTGCATCGGAGTTTATGTAATCGCGAGTACAAGTGAAATTGTAACGGACGAACTGGTGAATTGTAATTGTGTGCAGCAAGTAATTTTATGTAATTGGCAAGTGTTGAACTGTAAGTCGGTGGAAATAAAGAACATTTTTGAGTGGTGTAATTGGACTTTTCATTTCACGAACCCACAAAGTCACAATATTCTCTGTGTTATTACTTAGGATGAATTTACTGTAGTTATTTTATCGACTGTTTATAGCATGAACTAATCATTAAAGGGCGCTGATGATCGCGCAGTCGTGCGCCCAAAAAACACCACCATCATCATCAGAAGAGAAGCGTGAAGGTCTAATTATCTTAAATAATGCTATAGCGATTTCATAGGGGCAAAGTGAACGAACTGTACATAATATTGTGGCTTTGTGGGTTCGTGAAATTAAAAGTCCAATTGCACAAACTCAAAATGTTCTTTATTTCCACCGAATTACAGTTGGAACACAGAATTACGTAATGCACACAATTACAATTCCTCAGTTCGTCTGTCACAGGTCCACTGCACGCTCACAATTACGTACAACTCCTCTGATACACGTACACAGTCTTCCAGTCCGTTCGCTCACTCGGCGCTCCTCACGCTGCTCGCCAAAAACTGAACTCTTCTCCGGCCCGGCGCGTCGCTTATATAAGACCAACTGACATATCTAGAAGGTTCCGGGTTAGATGAAATATCCCGACTGTTCCAGACGTCAAAGGGAGGGGAAGGAGGCGGCCAGCGACCAGTAACACTTTCCTCACCATCCTCTTCAGTGAACGTCACGAGATAAATGGGTAGGCGTGGTCTGAATGCTTCCGTCTGGCCCTACTGCCGGCCGGTTCTATCGGGAGCTCCGACTTTCGGGTGACAATATTGTGACTTTGTGGGTTCGTGAAATGAAAAGTCCAATTGCACAAACTCAAAAATGTTCTTTATTTCCACCGACTTACAGTTGAACACTTGCCAATTACACAGAATTACGTAATGCACACAATTACGATTCACCAGTTCGTCCGTTACAGTTCCAGTTGCACTCGCAATTACGTTAACTCCTCCGGCGCACGTACGCAGTCCGTCCCCTCACTGGGCGCTCCTCACAGCTCGCCAAGAACTGTGAACTCACTCATTGCAGCCCTTTTTATAGGAATATCACTGTTTTCTAGAAGTCTCTCGTTTCAGTGAATCACCGCGAAGGTTCCAGACGGCAGGGGAAGGGGGAAGAGGCGGCCAGCGACAAGTGACACTTCTCTAATCATCCCCTCAGTTAGTGACTGAGATTAATGGGTGGGTGTGGTCCGGATGCCTCTGGTCCCTTACTCAGCTGTCGTCGGTCGTGCTTTCCGATAATTGGGTGACATATGAAATATGTTCAAAATATAAGGCGTATGGGAGAAGACTTTCAACCTCTGGTAAGGAAAGCCCACGTCCAAAAGGTTCGAACTCGACGAGTTCAAAAAATGAGTTTTGTGCAGAAGTTTTCCCAAGTTTTACTATGAGAGAAGAGAAATTCCTGCAGTACGTAAACTCTTGAATGTTGATAAAGAAAATATCCCTTTTGAAGGTAGAAACACACATTCTGGAGAATACGTAAAGACATGGCATTTTTGTTAATTTACGTCCGCCCCAACGTTAAGTTATATCAGACGGTGAATGAATTGGGTGAAATGATGCTCAAATGAGTCCAGGATCCATGGAGCTTAGAGTTACCCGACATTCGTCTTGAAGGATAAGGGAAATCCCCGGAAAAACCTTATGCAGGTAACTCACCCTGACCGAGATTCGAACTCGGGACCTCTTGAACGTGAGGCAGACATGCTACCATCTATGCTACCGAGGCGGGCAAAGACATGGCATGTCGATTTAGCTTGCAAAAATTATACGCCGTGTTACGTACGCTGTTCTGATGTTTTGATGACCAACTACACTGTACTCTACTCCCGCCTTCTCTGACCTCTCTAAACCAGCTACCTCCCTTAACAACTGCATTCATTCGTCAGACAGATAATGTGTTCTGCGTAGAAGAAAGGAATGTACTTTGCGAATAGAAGCAACTCTTCAAGGCACTTAGCATTTATCTTTACAGCTCACGGACAAATTGCCTTAACATCATCCAGTGAGATTATAGGTTATACTAAAAACATTAATTACACGATTGCGAGATTTATAGGGCAGGTTTTTCCCAATAAATCCATTAATTGCCGCAGTAAAGTAAAGTGGAATAGCCCGTAAAGTCCACCATCTTCTGAATCACTTTTATATAGCTGGCAAACTGTAAGAGATAGACAAAATCCTACTTGCACCAAAATGTAGATTTCATTAAAATGTACAATTTATAGCAAATACTTTTTCGTGAGTTTAACCACTTCCGAGGTATTTTATACGTCTTTTTTTTTAATTTATTCAATGATCGATCAGCAGTACATGCATTACAGATCCTTGTTAACAAATTGAATCTTTATGAACTATATAATAACATGTAAGGAAAACCAAGTTGGCTCCTATTATCTATTTAACACTGTGAAACAAGAAAGAAAAAAACAGTTAATAAAACAGTTACTAAAGAAAACAAGTAATCAAAGAGATAAGAACAACAGTAATTGTGAAACAATATTCGTAGCTTTTTCATTCAGAGTCACTAAGGAGGAGGTCCTGTGGGAGTCGTCTCTTCAGGCGCGTGGGCTGGTGGGTTCGTACGCCGATGTCGTACATCACAGCTCCTGGAACATCTGGCAGATTTGAGAAGAAGCGAGAGGCGATCTGACGTATGTACTGGTTAAGAGGAAGGAGACCAAGTTCTTTATGCAGTTGTTGATTTCTTACGTACCAAGGGGCATCCGTGGCGATGCGCAGAAATCGATTTTGTAGGACCTGTAGCCTTCGGAGATGAGTGTTGCTAGCCGTACCCCATACCTGGGAAGCATATGTGATAAGTGGCCGGACAAGAGATTTGTAGAGAAGCAGAGAGCATTCAATCCCAAGAGGAGTGTGTCTGTGAAGTAGCGGACCGAGTTTTGAAAGTCGTCCTGATGCCAACGAGATAAGTCGATCAATATGGGTTCGCCAAGTAAGTCTAGTGTCCAACATTACTCCAAGGTATTTGACGGAGGTGGTAGGAGGTAGCCAGGGAATTGATTCATGCTTAATATGCAATTCGGGAGAGTTGGAGATGCGACGTAAGCTAAAAATCTTAGCTGCGGTCTTTTGAGTGTTAAGACGTATGCGCCAAGTATCGAACCATTCAACGAGGTGGTCGAGAGAAGTTTGTAGCGTGTGAATAGTTGTAGAGAGATCTGTGCCGGAATGATATAAAACAGTATCATCAGCGTATAAGGCTATGGAGGTAGGGGATTTTTATACGTCTGAATTTCCGAAACTTCCCGTTTCCTCAAAAGCGAAGTTGTTTCACTTTCCTCTGGGACATGCAGAGAACGGCGACTAATTGCGTTCTTAAAACATACAACTATCGCTGAAACCTACAGTATTCTCCTATTTTCAGTGTATTTACTATTAGGAAATATTTACTTAAATCATTTCTACACATTCGTACCTTGGTTAACATGGAGCTAAATAAGCTTTTAAAGAACAATTCCTTAAAGAATAGGTAGAGAAAGAAAAGTGAATGCAATATATAAACTTTTAGAACTCTCCTTCTGCAGCTCGTCTGTACACTTCTCTATCTTTAAATACGAGTCATCGGGTACACACCCACTCCTACAGCGTAGTAGTAGCATGTCTGTCTCACGTTCAGGAGGCCTTGAGTTACAATCTCGGTTACGGCGGGTTGTCTAGCTAAGGATTTTTCCGTGATTTCCCCTTATATTGAATCATGAATTTCAACTAACCTTAAGCTCTACATACCCTGGTCTTGTATTTGAACATCATTTCATTCATCGTCCGATATGACTTCCGCTGGAAGTTTTCCTTTATCCTGAGAGCTGAATGATAACTAATCTGTATGGAAGCTGTACTCATTTGAATATCATTCCATTCATCGTAAGATATGCTTTAAAGTTGCAAGTTTTCCATTATCTTGAAAGAGGAAGGCCTGCTAGCTCTAAGCTTTATGTACCCTGGACTTATTTAAACATCATTTCATTCATCCTCCTATATGACTTAACGTTGGAGGTTTCCCCTAACCTGAAAGATGAATGTCTGGTAACTCTAAGCTTTATATACCCTGGACTAATTTGAATATCATTTCATTCATCGACCGATTTGACTTAGCGTTGGAGGTTTTCTCTTATCCTGAAAGATGAATGTCTGGCAATTCCAAGCTCTATGTACCCTGGACTCATTTGAACATCATTTCATTCATAGCCCGATATGACTTATCGTTGGAGGTTTTCGCTTATCCTAAACTATGAATGTCTGGCAATTCCAAGCTCTATGTACCCTGGACTCATTTGAACATCATTTCATTCATTGTCTGATATGACCTAACGTCGGAGGTTTTCATTTATCCTAAACGATGAATGTCTGGTAACTCAAAGCTCTATATACCCTGAACTCATTTGAGCATCATTTCCTTCATCGCCCGATACGACTTATCGTTGGAGGGTTCGCTTATCCTATAAGATGAATGTCGGGTAACTCTAAGCTCTATATATTCTGGACTCATTTGTACATCATTTAATTCATCGTCCTCTATGACTTAACGTTGGCGATTTTCCCTTAAACTGAAAGATGAATGTCTGGTAACTCTAAGCTCTATATATCCTGTACTTATTTGAACATCATTTCGTTCATTGTCCTGTATGAGTTAGCGTTGTAGGTTTCCTCTAACCAGAAAGATGAATGTCTGGTAACTCTAAGCTCTATATATCCTGTACTCATTTGAACATCATTTCATTCATCGTCCTGTATGACTTAACGTTGTAGGTTTCCCCTAACCAGAAAGATGAATGTCTGGTAACTCTAAGCTCTATATATCCTGTACTCATTTAACATCATTTCATTCATCGTCCGATATGACTTGACGCTGGAGGTTTTCCCTAACCAGAAAGATGAATGTCTGGTAACTATAAGCTCTATATATATCCTGTACACATTTGAACATCATTTCATTCATTGTCCGATATGACTTAACGTTGGAGGTTTTCCCTAACCAGAAAGATGAATGTCTGGTAACTCTAAGCTCTATATATCCTGTACACATTTGAACATCATTTCATTCATCGTCCGATATGACTTAACGTTGGAGGTTTTCCCTAACCAGAAAGATGAATGTCTGGTAACTCTAAGCTCTATATACCCTGGACTCATTTGAACATCATTTCATTCATCGTTCTCTATGACTTAACGTTGGGAGTTTTCCTTTAAACTGAAAGATGAATGTCTGGTAACTCTAAGCTCTATATACCCTGGACTCATTTAAACATATTTTCATTCATCGTCCGATATGACTTAACGTTGGAGGTTTTCCGTTAAACTGAAAGATGAATGTCTGTTAACTCTAAGCTCTAAGTTTTGAAAAAAAATTGTAATGTATTAATTATTTACATTTTTGTTACGTTATTCTCTGTGTTTCATTATTTCGACTGTCTGCATTGTGTAATATATTTTTTTCCCCCATTGTTCCCGCCTTTAACTCCAATGGTCATATCGGCGACCGTTCTCCTTTGGAACATATAGAAGGTGTTAACTCGTATTCGTTGGGTTCTAATCATTAGATCACGCACACATTCATAGTTCCAGACTCTGGGGAATTATTTTGGTTGGAGAAAAATCTTTACCCCCAGCCGGGAATCGAACCCGTGACCCCTAGCACGGCAGACAGATGCTCTACCGTCTGAACTACGGAGCCAGTGGTTTTCTGTAAGTCATGTTATGAACACTGATGCCATGCAAGACAAATGAAGATCGTAACTCGATGAGCATCAGAAAGGTAAAACAATACCATATATTTCTACAAAATATAAATATCTATAAATATTCAGAGCTACCTAAAAATATCGTGTGACGTGGGATAAAAGGATTTTATTATGTTCGTCGGTCTCGGCCTGCGACCTCGTTTTGGAACCAATTTTTTAACCCTTGTATCACAAATAACTATTCTGTCACCCAGGATAGGCACTCTGTGTTAAAAACGTCATTACAGCAGGCCGTTGAATGCTATCTTCTTGTTACGGGGATGCAGCGCAGTGTGATGAGACATTTACGATATCGCTTGTGCACGCGCTGAAAGCTTCCGGCAACGTCCTGACATCCGCTTATCACCGACGGCGGTGTCCACTGCCTGCAAGGTCGTCACGTTCCTTGCATTAGGATTTATGTGGTCGAGACGCGTTCACGACTCGATATTATGTCGCTCCTTAGCACATTGTTATCGACAGTTGTTTCTGAACACGCGGAGTGTTACGACCAGCGTTGGACACAAGCTATCATCTTTAAATCCAGTTACAGTTTTATTATAGATAAATGACTTTGTATGTTCACACGACTTTCTCATCTCGCTCTTCTACAACCTATTCCTACAAATGGCTATTATTATAAATACTTCTAATTCAGATCAAATTTTCCATTCAGATTTAACATTTTGTTAAAGGACTGAGTATATAAGGTGATTATTAAGCGCGTATGCTGTATGACCACGAGGGGAAAGCATCAAATAGTAACTTTCAGTAAAAAAGCAACAGTTTGAAAAGGGCTGGCCCTGTAGCTACGGGGGCTACGGGTCCCGGGTTCGATTCCCGTCCGTGAGGGGTGGGAATTTTACTCCGTCCAAGATAATTCCCCATCTTCCCCAGAATCTGGAGGCATGAATGAGAGTGTGAATGTGTGCGTGATCTAATGATAAAAAAACCCAACGAAATCGAGTTAACACCTTCGGTATGTTCCAAAGGAGAACGACCGCCGATATAACCATTGGAGTTTAAGGCGGGGTATGAAGGAACAAGTAAAAGAAAAAATGAAAACAAATAAATATATCTAATGATTACAAGTGTATTATTAAATTAATGATGTATACATTCACGTATAGGTAAAATGAGAATATGATAATTTAGCAGACATGAGTGACATTCAAAGTATCAAAAATTGTGTGGCTTAACGAGATCTACATTTGTTATGTAGTACGACTTTTTCTATCTCTTACAGCGCTCTATGTGCCCCGGACTCATTAGAAATTCATGTGACTTAAAGTTGGAGATTTTCCATTATCCCGAAAGATAAAGGAAAACTCTGGTAACTCTAAGCTTTATGTACAGAGGCCAACAGAAGTATTCGAATAATATTACATGTAACATTGCACGTACTATAAATACTGCAATATTTATTTGGCAGTGTTGAATTGTTGAACATGTAAACCTTACTTAACCTTTTGTGTCTGGGAAACAATATTTAAAATATCACTTTGTATGTATTTATTACACAATGTGTACTGAATTTATTTTACTGCCCTCTTATTGGAGGAGGCCACGCCGTGGCTCAGTGGTTAGACCGCTTGGCTCTCACCAAGGCGGCCCGGGTTCGATCCCAGGCGACCGCAAAGTGAGATTTGTGGTGGACAACACGGCGTTGGGGCGGGTTTTCTCCGGGACCTCCGGTTTCCCCCGCCATCTCATTCCACCGGTGCTCCATCTTCATCTCATGTATCATCAGTGTCACCGCCTGCGGTGCCGTATGTAGTAAAAGCGGGCGTTAAACACTACACATTTCATTTCTTATTGGAGGACATAAGTATTCGAACGTACCAAATCGAACAGAGAGAAAGGTGGTTGGACGTACCCTACACGCCCCTACCACATAGCAGTTGTGTTTATGCTATGTCTGGAGACAGTGTGCTCAAAGTTATTCAACTATTGTGAACTCACAGGTAAACTGGGACGTAAAGGTAAGGAGACAACGGTGACAGGAATATCGTGATAAACATGTACAAACAAAACAAATCTCTCTCTGAAATTGCCAAAACCATTAACAGACGCAAAACTACAGTGTTTTGCATAATTCAACGCTTCAAACAGACAAATACTGTTGTAGATAAACCTAAAAGCGACGCTTCATCTAAACTCACCACCAGAGACAGGAGGCAAATAATAAAAATGGTGAAGCAGAATCTGAGTCATTGCATCTGAGATTAGAGGATGCCTTGAGCAATATTCTGCCACTGTGGTTCACACTAGAACAGTTGAACGGGTTTCTAATAGAACTGGGTACAATGCCCGCTTTCCTAGGAAGAAACCATATGTTAAGGTGAATAAGAAAAAGCGTATAGAATTTGCTAAAGAGTATGTGGTGAAACCAACACAATTCTGGGATAAGGTTCTCTGGTTGGACGAGAGCAAATTCTGCTTATACAAGAGTGATGGACGTCTTAAAGTGTGGAGACTGCCAAATACAGAATGGGAACCTAAGAACATGGTAGCTACAGTGAAACATGGTGGCAGTAGTGTGATGGTATGGGGCTGTATAGCTTCATCTGGCTTTGGGGAACTGGTGTTCATAGATGGGATCATGGATAAATTTGAATACAAGAGGATTCTTGAAAACAATCTTAAAAAGAATGCAGAGAAGCTGGGATTAGGGCATGATTATTACTTCCAGCAGGAGAATGATCCGAAGAATACTGCTGAAATTGTAAGGCTTTGGATCGTGTACAACACTCCTCACACTTTGAAGACACCGCCCCAGTCTCCAGATTTAAATCCTATAGAGAACATCGGGAAGGAACTCGAGGGGCGTGTGAGGAAGCATCACATGAGAAACAAGGGCCATCTGAAAGAACTTCTTCAAACAGAGTGGAGAAATATGGATTCTGCAGTCACTAAACAACACATACAGACAATGCGCAAACGATTATCAGTAGTAATTCAAAGAAAGGGAATGATAGCTAAATACCAGCTGTTCTCTGTTCGAATACTTATGTCCAGATGTAAAGTAACCGTTTTATTTCTCCTTATATTGCAAATTAGTTTCAGTTGATATTTATGAGTTTATATGTTTAATGGAAGACTCGAGTTTATTTTGTACCAGTTGTATTTACGTATGCTTACTCTGCGTAGCTTTAAAATAATATAAGTAATAAATATGTTTACGTTTGAACACTTATGTCGGCCTCTGTATATTTGTTATGCAGTAAGACCTTTTCTGTCTCTTACAGTGCTCTGTGTACCCCGGGTTATTAGAACTTCATTTCATTCATCACACAATATGACTTAAAACTGGAGATTTTCCCTTATCCTGAAAGATGATGGGGAACTGTGGTGACTCTGTAACTCTAAGCTTTATGTACCTTGGACTCCTTTGAACATCATTTCATTCACCCTCCGATGTGACTTAAATTTGGAGATTTTCCCTTATTCTGAAAAATAAATGTCTCGTAACTCTAAGCTCTATTGACTTTGGACTTATTTGAACATCATTTCATTCACCCTCCGATGTGACTTAAAGTTGGAGATTTTCCCTTATTCTGAAAAATAAATGCCTCGTAACTCTAAGCTCTATGTACCATGGACTCATTTGAACACCACTTTATTCATTGTCTGATATAACTACATTGGTGGTCGTAAATTAAAAAGCAAAATGAGTATCGGGATGCCTTAAAAATCATCACCATGGATACAGTCCTAACCTAGCACCTTGTGGATTTACTTTATTTCCAAAAATTAAAGATCGAATGTGTGGCATCACTTTTGCAGAACAAGCCTAGTTTATGAAGCGCTTTAAGAAAAGTGGATCACTGTTTTAAGACTGCAAACACGTATTAATGTTAAAAGGAAAATTTATGAACAATAAAATAATTGACACTTTCTAAACGTAATCCTCGCTTGATTTTCTAAACATGTTCAGTGCGCACAAAGGTAAGCAGCACACATGTGGAATGTCTAGCTAATACTGATTACTTGTGCTGACCTTGTGCACATTTCGGCCCACTTCGCCTCCATTCACATTCTACGCACGTCCAACGCGCGTGCCTTCCCAGCATTGCATGGCGTAATTCGCACTGCTGCGATTCTCACGTAGGAGATAATGCAACTTCAGATGCTCATTTGTTGCTGAATGAAACAGCTGATTGAGGTGCGCTAATCGACCAGCGAGACTAATCGAGACCGTGCCTGCACTTTCAACTGTTTGGATCATCAATTACAGGCATGCCAGCGCGCCAGAATGTGTCGTAATTTTAGACCTACCTTTTTCTTCATCTGCCATCTACGAATACTTTTATCCAAAAATTCGATGTCCAAATTTAACCAGTATGCTGCACTCACAGGACTTTCTCTACTCTTATACACACTATTCTTACTGAGCGGAATGGCTCAGGCGGTTTCCTCTATGGCATGCATTCGGGAGACCCGGGTTCGATTCCTGGGTCAACGTACGTGACATACGGTTTTTCGGGGGTTTCCCTGGGTCGCCAGGCGAATGCTGGGTAGCTTAAGGGGAGATTAAAGAGTCAATTCGGTTATAAAATTACATTCTTTTAGTTTTTATGGTCATATTATTTTTTTGACATTTTCTGGAAATTTTTATATATAGTTAGGAACAATTACAAATATTTTTAATACATCTTTGAAAATTCTGCTGCATCGAACTATCATTTCATCAAAATCATATTTTGTTTTAACAAAAAAATATGATTTAAAAATGTGAAATTTTCCTTATTTTACTGTGGAATTTACGATGCAGCAATTGGTACCACCACTGCTAAGACTGCTGCTAGTGCAAGGGAAAAATAGTAAACAGTGGAATTTTAAAAGGCAGTTTTTCTTAAATTGTCTATTTCATTTTAATATTGCCGTAAAATACATTTTATGCTTAAAAGATATAGTTTTCTCAAAAACTATGAAAGGTAAATATCTCAAATTTTCAACACATATCAAGAACAGTATAACAGAGTTGTCGGTCCAATTTTTTGTTAGAAATCGAAGTGAGATAGAAATCGAAGAGAGGTTATAATGAAGTAGTGAAGCGATTAGGGAAGAAGTGAAGTGTATAATAAAAATTGAATACTAAAAGCCATATAAATTTATGAAAAGAAAAATTGAATAAACTAGAGGAGGATAAAATAAACTAGAAATTAAAGGGGAGAGGGGTAGAAGGATTGCTAGGAACTGATCACGTACAAATACATTAAAACTGTAATATACGCAAATATATAAGTGATCAAATTAGTAGATAAAAATATTTCAGTCTACTTTTACGACACTAGGCCGGGAGATGGCGATGGTTTGAAATCGCGACAAGGAATGCCTACAAATATTGACATTGTATGGCCTTGTTATGAACCATGCAGCGCCTCTTGAGCATGCGATCATAATGAGAAGGATGGAAAAACAAAAGCACATCACCAGCCTTACGCAAAACATATGTTCCCTAGGAAATACCAAATAAGTTTACCAGCTTTCCGTGCATGTAGAATATTCGGTAACTGTTCTTGAAAACAGTTATGCCCGATTTCACCAACAGATGTTAAAATCGATGTTAACAAATGTAACGTAACATTGCCTCATGTTCAAGAGGTCCGGATGTCCGTAAATCCGGACAAAAGCCACGCCATTCTTCTTACAAAGCGCCAAACCCCCGCAGACTGCCCCAACTTCCACTTTAGAGGCCGAAGGATAGAGTGGTCCAATTCCATCAAGTACCTGGGCGTTCAACGTGATAGAGGCGTAACTTTCCGCGGACACATCAGGGAACTATCGGCACGGGTACAGAGGCCTATTGCCTCTCTGTACCCAATGCTGGGTTCGGGCTCGATGCTAGTCCGCTTAAAGCTACACCTCTTTCGAGCGCTGATACTCCCACTTATGTTGTACGCCTGTGAAATCTGGGGCATGGCTGCAGATAGCTGGATAGCATACCTTCAGCGTGCACAGAATAGAGTACTCCGATCCATCTATTCTGTGGGCCGTTCTTTCCCCGTGAGGTCGCTTCACGAAACTTCTCTTCTCCCATACGTGGAGGACGATAATAGTCGCCGGGCGACAAAATTCTACGCTCAAATTCCAGCTCACAGAAGCGCCCTGGTTCGGTCTCTAGGAGACTACGACGCTAGGAGACGCCGCTTCAGGCTCTACCGGGTACCCCGTATGGCTTGCAGGCACCCGAGGTAACAAAGGAGTTAATCCAGCATAAGCTGAATTTCAAAATCTCCAAACGAGCTGTTTGGCTACAAAATTTACCCCACTTTATATCAAAATAAAACACCAGGGGCTGGCACCGTAGCTCAGTCGGTAGAGCACCTGCCTGCAGTGCTAGGGGTCCCGGGTTCGATTCCCGGCGGTGGGGTTGGGGATTTTTCTCCGACCAAGATAATTCCCCATCTTCCCCAGAGTCTGGAAGTATAAATGAGAGTATGAATGTGTGCGTGATGTAATGATTAAAAACCAAAAAGATAACGAGTTAACACCTTCGGTGTTATCGGCCGCCGATATGACCATAGCAGTTAAAGGCGGGGTATAAATGGAACAAAAAAACACCAGGGTGTAAACAAAAAAGCGGTTTGTCATCCTGTACAAAATTAAAGAGGAGCAAATACTACCACAAAAATTTCCTCAACAAAATAATCTCACATCATCCTGTAACCATCTAAATTAACAACCTGCGGTCAGACCCAAAACCTGGGTGGGCACGCAGCAAAAACCTTCTGGCTGTTAACAGCCTGTCAGTATTCGACTTGGACTTGGACACAAAACAAAATGATTCAAATGTTAGGCGCGTTCGGCGCAAAGAATGACTTTCGCTAAGATTTAATATTTTACTTATTTTATTACTTTATTGTTATTGCAGATTTATACTGCCTTTAATGAGTTTTAAACCAGTTTTTGTTTCGTTTAAATAACTTAATAAATACGGAAGATACGGAATTGTATTTATGATGCATTTTTACAGCATCTAACAATTTAAATGTCTTGCTCTGTTTATTGGGTATCCGTTTCCGGCCCCTGAAGAGTTTAAATGGCCATCGGCGAAGCGGTTAACAAATGTAACGTAACAATTGTCACAGCGCTAACACTACTGTTAAATTTCTTGCATTTCACCAACCTGTTTTCCGAAAATGTTAACAAACACGTGTTAACGCCAAGAAACTTGTAAATATTACAGCTATGGATGAGTCGTATTATTTTCTGAACGTACTGCGATGTGCTTTTGTTTTCATTTTCGTCTGCACACAAGTTAAAAAAATGGCGGGTGAACAAAATCGAGAGATGGACAGTGTGTTATCCACATAATTCAGTGAATTATAAAATCGCAAAGTTATTAATACTTGAGGCAAAGGCAAGATCGGCATATTCCTTTCGATGCATATTCTAGCTCACTATTACATAAATTTAAAACGAGGAGCGAAGGACAAGTGACGAGTAACTGGAACGTTTCAAGAAGAGAGGTGTACAGTGCATTATCCAGATAACTTAGTGAATTATAAAATCGCAAAGTTGTTTATATACCTGAAGCAAAGGCGAGATCGGCATATTCCTTTCGATACATATTCTCAGTATTTCGTAAATTTAAAACGAGTTGCGAAGAAGGACAAGTGACTGAACGTTTCAAGAAGGGAAGTGGACAGTTTATTATCCACAAAATTCAGTGAATTATAAAATCGCAAATTTATTAGTACTTGAAGCAAAGGCGAGATCGGCATATTCCTTTCGAGGCATGTTCTAACTCAGTATTACGTAAATTTAAAACGAGGAGCGAAGAAGGACAAGTGACTTGAACGTTTCAAGACGGGAGGTGGACAATGTATTATCCACATAATTCAGTGAATTATAAAATCGCAAAGTTATTTATATACTTGAAGCAAAGGCGAGATTGGCATATTCCTAATTGGCATATGTTCTAACCTCTCTTGTACTTCCGCAGTAATCTTCATAGCAACATGTTTCGACAGTCTATACCTCCGTTAAAAAAAAAATCTTCGGATAGTTCCTCAAAATCATTTCTCCTCATAGGCCGTACTCTATTACGAATGCCATTTAGACGGTCTTAAATATAGCAAATCGACATCAACAGCTGAGTTCATGCTCGCCATCTTGACTATTTACAATTGTTAAGGACTTAACAGCAAAAATTTGGCTTGTTTAGTTTAACAAGAGATTTAACACGAGTGTTAAGCTAACACTTGTTGGAGAAATTCAATTTTTGTTGTAACTATTGCTAAACTGGTGTTAAGTCTTAATATCTGTTGGTAAAATTGGGCGTTTGATAAAAATTGTAAAGCACGGTTCGAATTATTTTCGTTTTTAAACTTATTGTTCTTTATTGGGAAGCTCATAATGATACAATGCTTTATGGTACATATTATTTTGGGGTGAAAAATAAAACAAATAAATAAATGCCCCTTTCATGAGGTAATTTTGGTAGATTGTTCTTTATTTTTATTACAAGTAAAAGTGATACACTCAAAAGGGCATCCAATATTTCGGCAAATGTGTCCTGACATTTCTACACTAATTAGCAATCCCAAAAACTACGGCGACTTTATTGCCTCGACCTTGAACTTGCTTCAGACTTGAAAATAAGTTATCTGAGTAAACGTTTCGTAATACGCTGAACAAAGAATGCTGTCGACTGCGGTCACAGCGCAACAAGAACCATGTTCACTGGGACGCTTTTGTCAGCAAATTTTCAGTAACGTGTTGCATAACGGAAATCTCTTAGATTTGAGGTGCAAACCGCAGGCGATGTTGATTCATTTGTCTTCGCCAGTGTCCCTGAGGTAGAAAATATCACACTTTGACTGCTAATTCATACAGCCTTCAGTTGTTTTGATGAAAACCAACGAACTGTTTAACTGCCATCCATTTCCTTTACTTTTAGTTCTCTTCTACGCATAGTAGGTGGTAGAAGTACTGTATCTCAGTCATTTACACGCAAATACATGTTATGAAGCTTCCTGAATCTGAAAAAGTAGACTAATAAATAACTAAAAGTAAAAAGTGATTTACTTGACATTTAAATTCGGCGTCTTTCAAGAATCGACACGAAGATTTAAAAAAAAAAAAAAAAAATCCTCCCACCATATACTAACCTCTGCAGGGTACACTTCGCAAAAGTTTTGATTTTCTCAGAACTAGTTTAACAATTTTTATTAAGGACAGTGGGACTGTGAATTCCTCAAAAAATATAATTTTTGTTTTATGTCTTATAAAAATCGGCAAGATCTTACGAATCCAATGATATATTGCATTATAGGTATTCTTAATATTTAAGCCCTGTAAATGGTGATTTAAATATGGCGTCACCTTGTCCACGCCCCCTTTTAAATACCTGCATAACCATTGAAATTAAAATTGCTATAACTTTATAATTAGTGTCAGCAGAGCTATGCTGTAAATTTTATGCTTGTTGTTGGTATCTCTGCTGCAGATATAGCTGCATGTGTATTTGCAGAAGGCTCCCACAATATGACGAATTGTTTACATGTGGATTATAGTTGCAGTTTTGTTTACATTTCAAATTATCGACTTTAGTGCTATTTATTCAAGGTGATTTGAAGATTTGCTATAAATATGGATAGTGTAAGGCGTTCTGGTTGGAGAAAGGCAGTGTTTTGTCGTAAAAACACAAAAAACAGTGACACTGAAAGTGTATCTAACCTTATTAGTTGCAGCAAATTTTCAGCTTCTAGAAAAAAAATTGTCTCGCATTCAACCAGATGATGACAACAGCTCTTGCATAGATAACTGTGGAGCTCAGAAGAGTTTTGTAACTGTAGGGCTATCAATGTTATCCAAACTGCTGCAGAAAAGTACAGGATTATGGTGCAGGAATGTTGTAACTTTTGGTGAGTCAGCTGAAAAACCTGTTTTTTTTTTTTTTTTGTTTTTTTTTCAATTTTACATGTTTGGGTACACATTTCTCAGAAACCACTTATGTTAGAGGTCTGAAACTTTTTGTAGTGTCACAAAGCATTATGTTTAATAAAATGGCCGTAAAGATATTTTCAGGTAAAACATTTTGAATTTTTAAACATTTAAAATCTGTGCATTTTAAGGGAAAGAATAATGGTATCAAATTCAACATTTTTTTATCTATATACTTCACTACATGAAAATTCTAACACGGTCATTTTATGCATCACTGAGTAGTTTATTTCTCCTAAAAATTGGATTCTCTGTGGAGAAAATTATGGCGGTTATGAGTAACTAAATAATAACATGTGTTTAGAAAATTTCGTTTGTTGACGTCATCTTAAAAAGCTTCTGAGAAAAGTTAAGAATTTATATTACATGTTTCGCATTATCAGCATATTAAGAAATAGTTGCTTGTTAGATGGTATGAATTTCATTGCCCTGTGACAAAGCAAACCCATTAATTTTGATTTTTCAAAAGTGTGTAGTTAAACGCAAGCATTGAGCTTTCCACACGTCCCTCTCTCCTTAAAACACTATATGTTTAAGATATTGTGACTTTGTGGGTTCGTTGAATTAAAAGTCTTGTGTGCAGAAGTTTAGAATGTTCTTTATTGCAGTAAACAGTAACTTTGTACACCCCTTGCAGCAGTAAAAGTGACGTGACATATACTGCAGCAGTCTTCAAGTTCGTCTCGTTCTCAGCTGTACGTAAACAAACGAAACAAATCACTGCGGTACACTTCAACTGTCTACAGACTCACAATTACTACACAGCTGCACACTCAATTTACAACTCACTAGCAACTGACTCCGCTCTAACACTTTGCGGGGTTTTATATCTCCAGTCATTGTTCTAGAATGCAGTCGAGCTGCAGAGAGCGAGAGAAAGACGGAACTATCCAGATGTCTCTTTCTCTCTCTCGGCAAGCGTCCAGCTCTGCGCCCACGCGCCCACTGCGGTTTGAGGCAGCGACACAGCAACGCCTCGGTGAAAATATTTTCGCGATAAATTAAATGCATATCTTGAATATTCCAGAAACGACGTCAGAAGTTCTCTATATTCTGGATAACTTGTGTAACTTGTAATCCGTAAGCGATTTTATTTTTTATATTTATTTATTCTTATGAACATGACAGGCCTAACTCCATTACAGTGTGTGTCATAATTGTGTGGCTGCATACAGTAATAACGTATCTAAACACTAGAAACAAACAATGAAAATATAAATCAACATAAATACTCTAGAAAGAGAAAAATAAGAAATAGAAACAATTATGTGTAAGTGCGATCCATATAAACCTGAACCATCTCAATAGCTCATAACCTTTATACTAATAACAGGGCACACAATTGGGAGATTACATTACACTATTTACATCTCAGAGAAAATGTTGGAATGGTCCTCCACCAGCATCTATACATGTTTGTACTCGTCTCACCATATTCTCTGGAGTTTTACGGAGAGTATCCTCGTCAATGTTACTTATTTCTGTTCGAATGGATTCCTTGAGAACATCAATTGTCCGTGGCCTATTCTTGTACTCTCTATTTTTAGATACTCCCACAAAAAAAAAAAAAAAATCGGCGAGGTTAAGTCAGGGGATCCGGGGGCCACAGACCTTTTGAGATTATTCGGTTATCAAAGAAACTGGTTACAAGTTCTATGGTGTCATTAGATGTGTGGCACGTTGCTAATTCTTGCTGAAAATAACCTTATCTCAATTCGATATCATCCAGCTGCTTCACAAATGTCTTGAAGATACCCATATAAAGTTCAGGGTCTACAGTCATATCAAAGAAAATGGGACCAACGATACATAGATCTCTGCTTGTAGAGTTATTATTGTGAAATTTTAAGTAATTAGCAAAAGTGTGGGAATTGCATAGTTTCTCCACTTTAGGCTAACAGTTCACGTGGTGTGGACCAGCTGTAGGAAAAATTGGAACGTCTGAGTGGAGAGGGGAAACAAGAATGTCTGCTTGTAGAGTTACCAGTCTTGCAGTACAAGAAGTACTTACGTGTAACTGTACAATAGTAAGACTATTAAGGAGTAGCTTATTATGTGTTTCAAATGGGAAGGGTTCTGGATTCTGGATTCAGATGCCGTATCACACTCAGCGTTGCCAGCTTGTTACCCCACTTCTTTTATATTTCCCGCTCTCTCTCACACACTCATACCACATGCAGGTCTGATTGGCGCAGAAATAAGGGTAAGCAAATTATTTTTAACAAACTTTTACAATGATGCATTTGCCAAAATCAAAATTGGAAAAGGCATTTTCGCAAATTATGTATATTTTAAAATACTATAAGTACAATTATAGTTTATGAATTACCTGTTTTTCTAATCCAATGGAACTGCCAGTGGCTCATCCATATCGCAGTCAATGTCACCTCCGTTAAGAGAAAATTCGTCATTGTCACTGTCTTCATCGTCTGACTCCTGCAAATTTATGATTATAGGTTACGAAATCTCGTCACGTGCTATTTCTTTCTTAAAATCGTTTTCTTGAAGGTTTTCTGCATGCATCACGCAGTTTTCCCAGTCCTGGTGTGTTACCTTGTCAATTTCTTAGTAAACAAGTCGTTTAACGTCCGTCAGTTTAAAAGTATTATTTCTGTTTATAATCCCCCTTTTTATTTGAGCCCGAACCAACTCAATTGGATTATATTTGCAGCGTTAAGGTGGGAGGCGTATAACCTCGTGTCCCGTTTCAATTGCAAGTTGATCCAGCTGATACACCTTTTCCGTGTTTTGAAACGGAAGTACTCTTTGCAATAACTCATTTTTAGTTTCTGTTTCCGAAAAATGTTTTAAGAACGTGTACACTTTAAATATTATACTTCGAGCCTGACTTCGCAATACCTGCCTTTTTGACTCGCCACTAAATTCACCGCAAGAAGCCATTGCACTATTTAACTCTTACTCTACTGTTGTGTAAAGAACAACTGAATGATATTGATGTGAACTCTCCAGGGTAAATAAACATTTCTTATCCAGCATTCATTCATAAACATAAGCATACGGCATTCCACAGGCTAACAGGAAATGAAGTGTTTGCTCTTTCTCGAATTTAACACCTTGACTTATTTACAGTAATTCTTTTATTACGTCACGTCAGTAGTTTAAATTTCAGTTCTGAGTAATTAAAAGTATATGTACATACATAAACACCAACCACTTTGAACTCTCTAGAGTTAATAGAGATTACGAACGATTCATAAACAAAGATATAATGTGACCAGACACGTTCTGCCAGGGCAGCAGGAAATTTATTGTTTCCTCTCGCTCGAATTGGATTATTCAAAGTAATTCTCTCATCACGTCATGTCAAACATTTACGTTTCAGTTCTGAGTAATTACAAATATACGTACACGCATACATGCCAACCAATATTGATATTAGTACAGTTCTTACGTCGCGATTTATTGTTATAATACAGGTAATAGTGGTTTATTTATTTGTATTAGAAAAACTATTTGAGCTAAAAATATGGGGTTTTCATGGTTATGTTAGATACATTACTCTCTACCTTCCACGTGGATCAGTTTCGGCAAAATCTGAATTTTTGTCTCAGCGCGAATAGTATTTCATACAGATTGATTAGTTTGGCGCTCGTCACACACCACTTAGAGGGAATGCAATACGACAACACCGCAGGACTCCCATTGGTTGCTCACCTAGTAGCGCCTTCCCATTTCAAATACATAATAGTTCTTTGACTCAATATTCTATCTTATTTTAATGAAAATTATTATTTGGAGCTTCCTTCGCTTAAAAATTCATGCCTCGCCGCCACCCTCCCCCACTATATTTTGCTCGTACTCACCCCACATAACACATTTCTAATCGTCTCTAAGGATGTCCAAGTCTTACGATATCTGCAAGCGAAGAGAGTCTATTACTTATGTGATTCCATGAAGCCATTGACGGCATTACGTGACGTTTTCTTCAATTGTTTCCTAAGCTAGAATCAGTTTGGTCAAACGTAATCATCTGTGATTCCCATGTGTAGAGCAATACAAAGAATGTTAACAGAAACATATTGGAAAGGTGGTGCTGACAACGTTCTGAAAACACATAGTTCTTTTCAGGATCTTAATAGCTATAAAACAAAAGAGTAGTATACGTAGACACAAAAGCTCAGAAAGCAATAAACGTCATTTTTTGTTCTCAAGGAAACGTTGAGATAAAAATTTGTTACCGGCATAAAAAATCAGCAAAATACGATAACTGCTTATGTCCTTCAAAACAAAATTAGCACATTTCTTTCTGTTTTGACTGTTGTTGCTTTATAAAGTTCAAAACAAAAACATATTGAAGCTGATATTGCATCCATGGATATATTAGGTAAACATGGCCATCTGTAATTCAACTTAAGTTAATAACCAAGCAGGCCATATAGATGATGCAACAAATGCTTAGGTTTACTGAAATCCCAAATTGTGACGTAGGACCAATCAGAATTAAGTATTGCGGTGGCTTAGCAACAAAAATAGAAAAAAGAGCCAATGCTTTTATTCTTACATTTTTTCTTCTGGCTTTAATTCTCGAAGAGAGTAGACGTGTTTTCGGTAAAAGACTTCTTGTAACTACGAAAAGTTATTGGAGTTCATCATTTATGAACGTTTAGTAAACGTTTAAAATATAAATCAAAGACGCGACGCTACGATAAATAATTTAAGTAAAAAACCGTTGCATCATTTATAAATAAAAGGAGAAAATTAATATATAGTAACATCAGTGGAAAAAGTCTCATGTAAAGAAGAAAATCATGTCAAGAAATATAATTCCAAGGAACGTGAAATGGTATTAATTATTTTATTCCATAGTCGCCCAAAAGTGAAATCCCTTTTGTATCGATACCACGCCTGAGAAGTTTCACATCTCATCGCTCACCGCAGCTGCCGGAAAGAGGATTTATAGAAATCTTCGAGAACTTCATCTTCACGGCTTTTAGACGAAAGGTTCATCCCTTCTACATCAAGGTAAAGTTTGGCTTCTACATGCGTCGCTACACCGAGGGAGCGCGAAACTTTTGCGCCTGTGGGGCGTAGAACTCACGAAGGGGCGAATCCAACTTCAGATATGTCACCGCATCTTCAGATATGTCACCGCATCGTATGATATAAATCCAACCCACAAGGAGGGGAACCGCTCCATTACATAGTCAACCACAGACAGAGGTGTCCTTGAAGGGTCATTCTTCTCCGAGCAGAAGGAACGTTCGACTTTTTGCCATTCCGGGACTTTGTCCATGCTGGTGTTGTGATGGACGGTGGGTAGCTGGTGGTTTTTTATGAATTGTCACAATCAATTTCTTTGTGAATAAGCTATTCAGCACTAGTCAGTTTAAAAGTATTGTTTCTATTTGCAACCCCCTGTTTTATTTAAAGCCCACACGAACTCAATTGGATTGTTTTTGGCAGTGAGACTATGGAAGGGGAACTGCCTCGCGTCCCATTTTGATTGCAAGTTGATCCAGCTGATACACTTTTCCATGGCTTTGAAACGGAAGAAGTGAATAATAACTCTCTAGAGTAAATAAACACCGTCCCCGATTACGAAGAAATCATAAACATATCATGTGATGGCTCACGTTCTGCAGATGTAGCATTCTACAGGCTAACAGGAAGTCAACTGTTTGCTCTCGAACTTAACAAACACCTTGGCTTGTTCGAAGTGATTGTTTTAGCACCATGTCAATAGTTTACATTTCAGTTCTATAGTCTGATTTTTAAAAGAAGATAAGTGAAGGTCATCAAGCAATGGACGCGAGGGGAAGAGGGGAAGGTCGTTGCTATGGTAACGTAAACAGGGGTTAGTAGTAGAAATGGGGATTAAGGGCGCACAACTGCTGAGGTTATCAGCGCCCTGGCAACGGTAAAATGTCTATACAGCTAAAAGTACACTAAAACCGTAAAATCAGGTAAAACACAGTTCCAGTAAAAAGCTAAAAACTGAACCATAAAAGACTAAAAGCAGATGTCGGTAACCGCAGAAGGCAAAGAATAAAATAAGTGAAATAAAATGGGAACCAAAAGGTGCCTCAAACTGGGCAGAGCAGGCGCCTAAACCCACTCTGCCGAAAAAAAAAGCAAGCACGCCTTCCACAGTATGTTCGCTGTCTGCCAATACGGCAAAAAGAATGGCTGGCAGCGACAGACTGGCACACAGTGGGGCTAAAAACCGACATTCAGTTAAAATGTGACGTACCGATAGGGATACGTCACAGTCACAGAGGTGCGGGTTCGTCACGGAAAAAGTGACCATGGCTAAAACGACAGAGTCCGATACGTAGACGAGCTAAACTAATTTCTTCCCGCCTGGAAACTCTCGCAGAAGTTGCCCAGGTAACCGGAAGGGGTTTAACCGCCCGAAGCTTGTTCCCACGCATAGCTGTCCACTCATCTTCCCAACGGGTATGAAGGGTCTGGCGTAAAAATAAAGAAAGATCACGATGGGGAACAAAAGAACGGTAAGACCTAGGCGAGGAAATTGCAGATTTAGCCACGGCATCGGCAGCTTCATTGCCAGACACTCCCACATGACCTGGCGTCCACACAAAGGTGATCCTTGTGCCAGTGAGTGCCAGGCGGTGGACGCCATTCTGTATACGCTACACCAGAGGATGGTAATGGTACAGCGTCAAGAGGCTTTGAAGCGCACTGAGGGAGTCTGTGCAGATCACGCAGGTGTGTATGGAATGCCGCTCAATATATAAAATCACCTGGTATAGACTAAAAATTTCCGCGGTAAAAATCGAACACTGTCGCCGAAACCCAAAAGTAAAACTCCTACGATTAAAAACAAAAGCACATCCGACCCCAGCTTCGCTCTTAGATCCATCCGTGTAGATAAAATCCCAATCACGGAATTGCGCCTGGAGTTCTAAAAAGGCATAAACAGTGGTTGCCGGATTGTTACACTGGTGAATCACATACTTCTCAGGTCAGTTATCGCTAGTTGTATGCGGGAAACTATGACAACGACAATGCAAGACCACACACCAGCCGTTACACCACTGCAGAAACTGAGAAATTGGGATGCCAAGTCTTACCAAACCCCCCATACAGCCCTAACCTGGCACCATCAGATTTCCATCTGTTCGGGCCACTAAAGGAAGCTCATCGTGGGATTCGTTTTGAAGATGAGTTGCCTGTGTATTGTTAGCCTACTTTGTTAAAACACAATTAAAATACGTTTTTATGGAAGCAAGACGTAGTGGCGGTAGGTTTAGGGGTGGACCGAGGATTTATGGCCCAAGGCAAGGATCAGCTTATGGTTGGGGTGTTAAATTGCACAGCCAAGCTAGAGAATTTGTCTGTTCTTTTAGAGAATTCTTCCAACAGCAAGACAAGAGTTTGCTCCTTATCAATGAACAGCTTATTCCTTTTATCCAAAAGCGACAGTCCCATGTCAATAGATATGCTTGCACGTAAAAGAATTTCTGTGGGTCAAAATTCCGGCATATCGGCGGCGTTGATATGAACATGTCAATTAATAAAAGTACATTGCGATATTAATGTATACAGAACGAGGAAAGGTTTGAAAAAACGAGGCGCTTGCACCGAGTTTTTTTAATTCTCGAGATTCCATTATGTGCTTACCACATGTGTGTTGCACATTATTTTTGGCACTATGTGTATCTGAATTTTAGTAGTTAAGGTATTAGATGAAATATTAATAAATATAATTGAAGATAAATGTTAGATTTTAGAACGTGCATCGCGTATATGTGTTTCTATGGAGAAATACCTACCGCACTAGTGCGGAAATGTCAACTTACGATGTATAGCAACAATAACGGTAAGTATGGAATATTAGTTACCTAGTACAAACAATTGAAGCAAAAATATTGGCGAGCTTTTAGTTCCACTTTAACGGGACAGTTTGATACAATAGTGTTTAGCTCAGGGTAAAGCAATGAGGTTTCTCCCAGGGTATGCGTGGATATGTATGAGAAGGATAGTTTTAATGACACTGGAATGCCCGTATCCAACTGGTTTAATGACTGCTTCTTTTTCTCAGAACATCGAACTTGAAGTTGCCAACCAAGGATTACCAATATCACTGTTTAAAGTTACTGAAGGCGGAATGCTTATTACTCGATAATAATTATTTACGTATAAACCGACAAATATCTTCTCTCATCACTTCTGGTCTCCCTCGACCAAGACAGAAGAAGTTGACTGCCCTAATCGGCTCCCAGCCACGAGCTGTCCTCCACAGATGCGCGTGGGTGTATCTTTTTCCATTATTCAACCAAAGATTCCTTTTGTGACTATTTTGTCATGCCATTAAGAAGGGTCCGAAGAATAGCCCATTCAACAAAGTCAAGTGCGACCCTTTAGAAATCTGCTAAGGACACTGTTTCTTATATTTCTTTTGTTATGACAACTCAACCAACTGCAGCTGTTTGTGTCGTAACAAACATACAAGACTCCTTTGAAATCCATCATGATTTTTTACTTATTGCAATCCTTTAATTTCGTTATCAAAATTATTTAAAAGAACTCATACATGTGAAGACCCTACAACTCAGTGAATGTGTGAATAATTTTTTAATGTTTTTAAAGTATGCTAATACAGATTAACTGTGTATATTTTTGTTGAGGTGAGATAACTCGAACCATTGTTTATGTTTCGAGTGTTGAGAGAATAAAGAAAGGGTATCTGGTGGTCAACAATGCACAACCCACGTGGAGAAACAGATGGCCTTCACGTATCTTCTTTTAAAAATCAGACTGTACTAATATTTCACTATTCTAATTGAGCAGGTAAGACTTGATAAGAAACCATCACAGCGTTGGTTACCCGAAGGGCAATACGCCCAAACGCTCTTTCGAGTAATAACAGAAAGTCAACTGTTTGCTCTCGAATTTAACAAACACCTTGGCTTATTCGAAGTAATTCTTTTAGCACATCATGTCAATAGTTTACATTTCAGTTCTAAGTAATTACAAACATACACACTAACCAATAAAGATGGACATTAAAGTGCTTACGTCGTAATGCATTGTAGTACGGTGTGCGCAATTTATCTTGAGCGTTCGTCTCCCAAGTCCTCACTCGGTAGGCTTCGGCTAACTCCGTAAACACAGATGACAACTTAGAAACATGAAATGTGCTATACTAGTACACTACACTAGTACACTCTGACATCTAGTGACTAATATGCTAAGCTTTTACGCGCGCTCTTTGTTTTCTGTGTGCATTCATTTTGTGCAAGTTTGAGGTTAATTACTACAGCTTAACCAGTTTGTAATTATGGCTGAGGGCACACCAAACTCATCATCATATGTACCTTCCGAGCAACGAACTCAGACTCGGAAACATGCACGTACAGTCGTACATAATGATGGCCGCAAAATAATAGCGAAAGTTGCAGAAAGTTGCGATATAGAAAAGGATAACAACCAGTTAATGTTCCCACTCAGCAAATCAATAGAACGAGGAAAAAGCGTCAGCACTGTCAGGCGTATTAAATCGTTTTGTACATCTCATCCTAATGAATCTCCAAAAACACCAGGAAAAAGCAGGTAAGGCTGTGATCTGTGTATGGCAACTAATAGTGATGTTTTCTTTCTTTCTTCTTTTCCCTTCAATCCTTTCCTTTTTGGCTTCCTCCTTTTCCTTATATCTTGCTCTTTTATCTTTCTTTTTCTCTTGCTCTGAGCCCTTTGTATATTTCTACATAGCTTTCTATTTCCCTCCATTACCAAAGCTAAACGGTATTTAATAGAGGCCAACAAACCTAGGAGCAAGACTTACCTATGTTGTGGATGTTATGGCTCTCGAAAGTGGACACACTTTTATTCGTTTACCTCCGTATAACTCTGATCTGAATGCAATTGAACTGGCGTGGGCAAAAATAAAGAACGTTTTCAGAGGACACAACGTTACTGGTGATATGTCAGACACAAATATGCAGAAACTTGCTAGAGAAGCATTCTCTTCTGTAACTGCGACGGATTGGGAAGGATACTGCAAGAACTAGAAATGAAATATTGGAGAAATAATGGTGTAATTGAAAATGCGATTTTTGAAATTATCAACACATCAGCGGATACTAGCGATGAAACTGATGCAGTGGACTCAGAAATCGAAGAATCACAAAGCGAATGAGTGAGTATTTATGGCTGTCATATTTGTTTACTGTTTTTATGTGTTTCATAAATAGTAAGTATATAAATACACAGCTTATAGGATCGAGTTCAGTTTAATGTTTGTCCACAGATCTCACACTTGCGGCGCATATCTTCATGCTATTTTGTTGAACTGCGTTTTTCAAGACTGACCACACTGCAGAAACAAAAGAGTGTTAGCTCTCGCAACTTCCCCTCTGCCCGCACTACCCCGTAAATCCAGCGCTCTTCTTATCTTGCGCGTACTGTAATTGAGTATATTGGTATCTTATTTATTTTTATTATGAAAAACTCTTTAGGTTAAAAATAAGGGATGTTTATGGTTGTTTATGCATGTTTATGGTAGAAACATTACTTCCTACGTTCCTCCTGGATCATTTTCCGCAAAATTTAAGTTTTCGTGTTAGTGCAAATAGTGTTTATTAGAGATGGAGTCAATTGGCGCTCCTTCCACCCCACTTACGGGAATGCAATATGGTAACACCGAAGGATAACTCCAGTGATAGCAGGAGTACCCCAAGGATCGGTGCTGGGGCCTTTCTTATTTTTAATTTATATAAATGACTTAAGCCATAACTTATCTTGCACTACTATGTTATATGCAGACGACACTACCTTACTGAGCAAAAGCAATAATATCAATACAGTAAAGCAACAAATGCAACTATACCTAGAAAGTGCAAAAATCTCGTTCTCCTTAAACAATCTAAGTCTAAATATGTCTAAAACTGAAAATATATTATTTACACTGCAACATAATGACATCCACAGTAATTCAGTAAATCTCTTACCATTACATTTAGAAACATGGGAAACACACATACTTTACCTTTGTAAAAAGCTTGCTAGAATCTAGTATCTTCTAGGGAAACTAAAGAAATGTACTGTATGGGGTTAGGCCTTGGGGTAATTGTGCTACCTCGAAAAATGCATTCATATGGTAAAAGAAATCTCTCAGACTAATTCAAGGATAAGGACAACAGGATACATGTAAGCCTAGCTTTATAGACCATAAGATAATGACTTCACCGTCAATGTATATATACGCCAATATCATACACGTTAAAGAAATCAAAACTTATTTATAAATTGTTCCTCAGTACACAGTTATGACACTCGATGCAAACATAATTTAGATACACCCCACAACCGATTGAGCAAGACCATAAATAGCCACTGTTATCAACAGTTAAAATTATTCAAGAAGCTTCCTCTGGAAATAAAGGAACTGCCACAAAACAGATTTGTTATAGTATTAAAAAACTGTTTTAAACAAAAAGCATTTTATAATGTACAAGAATACAACATACATGCTTGTGAATTTATGTAAAACTATTGTAAATTATAGTAGTAGGTACCTAATTGTTTAATTTTATTATTACTATAGTAAAGTTATTAACTTACGATAATTACCAGCTTAAGCCATGCAAATAATCTGATTTCACCTAGAATTTTATCTGCATTAATTTGTAAACCTTCTGTACTTGTAAATACATTGTAAATACTTTTTATAACTGACGAAAACCTATTGCTTCATGTAAGCTTAATGGTGAATAAAGGATTATGATTATTATGACTCTGATTGGTTGCTGACCTGGCAGGTTCAAGGACAAAAAGCATTTGATAGACAAAGTAGATCACGTCTATAATGTCTGAACATGCACAACTGCAGCAGTAATGTCATTTGAGCGAGATACCTCATTTGGTTCCATCATATTTACCATAGCTTTCATTTTATAACAAATGAGCAAAGAAATTTCTTAAAAAAGGATATAAATATAAACTGTGGAAAACGAAGAAATTCCGAATACATGTATCTGAAAACACGATGAAAAACTGAATTTATACTCATGAGACAAAAATAATGTTGACCAGTGTTATTCATGTTGTAATAGGAAGTAGAGTTTTGTTTCTGATATTCTTGCATTGTGTCCTTAAGCTGAAGGAATTAGTGTTTACATCTGCCACTAGGAGCATCGTCCATGGTTGACAATGGAATCAGTTTGACGTGGGAATGCTATACAGGAAGTAAGTATATCTAACTTAACGAGGACGTGACAGACTCTCACACTTTTTCAACGTGTATCTAATGGACGTTGACTGGTCCTTAATTGAGTCTCTGGGTCTCCATCTACAAACATTTTGTAGTCCTTATTTAAAACATCTACATATCCTGATATTAGCGGCCACTCAATGTATTAATATTGCCAATATGAATAAATAAAAGACGTCATATTACAATTTTTACGTCCTCTAACGTTAAGTCGTATTGGACGAGGAATAAAATGGATGAAATGATGCTCAAATGAGTCCAGCGTCCACAGAGTTACCAGACATTCGTCTTTAAGGATCAGGGAAATCCCCGGAAAAAACTAATTCTGACCGAGATTAGATCTCGGGATCTCTTGAACGTAGGCAGACGCACTACCACCTACGCTATAGAGGAGGGCAAACAGAACATGGAGTATTAATAGAAGGGGGAAAAAAGCAGAAACTTCAATTTTTACACTTTTCCACAGCTTTTTACAATTTTACAGGTAAATTGCTTTAAGGGAAGCGGCTGATGTGAAATGGTCAAAATGTCATTTATATATTATTTATTCATTTATATATTATTTATCTGTCCGTCCGTCCGTCCCTCCCTCCCTCCCTCCACCCACCCACCCACCCACCCGTCCACCCACCCATCCATCCATCCATCCATCCATCCATCCATCCATCCATCCATCCATGCATCCATCCATCCATCCATCCAACCATCCATGGTAGGAAAATAACATCCCACAGAATATATAGACCTAATTCCTCTATTCTCTGCAATTTGGAGCCATGCTAGCCAGCTGTCTGCGGTCATGCCCCAGATCTCGCAGGTGTAAAGCGTAACTGGGATTACCAGCGCTCGGAAGAGGTATAACTTCATGCCAACTGGCATCGAGGTTGACCCCAGCATTGGATAAAGGGAAGCAATTGCTCCCTGTACCTTCGCCGCTCGGTCCCTGCTGTGTTGGCGAAAAGTTAGGCCCCTGTCTAAGTTAACACCTAGGTACTGGACAGTGTTGGTCCACTCTATCCTTCGACCTCGGTAGCTGAAGTTGGGGCAGTCAGCGGGGGTGTGGCGCTTTGTAAAAAGTGTGGCGTGGCTTTTGTCCGGATTAACGGACATCCGCCAACGCCTACACCACTGCTGTGTGAGTCGGAGATGTCTTTGTAAGGGGTTGAAGGCTCTGAGGATGTGTTTGTCTTTGCAGAATAGGAGCACGTCGTCAGCGTATTGTGTCATTTCGACTCATGGCTCTGTTGGGAAATCTGCCATAAAGAAGTTGAATAGGATGGGGGATAGTACAGAGCCTTCGGGGACTCCACCTCTCACTGGTTGACTCTCTTTGGCAGGCAGGCTGCCTTTCTATAGTTTTTCTAACATTCCAGAAATTTCTCAAACAATCGAGACCGGCTAGAACAAAGGCGAACTCTTGCGAAATCCATCTGCTCCCGCCCACCATTTCGGCAAGCTTTTGTCTCCACACTGCACTGCCGTCTCTTTGATCTTGTTACCCGCGCTGCCTCCAATCAACAATGACCTGGCGACAGTACTTCTTTTAAAATTACCTTACACTTTCAAATTTGACCGAAAAGTGTCATAGTGTCATTTTCTGATACTTGAAGATGAATATAAGGATTTCTGAAAATAAATATAAGAATTTTATTGAAGTTTTATTATTAGTTGAACAGAAATAAATGTCAGTTTTTTTAAATAAGTTGCGGGTTATAACAGTCTGTTTTTCATAAATTATCAACAATTACTATCATGGAAATTAATTTTTTCTTCACACTCATTGTATAAGCAGAGTAAGACTAAAAAATGCAGCCATATACGGGATTTGAACCACGGATCTTTTGGTCTCCGCCCGGTTGCTGTAACCACTGAGACAATGTTAATTTCGATTAATTGTACCTAAGTAAAGCAGTGCAAGTGCTTACACGTTGTAAGTCGTCATTAAGGAGTTGTCTCACGTGTATAAGAGTACTTCTAGTGTTTTACCGGGAGAACACGTGTCACTTGGAGAATGTAATGTCGTGCTGGCATGTTGCCATGGTAGCTCAGTGGCTAAAAGCAACCGGATGGAGACCGGGAGATGCGTGTTTCAAATGCCGGCTGTGACATTGACTTTTTCAGTCTGGCTATCTATCCAATAACTATTATTTTATTAGTCAATGAGAGAAGCAATTACAAAATGGGTCTTTGTACTTTTAATTAGCGGCTTTCAGAGTATGTACCGTAACCTGCATACAAATCAGAGTAAACCCGAAATGTAAAAAATAAATTTAAATTTTAACATTAATTTTAACATAGGCGTGATATTTACTATCAGTTATCTATAAAAATCAATTCGTTGTGAACCTACTATCCTTGTTTAAAACATAAATAAAGCATTGTTATAAATCAGTACACTTAAAGACGTCCTGACAAATGAAATTCAAGATTTCTGTTTTTTAATCTATCATGTAAATATGCTAAAAGAACAAATGACCTTTATTTCTTTACTTTTATGGCAATAACCTCCGAAAGCTTATCCATCTGCATTCAATTTGTGTAATTGGTAAAATTTACGAAATAAATAAAATGTTACTACACCGAAAATGTGGATATCGCCACGGTACAGAAGTATAAAATGCCCGTCTCGATACCATAGATGATAGTCCGTCTGCACCACGTTCAAGAGAACCAGAGTTCAAATCTGGTGAGTTATCTCGGTAAGGCTTTTATGGGGTTTTCCATTATCCTGAAAGATGAATTTGAGTATGTCTAAGGTCTATGGACCCTGAACTCATTATACATAATGAAAATGTAGCACCGGTGGAATGAATTTACAGTGGAAACCGGAGCACCCTGAGGAAACCCACTCTACGCCACAAATCTCACGTGCTGTCGCCTGCTATCGAACCCGGGCCGCTTTGGTGAGCGTCAAGTGCTCTAACCACACGGCCATGGTGAGGCCAAAGAACTTATATGCAATACTTTTTATTTCACTTATCATTTCCGTGATATTTCTTGTTATTCGTTCGAATTTTACAAAACATAAACCTTTCTCCAATGAGAAGTCATTACTCTTTTTTCTATCTCACCTGGTCATGCAAAGAGAACCTAATTTCAAAATTGCCACAGAGAGACAATCTCTTAAAACGTTTATCGATCCTTAAACTATACCGTATTCTTTTATTTCCTTTACATCTACAAGAAAATAAATAATAAAGCCGTTACATAAATGTTTATCTCCATAAATATGAAGTAAACAGAAGATTAGTTCGCTGAAGAATGTATAGAAAAGCTCGTGTGACTCCAAACACATAAGAAAAACTGTCTGTGTCACTTGGAAAATTAATACGGCTGGCAGAATAATATGGAGACAAACAGTCTTGGGTGTCTGTTATCTGTGGTGTGGACTACCATAGCTAGCAAGAAACAAGTGAAAAACCTTGAGGGAAAAAAAAGAAGATAGCATTCTTCTAGTTTCTTAGAGAGATATGAGGGAATCTCAAGGTCAGTTTACTCTGAGAATATGAGTCATGAGTTATCGACTGGATTCGTGGCAGATCTGTCGTTTTGTCCCTCTTCCACAGTAGTTCAATTCTTATAGTTTACTTACAAATTACTTTTGAAAGCATTTATTAAATGTGTGACTAATAATAAGCACCATCGTATACATTTCTGACGTTTCTTTGAAAACCTGTAGTGATATTTATTCTACACAATGTATCAGTTGTTTACAAACATAAACTAAAGGATGAAACCCATAAAAGAATACAAAAGTATTCTCCAGATAAACTAATAAGCTAAAAATAAAATTGTTAAAATAAAGTAAATTAATTTACAAAATTCAATACTTTTCATATTGTGTGTTAAATAATTAACAATTAATTTTATTATTGCTTAATACATATAATTTATTATATTATTTAAAATATAGTTTATTTATATTTACGCATTACTTTCTCTATTTATGCAAATATTTTAATTCGTGCATTTCAAAATATATTTAACCTTGTTTTATTAATATTTGTATAATTACTTATTACTTTACATTTACCATACATTTTTAAAATAGTCAAGATGATTTGTATTATTGTTAAGGTTTTAAATAGTATATATTTACGAGGCATGTTTTTTAAGTCAGTACCGTTTTGGAATTAAAAAAAGACGTGCATAGATATCGCAAAAATTTTATTTTTACATGAAAGCCTCTACCTTAATCTACTTTTCTACATAATTTCCGTGAATATTGAGGCACTTGTCATAACGTGGCACCAGTTTTTGAATACCCTCCTCATAAAATTCTGCCGCCTGACGTGTTAACCACTGTATCACAACTGTTTTGGCTTCGTTACCGTCTTGAAGACGCTGACCGCCCAGATGTTTCTACAAGTGCAGAAACAAATGGTAGTCGCTGGGTGCCAGATCAGGGCTGTAAATTGAAAAGATTTGATGAGATCTTTGGTCCGATTAGCCACATGTGGACGGGCATTGTCATGCAGCAAAACGATACCCTTACTCAACTTTCCACGTCTTTTGTTCTGGATTGCACGGCGCAGATTGTTCAATGTCTCACAATAAGACGCTGCGTTGATTGTCTCATTATGACGCAGAAACTCCACTAGCAATACTCCTTTTCTGTCCCAAAAAAAAACTGTGCACATGATTTTCCGGGCAGAAATTGTTTGCTTAAACTTCACTTTTGTGGGTGATGATGAATGTCGCCATTCCATGGATTGTTGTTTCGATTCTGGTGTGACGTAGGCCACTCATGTTTCGTCACCAGTAACAATTTGGTCTAAAAAATCTTCACCTTCATTGTGGTACCGCTCAAGGAAAGTCAATGCACTGCCTAAACGTTGGGTTTTGTGAAAATCCGTCAACATTTACCGAACCCAACGTGAACACAATTTCCGGTATTTCAAGTTCTCGGTCACAATGCGATACAAAACACTACGAGAATATTGAGGAAAATAGTCGTACAATGATGAAATTTTAAAGCGTCAGTTTTCTCTCACCTTTTCGTCCACTTTCTGCACCAAATCTTCAGTAACGACCGAAGGACGCCGACTCCGTTCTTCATCATGCACATTTGTGCGGCCATCTTTAAATGCTCTAACCCATTCCATCACTCATAATGTTTTGTCCGTAAACTTCACAGATCTCACGACGAATATCGATCGGTTTTACGCCTTTAGCACTAAGAAATCGTATAACAGCCCGTACTTCACAATCGGCGGGACTCACGATTGTCGGAGGCACCTTAAACACTCAGTAACGAACGTATACAATGAAGAATCAGACTGTAATGCCTGGTAACCAACCATAACCTCAACCTGTTGAAACAGAAACATTTCCCTGACGGTGCTGCACCAACTTTAAGTTGTACTGTCGCTTCAAGGTGTCTTGACGATGCTAATTCCGGCTATCTGTTCAAGCTATGGGAAAACTACCTCAGGCTATGCGTGAGTGTGTATTATTCACTGAAAGTATGCCAATGGTTCTGACTTCGGAACTTTTAATGAACCGTCTACACTTCAGCGGAAAGATTCAAACTACTATCTGAATGCCCGGTGTTAAAAGTATTTGATTCCTCTATCAGGCGATATGACGGGATTCTGCCACTGAGGCAAGAATGGCATCTAAACCGTCACATGCCACCAGATATCAGACCAGGAGTGTATTAGATTATGCCCAGAATGTGCCATTAAACTTCAGATACTCCTAATAGCCTTCCCTTTGGTAATGCCTCCTGATCACTGTTTCATATAACCTTGCCCTGCGGACATGTATCACTCCGCGTGCAACTACCTTCCCCCTCATCCTAACTGGCTAATGCTTTCGCGCCATAGGCCATAGGCGGTGCCTTCCCGTCACATTTAAAACTGCAGTAAACGTCATAATAATTGCCAGGAAGATAGATAAAATCATACAAATAAGAATATTAAAGCATTCAAAAATAATGAAGTTCATAATGAAACTGAGCAAGTTGAAACTGAATGAATGAAAAATGAAACTGAAACAAGTTTATAATGAAAGGCGTTCGGCCTTTTCCAATGGGATTTTTAAAACCAGCATACATAACTTTCAAAAATGCTTGTCTTTCAGTCTTAAAAGTCGTGTCACGCCATACTTGTGTGTTCTTCATTCACCCAAGTCTCGCCAAGGTAGTATATTGTAATATACACAGTAATATCGCCCCTGGAGTGATAAGTTTTCCTGTTGTCTCAATTTCACGTCGCGATCCTACAGACCTAACACTCACACCTGTAAGTTCAGAGCACAGCTGTCAGACTTCTCTCACTGACAAAGACGGATTCTTCTCTGTGAGTGCATTAAACACATGCACCACAATTCTTTTTCCGCTGCTTTGTAAAGGTTTAACCTTGCGATACTTCAGCGAAAAACTGGCGGTAGACTCTGCCATTATACATATAATAAGTACACGCACAATAAACGATCAATAAAATAATTTAGCTCTCGCACTCGGCACAACACACCTTCGAATGGCGATATATGACTAATCCAGTTCAAAACAAGGTCAGTGATAAAAGTCATATAAACAAATATGTCATCACTACCGCTAAGTCACGTGATATCGTGCCATGTGCTTGAAAGTTAAGGAACCTCCTCTTTACTTCGTTTAAGAATTAACATGCATTTCAGATAAATCAACTCTGTTGCGTAATATATTTAATTAAAACAAATACGAAAATATAAATTTGACAGCTCTCTTCCAACATATAAAAATATATCACCATGTAGAATAACGAACTAATATTTACCGCACAACAGTCTATACTACAATAGCAGCCAATGAGAGGTGATTAGGTCACGTGATCGTTAAGAGATACGGGACAAGCTTATGTGAATCAAGGATTAGTTTGTAGCGAATTATTGCGTAACTTGTTGAGCACTCTGTAACTCTGTTTCTGCTGGGAAAGTTAAGGTCATCTCATTCTTTGATATTCATGGAATGGTTTATACCTGCACACACATCAGTAACTGGACAATATTACAGGGATGTCCTGAATACATTGAAAGTCCATATCAGGCGCAAAAGACCACGTTTCCATAAAGCAGGCTGGATACTGCGCCACGATAGTGCGCGGCCACATATTGCCAATGTTGTTGCTGAATATCTTGCAAAAATCAACGTGAAGTACATCCCTGGCCCTCCCTATAGTCCCCATGTGACTTTTTTCTATTCCTTAACTTGAAGAAACGCCTTAGTGGGAGGCATTATCCATCATCAGAGGCAGTGGTGAAGGCTGCGGAGGCGATTTTGAAGGATCTCTCAAAAATTATTTCCAGCATGTGTTTGAAGACTGGCAGAAACACTGGAACAAGTGCATTGTATTCAGGGGAGACTATTTTGAGAAGGACCATCAAAGTTATGAAGGTGAGTAAAGGAAATTTGTCAAAAAAAATTGTGCTCATTCTTTAATGAACAGCTCTCGTATTTCTGTAATTTAGCCTTTGTGTCTCAATAACCATCTGGTTTAATAACTTCAGTGGACCGCGCTGAGTAGAAGATGCAAAGACTAGGATAAGATCTAAGTTCTTCGCCAACCTGGTTCTGTTTTCGAGGTCAAGTGTTTTATCAAGACAAAGGTTAATAGTCCCACTATCACGGGCCCCTTGTTTGGGCAATTGGGTCAGATTTTAACTCTTTTGAAGGCCTACCAGAGTAGTTTGCATTCCGTCGTTGATCTACTTCTAATCTGCCTATATTTAAACTTTAGTAATCTGTCATTTCTTCATGCACTGCTACATATTTGTAGAGGAAGTATTGTATTTTATTTTTATAAGCTTTTTGTATTACGTCGACCAATGTTATCATATCATGCAATGAATGAAATGGCTGAATTGACGTTCAAATGAGTTGAGATACATACATTTCTTAGTATAAGGGACCCTGGAAGAAACCTTATCCAGATAACTCACCCTGGCCGAGATTCGAGCTCGGAACCTCTTGAACGTGAGGCAGACACTACCACCTATGCTGTAGAGGCGGGCGTGCTTAGGACAGCAGTTCAGTGGTGAATATATCTGCAGCGAACGAGAGTCATCAGCCTTGAACGGAATATCCAGATGGCTAAGAAGTGGTTGTAGTGGTGAAACAGTTGATGGACTGGGTAACGGAGAACCCGGAGAAAATCCAAACTTCGCCCCTTCTACGAGATGTCCCCATATGCGAAATGGGTGAAATGATGCTTAAATGAGTTCGGGGTTCATGGAGCTTATAGTTACCCGACATTCATATTTCAGGATAAGGGAACCCCCCGGAAAAGGCCTTAACCAGGTAACTCACCCTGACCGAGATTCTAACATGGGACCTCTTGAACGTGAGACAGACACGCAACTGGGGCGGTCCCCCACATGCGATGTTGTGTGTTTGTATCGGGCTGTCTTTGTGAGAGGTGAGTGATTTAACCATTCGATAAGGTTATTCTGTCAACATTATAGAAAAACAGCTCGAGAAAGTGAAAAGCATGCCTCTTTGCGGTGCAATCTATTACACAAAACTGCGTTTCTGAAGTTTAGCATAGGCTTCTGTTTTCGGAAGTATGTTACATCATTTTCCCTTTATGCTTTTCACTTTTATTTCATTCTTTCTCTTCCTTGATTCCGCCACTTCACGCTTCCACGCTTTTAATGTTCTCCTTTCTCGCTGTTTTTCACATATTACATCATACACACAAACGCCCATGCCCAAAGCGGGACACGAACCCGCAGCCCTCTACGCGGCGGAACATGGGTACGAGGCACGGTGGCCAGGGCCACTTCGACATCACTGTTGCAGTCACCGCTCAGAAACAGGCCTACGCCACCTCCACGTCATGAAGCTGGAGTCCAGGACCGTCACGTCATCGCCGCCGTCGCCAACTCCACCCAACGGAGCTTTTGACTCCACCTTTCAACAGCAGTTGGATTCCGTCACCGCTTCACTACGTTCTCTAGATAAACAATTCAGTCAGGTTCTACATCGCCTTGAACAAAATCCTACGCTTCAAAACTTAGAATTCAATGCGACCAAAGGCCATCGACCAATTCAAGCATAACAGACCTCGCAGATAACTTCGCCTTCCAGAGTCTCTATCAGTCATCTTTACCAGGGCTTCGGTAATGGCAAATAAGTGCCTTCCTCCCTCTCTTCAATCCAACTCACTGAGCAAGCACAGTCTTTTGTGGGTACTCATGCGGAACCGCATCTACATCCCAATTCAAACAATGTCAAAACGAAAAATCGATATGACACGAAGATTTTAAGGACTCCATTTTCAAAAAGAGCTCTCACAATTTTGACTAACATAATATACATTTAAGATATGTACATCTTCTCTGCTGGTTCTACAGCCCTTGGTGGGCTTTGGCTTCCTGCACGATCCTCTTCCACACATCTCTATCTTCCGCTTTACTTTTCCAGCCTCTGATTCCGATCGTTCTTAGGTCCTCCATTACATCATCTAACCACCTTGTTCTCGGTCTTCCTTTTTTTCTTCCTTTCAATATTTTTTTTCCGCATTCTATCTTCCGTCATTCTCTCTATATATCCTTTGTGCTTTTATAAATTTCACAATATCTTGCTTACTTATTAATTCTTCTATTTCATGATTATATCTTATTCTCCATTGGTTTTTATCTTTTACAGGTCCAAAGACTCGTCTTAATATTTTCCTTTCAAATCTTGGAAGTATTTCTTCATCTGCATTGTTTAGGGTCCAAGTTTCAGCAGCGTTATGTTACTATTGGTCTTATCAGGCTTTTATAAATCTTGTATTTTGTCTCTTTACTAATAAACTTATTTTTAATAATGATAAATTTGCAAAATATGCTGCGTTTCCACTTTGGATTCTTTCTTTTATGCTCTCGTTTAAATTATTATCATTGTTTACAAGTGCTCCTAAATATCTAAATTTGGATACCCCTTCAGATGTTTTGTCTCTAACTACTAGATTTGAAATTATTCTTTTTGTTTTATCTGCTGTCATTTTCATGTATTTAGTTTTTCTTTTCCTCGTTTACTTCTAATCCTATTTCTTTAGACCTTCTTTCTAATTCTTCATAAACTTCAACTATCTTTTTTGTCTCTTGTCACGATCACTACGTCATCTGAATATGCACATATTTAATTGGACTTAAAGAATATTGTACTCTGTGCAGGGCTAGGTTGAATAGAGTTGCAGACAGTCCATCACCTTGTCTTACTCCTGCATTATAATCAAAATCTGGACTCATTTTATTCATTACTTTCACTTTGGCTTTTGTATTTTCCATTGCCATTTTTATTAGCCTTATTATTTTTGGTTGCATTTTAAAACATTGCAGAGTTTTATAGAGGGCTCCTCTATCGATTGAATCAAATACATGCTTGAAGTCAATAAACAGGAAGTGTAAGTCTATATCATGCTCGTCGAATTTTTCCATTATTTGTCTTATTACAAATATCTGGTCTATTGTGCTCTTGTCACTTCTAAATCCACATTGGTACTCACCTAATACACTTTCCATATGCTTTTTAGCTTTATCATTTAAAATACTTGAAAATATTTTATATACTACATTGAGTAATGTAATTACCCTATAATTATAACATTGATATTTATTAACCTATTTGTATATTGGGCATATTACGCCTGTCTTCCAACTTTCAGGCATCTTTTCTTTTCTCCATGTTGCTATTATTAAATTATGTATTGCTTTGATAATTCCATGTCCACCATATTTAATTATCTCAGCAATTATATCATCTTCTCCTGGTGCTTTGTTATTCTTCAAGTTCTGTATTGCTATTCTAACATCTCAAATATCCCGCTCTTCTTCTTCCTCTTCTTCTATTCTTTCATTTCCATTCCCTCCTTGTTCCAGATTATTTGTTGTTTGCTCCTTATTTAACAATTCTTTGTAGTATTCGGCCCATCTTTGCAATATATTCTTATCTTCTCCAAGAATATTACCTTCTTTACTTAAACATTCTCTCATTCTATACAGTTTCCCTTGTTTCATTTGTTTTAATGCTGTATAGAATTTCCTTATCTCACTCTGCTGGTGCAATATTTCTATTTCTTGGATTCGCATTTTCCAATATTCTTGTTTCTTCTTCTTACATATTTTATTAGCATCTCTTCTTCTTTGGCAATATTCTTCATAGTTACTTCTAGTTTCTTTCTAAAGCATTTTTTTCCTAGCCATATTCTTTATTTCTATTGCTTGCTCACTCTCTTTATCATACCATTCTATATTTCTTCCCATTTTCTTTTCGCCTATACTAGTTTTTGCTACTTCTTTTACTGTATCTTTAATTATCTCCCATTGTTCTTCTATATCTTCTTTTATTCCTTTTTCATTTAATTTGCTGTTCATTAGCTTTTGAAACCTTTTTATTGTTTATATTTAATTTTCGGGGATTATGCTGTGAAGAAAGCTTTTGTACAATGGAAAATCTCAAAGAGTAAACAAAAGCACAAAATGTATTACAAAAGCCCGCCACTGTGGCGCAGTAGTAGTGTGTCTCCGTCGCGTTCAAGAGGTTGTGAGGTCAAATTTCGGTCAGCGTAAATATCTTCATAAGTCTTTTCCCATTTCCCCCCCTTATATTCAAAGATGAATGTCTAGTAACTAAGCTCTACGGAGGCTGGGCTCATTTGAGTACAATTTCATTCATAAATAAACTAAAAGTATTACAAATAAAATGTTTACAAAGCATATCGTAAACATTCGTCGTTATTACTTTGAAATTTCCAGTATTGTGAGCTTTCAAGGCCATCGCCATTCTCTTGTTTCTCGTGACGTGATGGAGAGAATCACAAGGCCATTTCCCTATCGCTTCTGTTCCCTATATTCCTGTTATACCTAGAAATACACTTATAATGAATCCATTTCTGGAAACATTTACCTCTATTAACACAAAATAGATCGAAGTGAGCTGTAAAAATATAAACGAGTGTATATTTAAATTGAATTACGTTTTGATCTAATGAATTATCTAAGAATCTAGACAAAACGAAGTTGTCAAATTTATAAATCATTAAGCGTCACACACTCCGAAAGGAATTGGTATTGATGATATATTTTAGAAGAAATTGAGATCAAATTTGTATTATTCGCTAACATAATCTAACGTGACTGCTATTCTTGGACAAAATCATTAACGGCTTGTATTAGCTCTGATTTCTTCATAACACAAGCTTGCGTTAGAGTGCTTGAAAGTATCACAGAGGATGCAATGGTGCCGCTAAACAAATGAACAGACTCTTGAGACAATAACCTTCACACAGTTAGGAAGAAAAACATTTGCTTATCTCAGTTCTCTGGCTTTCCGGTAAACGATAACATCGCTCCGGGGAAATCAAGTTGGCTGCGAGAAGTTACGTCAAAACGATAACTATATCGAACTATATCTACTTACTGCCCAAGTAGTGAACAGTGGCGGCTAGAGCATGAATGCACTCGTAGTAGATTTCCGAGAATGTATAAAAGAAATGGTTTGAAATGATGCTATATGTACACCACCGACATTAGCGATCTTTTTCTTCCGACTGGCACTAAGCGCCACCTACGATGACAACCGGAACTAACCACGTCTGTCGTACTCGAAAGTTTATCTGACGTTTTCCTCAAGCAAATATCGAGCTACCGTGAAATTTAAAATAAATTACGATATCAATTTAAGGTATTTTCGATAGATATCTTAATATTTCCACACATGTGAACCAAATCCACACCTTTCTAAAGACTAATAGTTATGCCCACTAAACAAAATGCATGGAAAGCAGAAAAAGTATTTTTGAATCCCCAGAACCCTTTATTTTACGTGTAAATGTCCAATTAATTCTTCTGCGCGTCGCTTTT
>CM060956.1:128855669-128890669 GCA_030765055.1 Mantis religiosa | reverse complement strand
GTCATACACAGAAACACGGAGATAGTGGGATTCTTAGAGAGGCAGTCCTAGCGGATGTTATACGAATTAAATGATTTCTTGGAAGAACACACCTAACAGCAACTGGTGACGTCACTCGGTGACGCTATGTTCAAGCAGCCTACACAGCCGCGCCACGTCACAGAGTTCGATACCACCTATAACCCAAGGACGAAAATCCTCCAGCATGATGTTCCTGAACTTCGGTCGGATCCCAACAACCGGAAAATCCCCATAGCCTGCTCCATTTCTTACACTCACAGCTTTTTGGCCCCTAATAACTTCTGTCTTACCTTCACTTTATTTTCTTTACCCATTCTTCAATACTCTTACAAAAATCCATTCATGTTAATCGAAATACACATTTGCAGATTTGATTTTCGTACATATATATATATTTCCATATATACGACATTTAAGCAACAGTAAAATATTTTAAGAACCGTTCGCTATGTGGTTGCTGTGCAACTGCGTTGTCTTTGCAAGGAAAAAAAAGAAGAAAAAACAAACAAATGAAATAAAACGGAAAGATTTCGCATTCCACAAAAGCCTAAGCTTGCAAATATTAAATCGCTCAGAAATGTATAGCTTCACACAAAAAAGCATTTAACATAAACTGTTCTTAAGTGAGATATACATTTTTATGCAGTAAGATTTGTCTATCTCTTACGGATTGCAATTACACAAACATCATTTAAAATAAACCGAATTTTAAAGAGTATTCCCAGTAAATTTATGATACATCTTAATTTGTTAAAAAGAAACACCATACATATTAAAAATGAAAATTAATTGTTCTTTAAAAAAAAATTACGTCCTCCAACGTTAAATCGTATTAGACGATGAAACGGGTAAAGTGATGCTCAAATGAGTTCAGGATACATAAAGCTTAGATTTACCCAACATTCACATTTCAGCATAAGGGAAAACCTCCATATGATTAGAAATGTAACAATAAGGGAAGAGTTGGGTACACACCCCATTAAAGAAATATTGGAAAAAAGGCAACTTAAATGGTATGGACATGTACTCCGCATGTCAGAAGAAAGAAAACCCAAACAATATTTAGAAGCACGACCAGAAGGTAAAAGAATTAGGGGAAGGCCACGCATGTTGTATCAGGAATACATTGAGAATTTGGGGAAGGATAGAGGGAAAACCATGACAGAAATGAAGAGAATGATAATAGACCGAGAAAAGTGGAGGAAATGGGTAGAAGAGGCTTGTACTCCACGCTTAACGGCACAAAGGAGTTAGAGAAAGAAGAAGGAAAACCTCCAACGTTAAGTTATATCGGACGATGAATGAAATGATGCTCAAATGAGTCCAGGGTACATAGAGCTTAGAGCTACTAGACATTCATCTTTCAGAATAAGAGAAAACCTCCAACGTTAAGCCATACTAGATGATGTATGAAATGATGTTCAAATCGAGTCCAGGGTGCACAGAGCTTAGAGCTACTAGACATTCATCTTTCAGTATAAGGGAAAACCTCCAACGTTAAGTCATATAGGACGATGAATGAAAGTATACTCAAATGAGTCCAGGGTACACAGAGCTTAAAGTTACTAGACATTCATCTTTCAGTATAAGGGAAAACCTCCAACGTTAAGTCATATAGGACGATGAATGAAAGTATACTCAAATGAGTCCAGGGTACACAGAGCTTAAAGTTACTAGACATTCATCTTTCAGTATAAGGGAAAACCTCCAACGTTAAGTCATATAGGACGATGAATGAAAGTATACTCAAATGAGTCCAGGGTACACAGAGCTTAGAGTTACTAGACATTCATCTTTCAGGGTAAGGGAAAACCTCCAACGTTAAGTCATATAGGACGATGAATAAAATGATGTTCAAATGAGTACAGGATACATAGATCTTAGAGTTACTGTCATTCATCTTTCAGGTTAAGGGAAAATCTCCAACGTTAAGTCATATCAGACGATGAATGAGATGATGTTCAAATGAGTACAGGGTACATAGACCTTAGAGTTACTGACATTCATCTTTCAGGTTAAGGGAAAATCTCCAACGTTGTCATATCAGTGGACGAATGAGATGATTTTCAGATGAGGACAGGGTCCATAGAGCATAGAGTTACTAGACATTAACGTTTCAGGGAAAACCTCCAACATTACATATCGGACGATGTATGAAATGAGGTGCAAATGACTTCAGGATCCATAGAGCTTAGAGTTACTGACATTCATCTTTCAGGTTAAGGGAAAATCTCCAACATTAAGTCATATCAGACGATGAATGAGATGATGTTCAAATGAGTACAGGGTACATAGACCTTAGAGTTACTGACATTCATCTTTCAGGGTAAGGGAAAACCTCCAACGTTAAGTCATATAGGACGATGAATAAAATGATGTTCAAATGAGTACAGGGTACATAGACCTTAGAGTTACTGACATTCATCTTTCAGGTTAAGGGAAAATCTCCAACGTTGTCATATCAGTGGACGAATGAGATGATTTTCAGATGAGGACAGGGTCCATAGAGCATAGAGTTACTAGACATTAACGTTTCAGGGAAAACCTCCAACATTACATATCGGACGATGTATGAAATGAGGTGCAAATGACTTCAGGATCCATAGAGCTTAGAGTTACCAGACATTCTCGTTTCAGGATAAGGGAAAGCCTCCAACTTTAACTCATATCGGACGATGAATAAAAGGATGTTCAAATGAGTACAGGGTCCATATAGCTTAGAGTTACCAACATTCATCTTGGATAAGGGAAACCCCCGGTAAAGTCTTATTCAGATAACTCACCCTGACCGAGATTCAAACTCGGGAGCTATTGAACATGACGCAGGCACTCTACCATCTATACTACCGAGGAACAAATTGTTCTTCCACACTAGCCGTGCACAGCACAAGGTTTGGATAGATAAAGTCAGTGCGTCGGTCTCCGTCCTTGCTGTTAACCATTGAGCTACCATGGCCAACGTGCCAGCATGATATTAAATTCTCCATATTAATTTCTATCGATTAACCTTCTTCTCCTTCACTGCAAGGGCTAGGCAATGCTGCCTGTTCCGGCTTAAAGCATGTCTGACCATCGTTTTCGTGGTTTTCCCGGATGTCTCTTTCCTCTAGGTTTATAGTTTATAACTCTTCTTGGGATCCTATCTCTCGGCATTCTCTCAATGTGCTCTCTCCATTCACATCTATAATTTATTATTTTTTCTTCTAAAAAACTTATTTCTAAATCTGCTCTTATTTTTTCATTTGGAATTTTATCTAAAAGAGTACATCCCTTTACTGCTCTTAAAAATCTCATTTCGGCAGCCTGTATCTTGTTTTTGTCTGCTTTTGTTAATGTCTATGTTTCAGAACCAAAAAGAAAAGCAGGCACAGCCATTACTTTATAAAATTTCTTCCGTGTTTCCTTTCTGGTTTTAGTTGTTAGGCTTCTATTTATTATGCCGCATATTTGTTGAAACATTGGTAATTTATTTTTAAAATCTTTTCATATTTATAACTGACATATGTTCCCAAATATTTCAAACCCGTAACTTGCTCTAAGATAATATCATCAATTACTATTTTGGTTCTAATAGTGTCTTTACCTTGAAACGCCATTGTTTTTGTTTTATTTGTGGAAATTTTGAAATTATAACTCTTACATAACTTCTGTAAAATATATACTGCTCTTTGCAGTTCGTCTTCAGTTTTACTTATAATTATTTGGTCATCCGCAAATAGCATCGTCTTAAGAATAAAATTTGGTGCAAGATGAATGCCTCCGTTAATCTTAAACATCCACTCTCTAATCAGATCATCTATATAAATTATGAATAAGATAGAAGACAAACTGCAACCCTGTCATTTAACCGTATAAAACAGTATGCATACCAAAATTTCTTAACCTTATTCTTAAAGTATTTTAATGATGCAGCTTGGAAGCTTTTATGTAACATCTCTTTGTAGTTAAAGCTTGCTTCATAAAGGCTCGTCTGGTGCGCTCGAATTGCCAGTTTATCCTTGTTACGAGTGTGGTGGTAATGTACATCAGTATTTACTTGAGAAGGATTTATATTTGTATGAACATTTGTGGATGTTATGGCTCTCGAAAGGGGACACATTCGTCTACCTCCGTATAACTGTGATCTGAATTCAATTGAGCTGGCGTGGGCAAAACTAAGGAGCGTTTTCAGAGGATGCAACGTTACTTGTGATATTTTCGCTTATCTTACACGCTATTTTGCTGAACTGTATTTTTCAAGGTTTACCATACTGCAGGAACAAGCTCTCGCTTCCTCCCCTCGGCCAGCACCACACCGTAAATCCAGCGCTCTACTTATCTTGCGCGTACTGTACTGTACCAATGCCCCGGGAGGAAGGATGTGACGAGAGGAGACAAAGGGCGGCTATTCCAAAGAGTGACGTCAGTATAGAGGGCAGGATTCCTACATTTTTACCAGTTGGAAACTCCCAGCAGACCAGCACAACTGGCATCCCACCCTACTGTGGTCCGGAAACGATCCATCAAGCCGGGTTCGGAGACCGGAGGCTGTCCGGCAAGAATAGGAAGTTTTACCAACAGCATATCATCCTGCCATGCAACGCCGAGACACCCGCCGACACTTCTACCCTGAAAGAGACCACCAGATGAGAAATCATGTGAAGTGATAATAGAGATGAAAAGGAGGGATAAGACATTCGGGGAATTTAGTTAACCTACCCAGCATTCGCCTGGCAAACCGGGAAAGCACCAGAGAAAACCCATGGTCAGATAGGTCGACCACGGGAATCGAACACGGACCTCCCGAATGCAGGTCACAGAGGGAACTGCCTGAGCCATACCTCTCGGTAGTCAGATAATTTAATATCTTATATGGAATTTATACAAGTCCAAATTGCCATCTGTGCAACAAAGAAGAGGAAATGACTGAAGAGCATCTTCTAACCTGTGAAGTCCTACATGCCGGACCCACTACACAGAAATATTGGAGAGCAAGAGAGTTAATGGCTCCATTGCCAAAGCCTAGCATTTGACAACAAAGAAGAGGAAATGACTGAAGAACATTTTCTAACTTGTGAAGCCCTACCTACCGGACCCACTACACAGAAATATTGGAGAGCAAGAGAGCTAATGGCTCCATTGCCAAAGCCTAGCATTTGACAACAAAGAAGAGGAAATGACTGAAGAACATTTTCTAACTTGTGAAGCCCTACCTACCGGACTCACTACACAGAAATATTGGAGAGCAAGAGAGTTAATGGCTCCATTGCCAAAGCCTAGCATTTGACAACAAAGAAGAGGAAATGACTAAAGAACATTTTCTAACTTGTGAAGCCCTACCTCTCGGACCCACTACACAGAAATATTGGAGAGCAAGAGAGCTAATGGCTCCATTGCCAAAGCCTAGCATTTGACAACAAAGAAGAGGAAATGACTGAAGAACATTTTCTAACTTGTGAAGCCCTACCTACCGGACCCACTACACAGAAATATTGGAGAGCAAGAGAGTTAATGGCTTCATTCCCAAAGCCTAGCATTTGACAACAAAGAAGAGGAAATGACTGAAGAACATCTTCTAACTTGTGAAGCCCTACCTGCCGGACCCACTACCCAGAAATATTTGAGAGCAAGAGAGCTAACAGCTCCATTGCCAAAGCCTAGCATTTGACAACAAAGAAGAGGAAATGACTGAAGAACATCTTTTAACCTGTGAAGCCCTACCTGCCGGACCCACTACACAGGAATATTGGAGAGCAAGAGAGCTAATGGCTTCATTGCCAAAGCCTAGCATTTGACAGCAAAGAAGAGGAAATGACTCAAGAACATCTTTTAACATGTGTGACCCTACCTGCCGGACCCACTACACAGAAATATTGGAGAGCAAGAGAGCTAATGGCTTCATTGCCAAATCCTAGCATTTGACAACAAAGAAGAGGAAATGACTGAAGAACATCTTTTAACCTGTGAAGTCCTACCTGCCGGACCCACTACACAGAAATATTGGAGAGCAAGAGAGCTAATGGCTTCATTGCCAAAGCCTAGCATTTGACAACAAAGAAGAGAAAATGACTGAAGAACATCTTTTAACCTGTGAAGCCCTACCTGCCGGACCCACTACACAGAAATATTGGAGAGCAAGAGAGCTAATGGCTTCATTGCCAAAGCCTAGCATTTGACAACAAAGAAGAGGAAATGACTGAAGAACATCTTTTAACCTGTGAAGTCCTACCTGCCGGACCCACTACACAGAAATATTGGAGAGCAAGAGAGCTAATGGCTCCATTGCCAAAGCCTAGCATTTGACAACAAAGAAGAGGAAATGACTGAAGAACATCTTCTAACTTGTGAAGCCCTACCTACCGGACCCACTACACAGAAATATTGGAGAGCAAGAGAGCTAATGGCTTCATTGCCAAAGCCTAGCATTTGACAACAAAGAAGAGGAAATGACTGAAGAACATCTTTTAACCTGTGAAGCCCTACCTGCCGGATCCACTACACAGAAATATTGGAGAGCAAGAGAGCTAATGGCTTCATTGCCAAAGCCTAGCCTTTGACAGCAAAGAAGAGGAAATGACTCAAGAACATCTTTTAACATGTGTGACCCTACCTGCCGGACCCACTACACAGAAATATTGGAGAGCAAGAGAGCTAATGGTTTCATTGCCAAATCCTAGCATTTGACAACAAAGAAGACGAAATGACTGAAGAACATCTTCTAACCTGTGAAGCCCTACCTGCCGGATCCACTACACAGGAATATTGGAGAGCAAGAGAGCTAATGGCTTCATTGCCAAAGCCTAGCATTTGACAGCAAAGAAGAGGAAATGACTCAAGAACATCTTTTAACCTGTGAAGCCCTACCTGCCGGACCCACTACACAGAAATATTGGAGAGCAAGAGAGCTAATGGCTTCATTGCCAAAGCCTAGCCTTCGACAACAAAGAAGAGGAAATGACTCAAGAACATCTTTTAACCTGTGAATTCCTACCTGCCGGATCCACTACACAGAAATATTGGAGAGCAAGAGAGCTAATGGCTTCATTGCCAAAGTCTAGCATTTGATAGCAAAGAAGAGGAAATGACTCAAGAACATCTTTTAGCATGTGTGACCCTACCTGCCGGACCCACTACACAGAAATATTGGAGTGCAAGAGAGCTATTGGCTTCATTGCCAAAGCCTAGCTTTTGACAACAAAGAAGAGGAAATGACTGAAGAACATCTTTTAACCTGTGAAGCCCTACCTGCCGGACCCACTACACAGAAATATTGGAGAGCAAAAGAGCTAATGGCTTCATTGCCAAAGCCTAGCATTTGACAACAAAGAAGAGGAAATGACTGAAGAACATCTTTGAACCTGTGAAGCCCTACCTGCCGGACCCACTACACAGAAATATTGGAGAGCAAGAGAGCTAATGGCTCCATTGCCAAAGCCTAGCATTTGACAACAAAGAAGAGGAAATGACTCAAGAACATCTTTTAACATGTGTGACCCTACCTGCCGGACCCACTACACAGAGATATTGGAGAGCAAGAGAGCTAATGGCTCCATTGCCAAAGCCTAGCATTTGACAACAAAGAAGAGGAAATGACTGAAGAACATCTTTTAACCTGTGAAGCCCTACCTGCCGGATCCACTACACAGAAATATTGGAGAGCAAGAGAGCTAATGGCTTCATTGCCAAAGCCTAGCATTTGACAGCAAAGAAGAGGAAATGACTCAAGAACATCTTTTAACATGTGTGACCCTACCTGCCGGACCCACTACACAGAAATATTGGAGAGCAAGAGAGCTAATGGCTTCATTGCCAAAGCCTAGCATTTGACAACAAAGAAGAGGAAATGACTCAAGAACATCTTTTAACATGTGTGACCCCACCTGCCGGACCCACTACACAGAAATATTGGAGAGCAAGAGAGCTAATGGCTTCATTGCCAAAGCCTAGCTTTTGACAACAAAGAAGAGGAAATGACTGAAGAACATCTTTTAACCTGTGAAGCCCTACCTGCCGGATCCACTACACAGAAATATTGGAGAGCAAGAGAGCTAATGGCTTCATTGCCAAAGCCTAGCATTTGACAGCAAAGAAGAGGAAATGACTCAAGAACATCTTTTAACATGTGTGACCCTACCTGCCGGACCCACTACACAGAAATATTGGAGAGTAAGAGAGCTATTGGCTCCATTGCCAAAGCCTAGCATTTGACAACAAAGAAGAGGAAATGACTGAAGAACATCTTTTAACCTGTGAAGCCCTACCTGCCGGATCCACTACACAGAAATATTGGAGAGCAAGAGAGCTAATGGCTTCATTGCCAAAGCCTAGCATTTGACAGCAAAGAAGAGGAAATGACTCAAGAACATCTTTTAACATGTGTGACCCTACCTGCCGGACCCACTACACAGAAATATTGGAGAGCAAGAGAGCTAATGGCTTCATTGCCAAAGCCTAGCATTTGACAACAAAGAAGAGGAAATGACTCAAGAACATCTTTTAACATGTGTGACCCTACCTGCCGGACCCACTACACAGAAATATTGGAGAGCAAGAGAGCTAATGGCTTCATTGCCAAAGCCTAGCTTTTGACAACAAAGAAGAGGAAATGACTGAAGAACATCTTTTAACCTGTGAAGCCCTACCTGCCGGATCCACTACACAGAAATATTGGAGAGCAAGAGAGCTAATGGCTTCATTGCCAAAGCCTAGCATTTGACAGCAAAGAAGAGGAAATGACTCAAAAACATCTTTTAAGATGTGTGACCCTACCTGCCGGACCCACTACACAGAAATATTGGAGAGCAAGAGAGCTAATGGCTTCATTGCCAAAGCCTAGCTTTTGACAACAAAGAAGAGGAAATGACTCAAGAACATCTTTTAACCTGTGAAGCCCTACCTGCCGGACCCACTACACAGAAATATTGGAGAGCAAGAGAGCTAATGGCTTCATTGCCAAAGCCTAGCTTTTGACAACAAAGAAGAGGAAATGACTGAAGAACATCTTTTAACCTGTGAAGCCCTACCTGCCGGATCCACTACACAGAAATATTGGAGAGCAAGAGAGCTAATGGCTTCATTGCCAAAGCCTAGCATTTGACAGCAAAGAAGAGGAAATGACTCAAGAACATCTTTTAACATGTGTGACCCTACCTGCCGGACCCACTACACAGAAATATTGGAGAGCAAGAGAGCTAATGGCTTCATTGCCAAAGCCTAGCATTTGACAACAAAGAAGAGGAAATGACTCAAGAACATCTTTTAAAATGTGTGACCCTACCTGCCGGACCCACTACACAGAAATATTGGAGAGCAAGAGAGCTAATGGCTTCATTGCCAAAGCCTAGCATTTGAAAACAACATATCTTATATGGCTTTTGCTTTCTCATCAGAATGCAGCGATTGTTTATATTCTGTGAAGTGGAAACATTTTGTTTTTGTCTTCTATGTTATTCATAACATAAAATCAGGCACAATTCGGAAGCACACAACTTCAAGTGTTCATTTTGAGACACAATGACCTTGTAAATTGTTTTTAATCTTATAGTGATTTATGAAGTGTTACAAATGTTCAACAAATGAATGTGTATGGTTTGCACAAGGCCTAGAAGATGGAAATAGACCGTCTTTAATGTGCATCATGCAGATGGCACTGCTGGGCGTATTTATAGCAGGGCAGGACGGACTACGAACGGCTGAAGAATGAACAGTTTGTTTGGCACCTAAGAGAAAATGTCATTAACATGCCTTTAAAACAACTATGTATTGTCTGGACTCCTGAAGCAAAACATATGACGTATTGTACACACATGACACTCTCTAAACACCCTTGTACAAACGGTTCTTACAAATACTTGTTGTTCAACTTGTTCCAAGCTAAATGAGATAAATATTTGTGAAAATTGTCTTTATTGAAGGGGATTGCAGAAGGATTTAAGTGTTAAGCGATATTTAAATGATGTGTATGTGTGTAAGGGAACAGCATAATAAAAAAACAAAATGTGAATTAAGTACAAAAGTAATTATTTAAGGATTGTTACAAGAAAATGTTCGACAAATACATCCCAGACTACCGTTATATGCAACAATATTTCGCCCGCCTCGGTAACGTAGATGGTGGCGTGTCTGCCTTAGTTTCAAGAGATCCCCAGTTCAAATCTCGGCCAGGGTTAGTTATCTGGATAAGGCTTTTCCGAGGTTTTCCCTTATTCTGAAAGACAAATGTCAGGTAACTCTAAGCTCTATGAACCTTGGGCTCATTTGAGCATCATTTCACCCATTTCTTTCATCATCCGATATGACAACGTTCTACGAAAAGAAAAAAAAAAAACAATCTTTCGAAAATTAAAGACCATTATACGAGGTCTGTTCAATAAAGAATGATCACATATTTATTTTTTTGCCAACGTACCTTTACTCATCCTCATAATTTTGATAGTCGTTCTCAAAATAGTCTCTCCTGAATGCGATGCACTTATCCCAACGTTTCTGCCAGTCTTCAAAGACATGAGAGATACTTCAAAATCGCCTCCGCAGCCTTCACCACTGCTTCTGACGATGGATATGAAGAAGGCGTTTCTTCAAGTTAGGGAATAGGAAAAGGTCACATGGGGCTAAATCCGGACTCTAGGGAGGGTGAGGGATGCACTTCACGTTGATTTTTGCAAGATATTCAGCAACAACATTGGCAATATGCGGCCGCGCATTATCGTGGTGCAGCATCCAGCCCGCTTCACGGAAATGTGGTCTTTGCGCCTGATATGGACTTGCAATGTTTTCAGGACATCCCTGTAGTATTTTCCAGCTACTGATGTGTGTGCAAGTAAAACATGCTGATAAACCATTCCATGGATATCAAAGAATGAGATGACCATAACTTTCCCAGCAGAAGCAACCACTTTTTGCTTTTTGAGGGGTTGGTGATGAAGGATATTTCCAAACTGAGCTTTGCTGTTTGCTCTCAGGATCAAAATTATGTACCCAAGTTTCATCAGTAGTGATCACGTTTGAAAGAAACTCCGGATCTTCCTCTAACATCAACTTTAACTGCATGTTACGTCCATTCCAGCGGTAGGCGATACTGAACATGTCTGAACTTGCATGGTTCTCACAGGCGGGAACCAGGAGTACCAACAATGAAACTACTACGGCGTGTTTGTTTCACATTAAACTAACATAATATAATAAGATTGAATTTCAGTGCGAAAAATTATGACCATTCTTTATTGAACAGCCATCGTAGAAGCCCGCCTCGGTAGCGTAGATGGTAGCATGTCTGCCTCACGTTCAAAAGGTCCTGAGTCCGAATCTCGGTCAGGGTGAGTTACCTAGATAAGGTTTTTCCGGGGTTTTCCCGGGGTTTTCCCCTTCAAGACGAATGTCGGGTAATTCTAAGCTCCATGGACCCTGGACTCATTTGAGCATCATTTCACCCAATTCATTCACGGTGCGATATAACTTAACGTTGGGGCGGACGTAAATTAAAAAAAAAATAAGCTCTCGTAGAAGGAAGTCATTCTAGAAAATTCTGCATCCTTCAGTTTTGTCTTGTAACTTGGCAACGCAGTAATAAAGTAATAAAGCTCTGTATTGCATTCACATTTATTTTAACAGATTAATTGCTGGGCACATGTCATTGTTTAAAATCAACAGCTGATGGTGTAACATGCCTTGATGTCCCTGAAATGCAGTCTACAGCGGAAGGTCAGGTTGAGATGATAATAATGGTTTGTTTACTTCCTAATCAAGAAGGTTGTTAAACGTGTCTAGCACATTAGTCTGTTACAGATTAGATTTGGAAACCTGTAAATGATTTATGTACACGCGCAACATAAATATGGGTTTTTTCTTCCACTATCACGTTCGATGTTCAGTGCCTTGGTAATCATGACCATTGCTTACAGATACCTATGCAATGTCATTAGTATTTGAAAAGAATGTTCCATTTGTAGAGTGAAATATATAGCAGTGTTCACGTCATAAAGTACAATGGGCTCTAATTGACCACACTTTTCTTATGGAAGAATAAAATGCGTCGCTGGGTCATGCGTATTTTCAGAGGCGAGTAAGATAATATATGAACGTGCATTTAGGTATGAAATGTGTTGAAAAATACGATGGCATGCTCAAAAGATATTTTGTGTAGTTATAGGTTTTAAAAATAAGATTTAAAATTTTCTTCAAAGCAAATTTTTAACACCTTTCTCACTCCGAACGCCTTACAATGAAAAAAATTGGATTATTCACTTGTTTTCATAGGCCACGCTGGTACTTAGATTATATAAATGTAACTATTTTTTTTTTTTTTTTTTTACAAAAATTAAGTTTAAATCACAAAATTGTTTGAACACTTCGTTCATACAATGAAATATGTTCGCTGTTGGCTAATTCTCGTTCTGAAAGTCCACGTAGAAAACTTCCAGTAACAACATTATCAAAAAAATAATGAAATTATTTTATATCTACACATAGAACCTCTCCAGAACCAACGAATCCATGAATCAACAGCTTAAGGCAAATATAGCGCGCAAGGCATAAACCTGGTGTTGGAAATGATAAGAACCACAGTTCAAGGATCGCAGTTTAGTTGTTAAAACTACTGCAAACATATGAAGGTATACAAGACCATAATTATTATGTCACCTGTAGGACGATATCGAACCTCTAATTACACTGGGCAACAAAAAACAATTTTTGAATTTTTCGAGCACTTCATGAAGCAATTGCTACTAATTTTGGGTTGAGAAAAACAAATATATAATGAAAAAAATGTATTAGCTCTAGTTTCTATAATATACACCAGATGGAAGTATTACATATTAACGGATTGATAGAAAAGGATACATTTTAATTACACACATTCTAACAAAAATGAAAGTGAATTTGATTTTTTAAACTGGTAATTACATTTTTAATGTAAATTTATATTGAGGAATTAATCCTTAAAGAATTAATCCTTTTAAATGCATTACTCAGGTATATGGGTGATTTTCAATTAATTAGAGCCAACTGAAAAATTCATTGCCATGGCTGGGATTTGAACCACGGATCTACTGGTTTACAATTGTAAGTCGCCAAAAGTGGTTGTCTCAAATATGAGAACCCTAAGTGGTCTACCGGGAAATATAATGAGTCAGTTGGAGAATTTAATGTCAGGAAGGCACGTTGACTATGGTAGCTCAAGGGTAGAGTAACTGGACGGAAACCAGTAGATCCGTGGTTCAAATCCCAGCCATGGCATTGAATTTTTCAGTTGGCTCTAATTAATTAAAAATCACCCATATACCGGAGTAATGTATTTAAAAGGATTAATTCTTTAAGGATTAATTCCTCAATATAAACTTACATTAAAAATAATCTACGATAAAAATCCTGGTAATTAAGTACTTAAAATAGTAAGTCGCCACAAGTGGTTGTCTCAAATACGAGAACCCTAAGTGGTCTAACCGGAAATATAATGAGTCAATTGGAGAATTTAATATCAGGAAGGCACGTTGGCCATGGTAGCTCAAGGGTAGAGCAACTGGACGGAAACTAGTAGATCCGTGGTTCAAATCCCATCCATGGCATTGAATTTTTCAGTTGGCTCTAGTTAATTGGTAATTACATGCTAATAGTTCTAAATTGCTGGAAAAATACTTCGCAGATAGTCGTGTCTGAAGAGAATCATGTGGTGGCCTATTGACTTCGTCGTCTTTTAGCTTGCCTCTTGTGATGGAGTTCCGCAGAATCCCTATACAAAGACCAACAGTAATCCGCAAGCATTACTTCATTCCAACGGACCTCTGTTCCATAACAGAAATGTCCTGATGGAATCTCTCCCCATGTTCATCACTAACAGCTCCACAACTAGGAGGGACAAAGTCTAGGTGGGAGTGGAGAAAATGGATCTTAAGGGACATGTTGCATCCAAGGTTAAGGTATCTTTGCAGGAGCACTGTCAACAAATGCTTGTAGTTGTCATCTTTTTTGTTGCCTAAAAGTCCATGAACAACACCCTTGAAGGTTTTCCAAGCTTCCTTTTCTTTCCCCTCCAAAACTTGGTCAAATGTAGGACCCTTTAAAAGTTCTCTTATTTGTGGTCCGACAAAAATGCCTTCCTTAACTTTTGCATCACTGAATTTCCAAAATAACTCTCTAACTGTGTTTGGTTATTTGACAGGTGTGCCAACTCCCAAAAAATTCCCCCAAATTTAAAATCTTCACTCTGAAAAACGAAATGCCACTTTATCTAAAAAACAAGAACTAATCTTTCATTTTTATGGTGATTTTTTTAGTTCAGCAGATGGAAATACATGTAAATGCACTATTTTTAAGCCCGAATCATTTTCATTGTTGCCCAGTATTATTAGCTTAACCAATAGAGTACGTCTACTGTCCACAAATGCTTCAAAACCGTTACCTTCGGACTGCAGTTGCAGCCGACTGGTATACCCCTAATGACATTCATTTAGACCTATCCTTCCCGAAAATATCAGACTTCATCCTACATCTATGCCATAGCTTCTTATTCCAAACTTCCTAAAAGTTTCAACCACCTCAACCACATCTGCGGACTCGATGAAATGAAAATGAAATGAAATGTGTAGTGTTTAACGCCCGCTTTTACTACATACGGCACCGCAGGTGGTGACACTGATGATACATGAGATGAAGATGGAGTACCGGTGGAATGAGATGGCGGGGGAAACTGGAGATCCTGGAGAAAACCCGCCCTAGCGCCGTGTTGTCGATCACAAATCTCACTTTGCGGTCGCCTGGGCTCGAACCCCGGCCGCCTTGGTGAGAGCTAAGCGGTCTAACCACTGAGCCATGGTGCGGCCAGGACTCGATGATCTTAGCATTACAGAATAAATGGGTGGGCGTGGACTGAATGCCTCCTGTCCCCTACCCAGCTCCAGTTGGTCGTGACTTCCAATAATTGGGTGACAATATATTTTTGCTTTTTTGCTTAATATGCATCCACGTAGTTTGAAGAACATTCCCATTATAAAGTTTTGTGTGTTTGTGGCGATTAAGTGTATTTAAAAATGGTTTCAAATATGGCGGCTAGGCTATCACGCCCCCCTTTTACTCTGCATTTTCTCTTCTACTTATAACAAGCAGAATTATTTAGATGGGGACTCCAAAGGTTTTCTAAGGGTGCAAAGAGCCAATGTATATGGACAAGGGGCGCAAGTGAAAAAGCTAGAGTGTGTTAGACATGTACAAAAATGAATGGGCAGAAGATCTAGAGAAAAGAGAAATAATATGAACGAGTACATGGTCCTACGCAAAAACCAAACGAGAGCTTCAATCGCCTAATCTGGGAAAGAGTTCCAAAATCTGTGTATGTTGGCAGTAAAACTATTAAATTTGATGTGATGGATGCTGTGATATATTTTAATGATGGTGCTACTAAAACGGGAGCTGTGTTTAGAAAAATTGGACTGGTATCAGGTTTTAATCTTGACTGTGCCTTTTGAAAACATTGATGCAGAGTAAAAGAAGCAGAAAAACAAGTGCAGGAAGTGTCTAAGGAAGCAAGAATTAGGATGGGAGGTGAAAAGAGGAGAGAGGATGTTGAGACAACATTTTCTATCTTTTTTTTTAATTGATCGATCAGCAGTACAATGCTTTACAGATCATAGTGAAAAGAAGGCAACAGTACAATAAGAACAATAACACTCAGGGGTAGGCTAACAGGCCGCCCCCTAACTACATTAAGTTAGAACTCCAATAATACTCTCAGAGAAATTATGTCAATATTGAAGATGTAAGACAGACATCAAGCACTAGAATCACTCGAATCAGATGTATCACTTAGAAGTAGGTCCTGTGGTAGTCTCCTCTTCAAGCGTGAGGGCTGGCGCGTGCGGACGCCGATGTTATATTGCACAGCTCCTGCAATTTCTTGCAGCGTGGAAAAGAAACGACGAGCGATCCTGCGAATGTAGTCGTGAAGAGGTAACAGTCCTAGTTCGTGATGGAGCTGCTGATTACGGATGAACCATGGAGCGTTGGTAGCGATGCGCATGAAGCGATTCTGTATGACCTGAAGACGACGCAGGTGACATGTGTGTGCGGCCTCCCACACTTGGCAGGCATATGTAATTAGCGGACGAACGAGTGATTTGTAGAGTAACAATGAAGACTGTAGACCGAGGCTGGAACGGCGATGCAACAGAGGTAAGAGTTTTGAAAGTCGCCCAGAGGCCAGTGATATAAGAGCTGAGACAACTGGGGTGAGGAATATGGACCAGGAATGTTTTGAATTTTGGGTATGCTACATAAAAACACAACAATATCTTCTTTTCCATTTAACGTAATTTTTTTAAACTTTGCGTACACTTTCCTAGAAAACTGTAATGGATAAAGCTTTGATTTTTTGTGAATGTGCAGAATATACTGCTCTAAACAGCTGGTGTAAACTTCATATGTTACACTTTCATGAAATTCCTCAAAAAATATGTTCATATAAAAAATTATCAGTACATTATGTATTTTTAAAATTGTTATTATTGATTAAAATGTCTTAATGGTTCACCAGCTAGGTTTAATAGCATGTTTGTAAAGTGATTACAAAGTTTGAAATGTGTTTAGTTTAAATGTTTAGGAGAAAAGGACAACTAAAGAAGAAACTGCGTGAACATTTTTGAAAATGTTGTGTTTATTGGAATATCAATAGAGTAAAAATTATTAACTTTATTTATGATTTGATTATGGTTTCTGAATTAAAAGAGACTGATATATAAGAGGTAAAAGTTTCACTATGATAGATTGCATAGCTTTTGAGAAACAGTCACATATATTGCATTGAAATTCTATATATATAAATTCCTACTCTGACACTATCAAGTGTCTGTTCAGTACCGTCTAGCTTAATTTTAATTTCTAATACCCACTCCTAAGACTGGCTAGAGCAGGTAACAGAGAAGGGAACCCTTTCTATTGTATTCAAGACTTTGGCATCAGCAGAGAACGAAAATGATTGAATGTGCTTTTATTTCCATTTTACATAATTTACAATATTTTACAATATTTCTATTGCCTACCTTCACTATACCTTGTTTCACGTAAGCTTGCCCAGTATCTCTTAACGGTCACGTGACCTAATTACCTCTCAATGGCTGCTGTTGTGGTAATGTCTGTCGTGCGGTAAAAATTAGTTCGTTATTTAACATGGTGATATATCTTTATATGTTGGAAGAGAATTGTCGTAACTGTTTGAATTAAATATATTACGCAACAGAGTTGATTTATCTGAAATGCATGTTAATTCTTAAACGAAGTAAAGAGGAGGTTCCTTTGCTCTCAAGCACATGACACGATAGCACGTGATTTAGCGGTAGTGATGACATATTTGTTTATATGACTTTTATCACTGACCTTGTTTTGAACTGCATTAGTCATATATCGCCATTCGAAGGTGTGTTGTGAAGAGTGCGAGAGCTAAATTATTTTATTGATCGTTTATTGCGCATGTACTTATATGTATAATGGCAGTTTTTCGCTGAAGTATCACAAGGATAATTATTTACAAACAGGAGAAAAAGGAATTGTGTTGCATGTGTTTAATGCACTCAAAGAGAAGAATCCGTCTTTGTCAGTGAGAGAAGTCGAACAGCTGTGCTCTGAAGTTACAGGTGTGAGTGCTAGATCCGTAGGAACATCGCGACATGAAACTGAGAAAACAGGAAAACTTATAACTCCAGGCAAAAGCAGGAATAAACAAAAGTGCGTGCTCGGAGAAAATACGTGAAAAGTGTTGTGCGTCGTCATGTGTGTAGTTTTTCTTTAGAAACGAGCTCCCTAACATAAGTAACATTTCGTCAGCTGCAAATGAGGATGCAGATTTACCAAATTTCAGCAGATTGCTTATACAGCTGGGATTTGTGAATGAAAAAAGAGGCAAGAAAAATGTACTAAAAGACAGAGGCGATATTGCTGTGTGGCGAAGACGTTATTTAAGGACAATCAGACTGCACCGAGATACAAATCGCAAAATATACACGAAGAACACACGAAAAGTAAGGTATGGTGTGACACGACTTTTAAGACTGAAAGACAAGCATTTTTGAAAGGTATGTGTGCTGGTTTAAAAAATTCCAGTGGAAAAGGCCAAAGGCTTTTCATTATAAACTCTTTCACTTTCATTGCTCAGTCATTCTGTTTCAATTTGCTCAGTTCATTATAAACTTGTATTTTTGCATGCCTTCATATCCTTATCTGTATGATTTTATTTATCTTCCCGGCAATTATTACGACGTTTACTGCAGGTTTAAACGTGACGGGAAGGCACCGCCTATGGCCTATGGCGTGAAAGCATTAGCCAATTAGGGCGAGGGGGAAGGTAGTTGAACGCGGAGTGATACATTTCAGCGGGGCAAGGTTATATGAAACAGACATTAAGTACAAATTGTATTGTCTCGCCTCAGGGTGCATCCCCATCCACTTCATTCTTACTCTCTCCTTTCCTTCTCTCCTCTTTTCTCCATTCTCTTCTGCTCTTCTTTTTATAGTAAGCCTTCTATAAATGTCCCGTTATTTTTTTACCAGCATCGTGACAACGAATGATCTCGACCAGAGGGTAGGGAGTGGGTAAATTGATTTCAAAGTTTGTGAAAGAAATCTTGGCCACAAACATACCAAAACCTAAACCCTAGTAAAGCTTCTGTAAGTCCTTCGTTTCCAATCTTTAAGTCCTTTTTGGGATATTTTTAAGTATTTTTATACATCCCTTTTAGACAATTTATAGATCCTCAACTTCCTAGCCCTAGTAATAAGTAATACGTCATTGCTTAAATGGGTAAATGCAAAAACTGCAGACTTCATGGCTCATGCGATTATGAAAGAAAGTGTGCTTCGCGAAATAGCTTTCGTTAGACGATAAGTATCGCTGGCCAGTGGAGAAACCTGTTTGACTCTCGTAAACATACAATGGAATTTTCTGTCTTCAAAAGTCATCTGCAAACCCGTTAGCCTTTGGTAAAAATACTGGCAATAGTCAAGGAAACTTCATGCGGGTTAATAACGTAAACTGCAATGACCCAACTATTGCTCAAGTAGTGCACTCATAAACAGTGACAAACACGTGGGCCCAAAAGGGTTAAATTTGTTAACACGAAAAACAGAAACGCAAACTTGATGTTAAAAGAGGGACGAAATGTGTTTCCCTGATTGGAGAGGAATGATGCTAAGGATTATTTCCCAGAGTTACAGAATGCTGTAACAGTTATTTCGAGTTATATTTAGAAAATGTATGAAAAGTTTATAAATTTATAAAAAAAAAATGATTATGTAAATATATTTAGTAATTTAAATAAGTAAAAATATATGTAATTTTGTGATTGGCCGTAATAATACTTGTGTGACGTAATGTGACGTGGCATCAAATCGGCCAATCACAAAATTAAGAGAGGAGTAACGATAGTTACGAAAAATCAATAATCTTGGTAGAGATGTTTTGTAATCGTGAGTGTGATGAATAGTGGTGCAGGTTCCTGAACTTTTATGTAATATTTGGAACTGTTTAAATATAAAAAAAGTAAGAATTTATCGATATGTTGGAAGTAACCTGCAAGTGACTGGGAAAGGAAGTTCAAGTAAAATGTAATCTAAATAATACAATTAAATAGTTACAAACTTTGACTTCTCCAAAACTTTATTCCGAACCAAGCCTGAAAAACAGATGTCTCATGACTCTTATTTAATCAAACACAATCATCAAGAAACAACTCAAAATACAACGAATTAACCCTGTTATATCTGGCTTCTCGACTTGGGTCTTCGAAAAGTCAACGTGCATCCCATCTCAAACATAGACATCCCGCACCAAATTGCGCCCGAACGTGTGGCTGATTAAGATGGAGAGAAATTAACTACGAATAGAATTCCTGTCCAAGAAGGAATTTAGACATTTTTTTTCTACTTTTCAGGTATCTCATGTCTACTTTTCAGGTGTCTCATGTCTACTTTACAGGTATCTCATGTCTACTTTTCAGGAGTCTCATGTCTACTTTACAGGTATCTCATGTCTACTTTTCAGGAGTCTCATGTGCGTTCCTGGGTGCGACAGTTCAATGAAGGTAGAACATCGTGTGACAACAAACCAAGACAGTCACGGCGTCATTCTCCCACTTCCTATCCCATATGTTTCTCTTTCAATTTGTTAACTCCTTACATTCTATCAGGTAGTGAACAGTGCTCTCTTCATCTCCACAAAATTCATCTCGTTACTTCTGAACCCTTTTAGATATATTATTCCTACTCTCATCCATACTATGCTACCTCTTCCAGTTTTGTCACATTGATCTATATATGTTTCCCTACCCCATTCTGTCTTTAATTGCTTATAAAATTTCAAATATTTCTTTTCTTCTATACTTTCCCATATCTCCCGTCTCTGTCTTGTACTCTATTTCTCACTTCCTTCCAATAACCACTATGATTTGACTCCTCTGCCCTCCATAGATCTCCCATGCTTATCTTCGATACCATTCTTTCCAATTCCGACCACCAACTGTTTGTGTTCTTAAAACTTTTCTGTTGCTTTATGCACAAATTCAATAATTACCCTTTCTGCCCTTTAATACACTTATAGCCGAATTTCAGTATTCTCTCTATTATTATTCCCCTCCTTTTTGTCTTACCTAGCTCTAACAATGCCACTTCTTTTGGTGCCAAATTTGGCAGCCCTGGTAAGTTCTTTGCAAAACAATCCATACATCTGGTCTAATTGTGTACCTATCTCTGCTGTGCCCCATAGCTCCACAGCATACATTGTTCTGGATCCATACGTGTAAGTATAGTTTGTACAAGTGAAATAAAGTCATATAAGTTTGTTTTTTCGTCTAATGAATCTAGAGATGTATCCTTTCAGTAACTGACAATTCAATAGTTGTCACTTTCTGTCAAGATTGTAATGTATACAAGGAACTCTGTGTATTTTATGGACAGCAAGAGAGGAATACAGTTCTGCAACTGCAGTAAATGGTGGGTGGACGTTTTTGTTTCATTCCAGGAACGTTTCCTACTCTGGTTTTTCTTGTACCTAGCATGTGTTAACATACATGTGTCCTCCACGACATTCCATATTTTTTTACTTCACTACTTGACAACTTAAAGAGTGACGGAATGGCGGAAAGGGCGGGAAAAGCTTCGTTACATTCACATGAGTGTACAGACGTGTGCAAATGATTAGACTCGTTCATGTTATTTTTACTTTGCTTCAAATTCACATTCAAAATAATACTCATTTACCGCCGTAACCTGTTTCAATTTGTGGTAATTCTTGTCCTTGCTATAACATGAAGCATATTCAATGAAATTTCCCTCTTAATAATAGCTAGGGGCTCTTTCTTTTACTTATAGTAATATGGTGGTAGCTCTGAATTAAGAGCAGCCATTTTCTTCATGTCTCTTTATCCAACTGTTTGCTGATATTGCTTTCATTTGGTAAATGTAGTAACTGAAGATTGTTAATATTTGCCTTTATTGTGTTTTATGGCTAATATATCCTTAGTATTTACTATTAATTGACCTCAAGCCAGGTAACATCGTTTATCTTATCCTTAGCATTCACATTGATTCAAAAGTGAGGTTATGGGTAAAACTGCTGACTTATCCTCAAGGAAAGTAGCTGTAACTGAGATTCTTTTGAAGGAAACTCTTTATTCACAACGTGAAATAGCTAAGAAATTGTGTATTTCACAAAAATCTGAGAATCGTATTAATCAAGCTTTAACATTCGGTGAGACGTTGACCTCACAAAGGGATGGAAAATGCGGGAGGAAAAGAAAGCTATCACCAAGGATGCAAAGAAAACTTGTGCTGGTGGGCAAAAAAAAAAAAAAAAAAAAAAAAAAAAAAAAAAAAAAAAAAAAAAAAGAGCAACCAGCATTGACCTCAGCAATCAACTAAAGCAGTACGGTACAGAAATATCAGCCTCAGTAGTTCGCAGAAGATTATGTGAAGCAGTTTTACCAGAACGCAGGCCTCGTAAAAAGGCTAAACTGACACCTGCAATGGCAAAAAGTACTTTAGACTGGGCCAAAGAGATGCAGAAACATCCAGTGGAATTTTGGAGAAAGGTAAATAGTATGAAAATTGTATATAGCATAAAATTAAAATATGTACATATAAATTTTATGGAAAGGAACTAAACAAACTAAATTTTGTTTCTCTCATTGCTGGTTTTGTTATGCTATCTTTGAGAAATTTTAAAACTGATTAATAGTGTCGCCCTGGCGGTAGGCTCGCGAAGCCGAAGCCGAAGCCGGTGGAGTTTCGGAAAACTTCGGAACCAATCGTTACCGGAAGCGAGACAGTTGAGAGTAGTTGTTAAGTAAAATAAACAGTTTAAGGTTCTAGCAATTTTGTAATGGTGAACAGTGTATTTCGAGGAGAATAAAGTGTAGTTTTTGTGTTTTTTAACCTCGTTTTATCATTTCACGAACCCACAAAGTCACAACTGGTGTCAGGAAGCGGGATAACTACATCACCGAACATTATGGCCATGGAATCGGCATTGGAAATGCTTTTGCAGAAGATGAACGAATTAACAGCGAAGTCGGAAGCGGCAAATAACAACCTGGCCGCAGAGTTGAAAGAAATAAAGACCGAATTGACCACAGAAATGAAGGCACCGAACGACAGTCTGGCCACGGAAATGAAGGAGGCGAACGAGGTCCTCGCCGCCAAATTTGAGGAACAGTTGGCCGGCGTGAGGGATAACGTGACGGAGCTGGGCAAGCGGATGGGTCAAGTGGACGAGCGCGTCGAGGACCTGGCGAACCGCTTCAATGACCTAGAGGAAAAGGCCGACAATAACGCCAAGTCCCTGAACGCCATGGTTGAAGACGTCGAAGACCTCGCCAACCGCGTAAACAACCTGGAGGGAAAGGCCGACAGCAGCGTCAAGTCCCTGAACGCCATGGTGGAGGACGTCGTCGGCAGGAAGCTGAAGGACTTGAAGGCCGACGCGCCGGGACGCGAAACAACATCTACGCGCGTCAAACCTCCCGAGTATGACGGCGCGTCAACGTTTGAAGTCTTCCGCCGCCAGTTCAACACAGTGGCCAGGCACAACAGATGGTCACCGGAGGAGGAGGCCACACAGTTAATAGCCAGCCTCCAGGGACTGGCCGCGGAAGTCCTAAACGCGGTGCAGACAACGGCGGCGCCCAAGGACATCTGGGAAGCCCTGGAGAATCGTTTCGGGAACCACCGCTTAGCCGCAGCGTACCGCAGCCAACTAAAGGCAAGGTCAAAGCAGCCGGGGGAGACGCTGCAGGAGTTAGCCATAGCCATTGAGCAGCTAGCTAGCAAGGCCTTGGTTGACCTGCCACTGGAGTTCGTATCCCGGGAAGCCGCCTACAACTTTGTCGACGGGGTACGGGACACGGAGATTCGTCAGCGCATAATGCTCGGCGATTATAAAACCATCCACGAGGCGCTGACAGCGGCATTAAGGATGGAGGCGGCCAAGGTAGCATCTATCCCGACGTCGAGAACGAGGAGTGTCCGCTACGCCGGAGACAAAAGACCAGCTGTGGGACGCCGGCGAACACCTAGTGGCCTGTGTTGGGGGTGTGGACAGCCCGGACACCTGCGGAGAGACTTCCCACACCAGGAAGAGCAGCCGGAAAACGAGTAAGGCCCGGCGTGGAGAGGGGCACGTCGGCGCCATTACCACCATCCCCTCGAGTGACAATCCGCGCCGTCAGCCGGCGGATGGATGACAACCTCATCGCGGACGGTTGGGTAAGAGGAAAGCCGTGCCGCGTGCTGGTGGACACCGGAGCGGCCGTGACCATCATCAGACCTGACGTGGCGAAGGGTTTGCCGACGAGGAAACCGAGCCGACCGTACCAGCTTGTGACGGCATCGGGCGACACCTTGCCTGTGCAGAAGGAGGCCCTGCTGGAGCTGAACTTGGGACGGAGTGCCGTGCGTCTGTGGGTGTTCGTCGCGAAGGTGGCTGAGGAGGTGATTCTGGGACTGGATGCCCTCAGGAGCCACGAGGCGATGGTCGAAGTCGGCAGAAAGGTCCTGCGGCTCAACGGGGAAGAGGTTATGCTCCGTCAACCAGAAGAGCGCCTTGGAATTGGCAGGGTCGTCTTGAGCGAAGACGTGGTTGTCCCCGCGAGGAGCGAAGTGATAGTGACGGTGCGACCGGAAGGCCAGACAGCACATTGGGTTCAGAGGCAGCAGGAGTACGACTTCAGCTCGGAACATCGCAGAGGGAAGAGTCACGGTAACGCGGACGCTATGTCCCGAAGACCCTGTCCAGAAGAGTGCGGCCAATGCACAAGAGTGGAGGGGAAGGAGCGTGCCGCAGCAGTTCGAGTAGTCACTGCAGTGCCTGCGGATGGCTGGGATAGCGCAGGCCTGAGGAGGGAGCAGCTGGCGGACGCAGACTTGGGGCCACTCTTGAGGGATGTGGAGAACCTGGTGAACCACCTCCACGACATGCACGAGATGGCTCGCCAGAACATCCAGAAGGCGAGCGACCGCATGAAAACCCGAAACGACAGGCAAGCCAACAGCCAAGGTTTCCAGCAAGGTGACCTGGTCTGGTTGTACCACCCGACCCGGACCAAGGGACGCTGCCCGAAACTTCAGCAGCCATGGCAAGGACCGTACCGTGTGGTGAAGAGGATTAACGACGTGGTCTACCGCATCCAGAAGGTGCCCCGAGGAAAGATGTTGGTGGTACACCTGGATCGCCCGGCCCGCTACGAAGGCGCTGTTCGGGACGACCAGCCTTGAGGAGGGAGCAGTGTCGCCCTGGCGGTAGGCTCGCGAAGCCGAAGCCGGTGGAGATTCGGAAAACTTCGGAACCAATCGTTACCGGAAGCGAGACAGTTGAGAGTAGTTGTTAGGTAAAATAAACAGTTTAAGGTTCTAGCAATTTTGTAATGGTGAACAGTGTATTTCGAGGAGAATAAAGTGTAGTTTTTTGTGTTTTTAACCTCGTTTTATCATTTCACGAACCCACAAAGTCACAATATTAATAGAGGTTTTTATTGTTTCAGGTAATTTTCTCAGGTAAATCCATATTTGAAGTATATGAAGAGAGCAGCCAATATGTGAGAAGGACAGATAAAGAAGCATTTCCCCTCAGTGTGTCGATCAAAGAGTAAAGCACCCAACATCAAAAATGGTCTGGAGCTGTATGTCTGTCCATGGACCTGGAAGAACATACATAGTTGTGGGATCTATGGAGCAGAAACAGTATCAAAGTGTATTAGAAACAAGACTGTTTCCGCAAAGTAAAGGATGGTTTCCAAATGGTGATTTTGTGTTCATGCATGACAGTGCTCCCTGCCATAGAGCAAAATCTGTAACCCAGTTCCTCAAAGAAAACAATGTAAAAGTACTACCATGGCCGGGGAATAGCCCTGATTTAAATCCAATAGAGAATCTGTGGGGTATTGTTAAACAGAGACTGAAAAAATTGAAAATAACAACAAAAGTTCAGCTTATTGAGGGCCTGATAAGCATTTGGCACAGAGATGAAGAAATAAAGGAAAAGTGCTCCACCCTTGTAGAGAGCATGCCTAAACGCATCAAAATGGCAATAAAGGCTAAAGGAATGCATACAAAATACTAAGAGTTGAAAAAAATATTTTGTAATATTATTTCTGTTAAATAAATAGAAAATAAACGTCACCATTGAGTCTAATAATTTGCACACGTCTGTATCTATCCACTATTTTATTTCTCGACTATGTAGACACTTATCATAAGTAGATAAAGTGTTGTATTCCACCCAACAAAATTTGATATCTAAATTCTACCGGAAATGCATGTTTTAACTATCTCTGACGAAAGAAAAAGCAGTTAAAAAAGCCTGTGTGTATGCGTACCATGAACAGCGTGTCTCCCTCACGTTCAAGAGGTCCTGGGTTCTAATCTTGGTCAGGGCGAGTTATCTCGAGAAGGTTTTTTCCGGGTTTTTCGCTTATCCTAAAATAAAAACTGAAGCTTTCCTGGCGAAAAATATATTCCATATCTTCTCGGAACGCAAGTCAGGTGAAAAGACGATTAGAAATTGACATTTCGGGAGCGTACATCTCTCCCATCATCAGGATATTTATAAGAAATGTTATAAATACAAATGTATTACTGGATGTAACACAAATATAAACAACGACAAAACACTATCAATATTTGCATTACTGAACAAAAGACTGTTTTCAGTAAATTAAATGCCAGGTCAGGAGATGGCGTGAGCGTAGAAAATTAATTAGGTCAAAGAAACGTAATTACTTAACTTGATTATCAAGCTGTATTGATCTTTGCTTCTTAAGTCGACGGATTTCCACTTTAAGGTCGGTCTCCATGAGGAGCTAAACTGAAATCCAGCATTACGATTAAGCGGTACCTCTCGGAGGAAATGGCCAAAGCCTCCTTAACTCTCCGCTCCCAGTAACTGTTACATTTTGCCAAGATGATTGTCTCCCGGTCTTTTGGAGAGTTAAGGAGGCTTTGGCCATTTCCTCCGAGAGGTGCACGCTTAATCGTGATGCTGGATTGCAGTTCAACTCCTCTTGAGAATCGGCCTTAAAATAGAAATCCGTCGGCTTAAGAACCACAGATCTATACAGCCTGATCATCAAATTAGCAATTACGTTTCTTTGACCCAATTAATTTTCTACACTCACGCCATCTCCTGACCTGGCATTTAATTTACTAAAATAGCCTTTTGTTCAGTAATGCGAATATTGGTAGTGTTTTGTCTTCGTTGATATTTGATAGCATTTCTTAAAATATCCTGATGATGGGAGCGATGTACGCCCCCGAAACGTCGATTTCTAATCGTCTTTTCCCCTGGCTTGTTTCCCTAGAAGATCTGGAATATATTTCCTTATCCTGAAACATAAATTTCTGGTAACTCTAAGCTCTATGTACCCTGGACTCATTTAATCATAATTTCATTCCTCATTCGATGTGGCATCGTTCGAGGACGTTAATTACAACAGAAAGTCACAAACACTTCAATTCTACATCCTCAAACAGTTGACAGCTCACTTCAAACAACTCATGCATTAGCTTCTAATAAATGTGTTTATGAACTTAAATGATATTGTCTATTCTCTCACACCCTGAAGCATATCATACTTCATCACTGAAGCAGCTGGCAGCAGATATATCGAAGACGGATATTTTATAGGGTCGCACATACGTATGGGAGACGTCATCAAAGTGAAAGGACCTACCTGTGCAAGCTAGGGGAGTGCATCTAAGGTGAGGCTAGCTGCAGGAGTGCTGAGATAATGACCAGAGAGGACGATGCATCACCAACACACTCATTCTCTGAGTTAATGGTGATTTGGCATTTCAATTTCTTCTTACATTCTCAATGCCAATATATGGGAGGTTTTTCTTATACGCAAGATACACTGCGTTCTTTTAGTCTCTCCGCAGTACTGCAGGCTAAAACAAAGGATTGACAGCAGGTAATTTTTACTCCTGTAAAGAACGGTGGTCGTATGCCTTTTTCAGCATATCACAGATATGTAAGAATCCGAGATGAGGTACGGAAGGTCCTGGGTTCGAATCCTGACCACTCTGGCCAAACTTTATGAAAAATGGAAATTAAAAGTGAATTACCCCAAGATACAGATTGTGGCATTGAAGAAAGGTAGCTCAAAAGTGTCGTATTTACTTGGGAGTTAAAACTGACAGGAGTGGCTTCAGGAAGAAACCAAAAAGTTAGTACAAGGAAACGTGATATGGATGCAAAAATAAGATACCGGAGATTAGTGGATATAAATAGTTTAAAATATGCTAGTACAGGCTAAACTGCTGTAGAAGTATGGAAATTGGATACAGGGTGGTAAACTATACTACATTTTCCACAATATCCTACAGGGAAATACTACTGTGACTTCCAAATGGGACTACTTTTGTCCTTGAAGCAGTGGCGGCTAGTGGGTTAAATTATTGGTGGTGCACAAATGAAAAATAAAATACAGAGTAGTAATGACTCACCTATTTATACAGATTCTCTGCTGCACTCTCCTTAGACCTGGCGAATCTACCGATAACTTTTGCGTTGAAGTCACTGATCTTCATAACAAAATCTCTCTCAATTGAAAGCATTGCTAATGCTGTCAATCTGTCCTGTGACATTGTGTTCCTAAGAAAAGTTTTTATTCTTTTTAAAGTTGAGAAACAGCGTTTTGCTTCAGCGGTAGACATTGGCATAGTTAACAGTACTCGGAGGAGTTTGACATATTCGCTGAATGTAGTATATAAATTGTTTTCCTTATTGAAGTCCATCAAGAACAAAGCGCCGGACATTCCACGAGATTCCTCTCGACTGTAAACTACAGTCAGTTCTCTACGAATTTTTTTCCAATGATAAAAGGATAGAACCTTATTGTTTCTTTAAGGGAATCCTCTGGAAATGTCTTAGAAATTTTCTTGATGAAACAAAGTTGAGGCTACCAGATGCCCCGTGAAGCTAAATCTGTCCTTTGCTTCTCTAAGAATGTCACATACATCAAGAGCTTCTCTTCTTTTCACATCATGATCTTCTATTCTTCTCCTCTTAATTGCAGTTTCTTCGTGTTCCTCGATATCCACGCTATTTCTTACCTTTTGCACTTCCCTTTTAAATGCGTTTAGCTGGGCGATGGCAAATGTTGCATTGCAGCCTAATTTCTGCAGCTGATTGTACAAAATGTCCACATATGGCATGATCTTGTAGAAGAAAGACAGCCAGAATACAAAATTATAATCTTTCAAAGTGGCCATAAACCCAGAAGCCTGAACAGGTGTGGCGTTGTTGTTTAACAGAGCTCTCTTCTGAATAACCTCCATGCATTTAATTAAATTCTCTCTGTGCTCGAAAAGCAGAGCACACAGAAGCTAAGCCTGAAGGTCACGCTATAGCCGTTGCTAAGAGTAGGAGGAGCTAGGTTTATAAACCTCCATTTAAGCAGTGTATAAGAAGCCACTCCCATCTCTTCACCTTCCCGCAAAACCCTCAGAGAGCCTACATTTGGGCGAAATCTTAGGTTAACTCTTCACTGCAAACCTGCGGCTCCTACAGCTAATCACTGTTTATTTCGACTTCTGCGGTCATGGGCAGCTACAGACGATAAGCGTAATTGAAACATGTTTGTATATAAAACAATGCAAACAAGTACAGCTTTAATGTACAAAATGCACCTGTTGTACATAAAAAAATCAGTGGGTGTAGCGCAAACCTGCAACCTTATGGAGGAAACGCCCCTGCCTTGAAGCCGCCAGGCTAACAACTAATCGGAGTCCTGCGGTGTTGTCATTTTGCATTCCCCTTAAGCAGGGTATGACGATGGCCATATGAATCCATCTCTATTGAGACAAAATTTCAAATGTTACAAAAACTGATACACGAGGAAGGTAGGGAGTAATATTTTTAACGCAACTGTTAAAGCCCCATATTTTTAGCTCAAATAGTTTTCATAATACAAAAAGATAAAATATCAATATACTATAAGTACGCAAAGCGACTTAAGTACTGTAATGAACATCGTTGTTGGTTAGTATATATATATATATATATATATTATATATATTTGTAATTACTCAGAACTGAAATGCAAAGTATTGACATAATGTGCTAGAAGAACTACTTTGAATAAGCCAAGGTGTTTGTTAAATTTCACAGAGAACAAACAGCTGAATGCCTGTTATCCTGTAGAACGCTGTATCTGTAGTACGTGAGTCATCATATAGGTTTATGATTGCTTGTAATCTCTATTTACTCTAGAGAGTTCAAATCAATAGTATTCACTTCTTCCGTTTAAAAACCATGAAAAAGTGCAGCAGGTAGATCAACTTTTAATTGAGATGGGACACGAGGTAGTCTGGCTGTCCGCTTACCATTATCAATAAAATACAACTAAGTTAGTGTGGAGACAGATATGTGATTTTGCAAATAGAAATAACACTTTTAAACTGACTGATGCTGAACGACTTATTCCCGAAGAAATTGGCAAGACTAGAAAAACTGCGTGAGACATGCAGACAAACTACAAGATGGTGGCTTTTGGAAATAAATACACAATATTTTGGAGCCTAACATCATAAATTTGCAAGCCTCAGACGATGAAGACAGTGACAATGACGAATGCTCTCTTTATGTGACATTGACAGGGATGTGAGTTAAGGCACTAGCAGTTCCATTGGATTAAAGGAAATGCTAATTATAAGCTAAAATTATAATTATAACGTTTAAATGCATTATAAGCCAATGTCATTGTTCTGAATTTGATTTTAACATAATTATCATAAAAGTTTGGAATATTCAATTTGGGATTTCGTACGCCTAGCGCCTAGGAGACCTGCATGCTCTGTTAAAGGGTGCAAGACAGAGGGAATTCTTAAAAGAGTGGGGGTAACAAGGTGGCAACGCTGTGCACACAAACGCATCTCATTCGCTGTAGACCATAACTCTTCCATTTGAAAAACATAATAAGTCTATATCCCGCAACTGGAGGGAAGTAGAATGAGACAGGAACTGTGAGAGACAAAAAGGTTGTAAGGTATAGAGTACTGAAATACTGGCAAAGAATCCTAAAACTAGATAAAAGTAATGTGTTAAGGTAATGTTTAAAATATTAAGAGTAAAACTTAATGGGCAATAAGTGTTAGCAAGAACATGAGGGTAATGTGCTAGATAAAGTATAGAAGAGAAAGGGAAAAAACACCCAGGGTTTTGGAAATCTGAAAGACAAAGTTTTGAAGACTTGGAAATACAAAAACTCTTTAGTACAACAGCAGATCAGGGCACTTTGATTTAAAAATAAACAATCAAATAAAAAGGGTATAGGGAACTCGAATGTTTAAACAATACCTCAATATTTTAAGAGCTGTTCGCTATGTGATGACTGAAATTCCATTCTCTCTAGATGATCAGATATGCAAAATAAGAACTTCAAATTTGATCGTTTTAATTTACGTCCTCCAACGTTAAGTCATATCGGACGATGAATTAAATGATGTTCAGATAGTTCAGGGTCCATAGAGCTTAGAGTTACCATTCATCTTTCAGGATAAAGGAAAACCTCCAACATTAAGCCATACAGGACGATCAATGAAATTATGTTCAAATAAGTTCAGGGTCCATAGAGCTTAGAGTTACCATTCATCTTTTAGGATAAAGGAAAACCTCCAACATTAAGCCATACAGGACGATCAATGAAATTATGTTCAAATAAGTTCAGGTCCATAGAGCTTAGAGTTACCAGTCATTCATGTTTCAGGATAAACAAACCCTTCAACGTTAAGTCATACAGGACGATGAAGAAATCACTTCAAATAAGTTCAGGGGCCATAGAGCTTAGAGTTACCAGACATTCATCTTTCAGGATAAGGAAAAACCTCCAACGTAGTCATACCGGACGATGAAAGAAATCATTTGAAGTAAGTTCAGGGTACATAGAGCTTAGACTTACCAGACATTCATCTTTCAGGATAAGGGAAAACCTCCAACGTTAAGTCATATCGGACGATGAAAGAAATCATTTGAAATAAGTTCAGGGTACATAGAGCTTAGAGTTAACAGACATTCATCTTCCAGGATAAGGGAAAACCTCCAACGTTAAGTCATATCGAACGATGAATAAAATGATCTTGAAATGAGTACAGGGTGCATGGAGCTTAGAGTTACCAGACATTCATCTTTAAGGATAAGGAAAAACCTCCAACGTTAAGTCATATCGGACGATGAATAAAATGATCTTGAAATGAGTACAAGGTGCATGGAGCTTAGAGTTACCAGACATTCATCTTTCAGGATAAGGAAAAACCTCCAACGTTAAGTCATATCGGACGATGAATGAAATGATGTTCAAATGAGCCCAGGGTCCATGGAGCTTAGAGTTATCAGACATTCATCTTTCAGAATAAGAGAAAATTCAGGAGAAAAAGCTTATCCAAATAACTCATCCTGACCGAGATTCGAACTTGGGACCTGTTGTACGTGAGAAGACACGCTACCTGTTAGGCTACAGAGGTGGGCAGAAATTTGAGAAATGAATATCTCGGAAGATGTTAGCCCTAAAAAAGAAGTACTTGAATAAATTGTGTTTTAAGAGATCTAAGTTTTTAGTAATAAGCTTTTGTCTATATCTTGCGGTTTACCGGATATAAAAAGGTCGTTCAGCATGAAAAGGACTGCAAGATTCAAGATATACATTTTATTTGTTATGAAAGGTCTTACATATACCGGTTTATATGTTCATTTAGTCCAAATAGTTACAACAGAGGGAACTTTCATAACAATAAATTGTAAATGCGTCGAGAATCGTGCAAGTATTAGAAAACATAAGATCTGTCCTTACAATAAACATCCAGGAGACGGTTTTCTCAAAGGAATCTGGTCAATCACTATGTAAATGTTGATGACTGCACTCAATGACTTTTTCTGGCTAATTCTAGTTATGATGTCCAGACATGGCCGGTTTTCTTCGAACCTTGCAGCGTTTCCTTTGTCTTTCATTTCCTCATTCACGGAATACCGCCAATTTTAATGACTTTATTTTCTAACAGGATAACCACATAAATAATTTATTACTTTACACACAGAGATGATTTGTTTTACCATATATGTATTTACAGCATGTTGGGAAAGTCTTGTATTCCAACAAAAATACTCTATCAAGGTTTCTACATGTTTTGCGACATCCTGAACTCTCCCCCCCCCAAAAAAAAACACTTTTAAAAAGTCAATATCCATGAGTCTCTAAAATAGGAACCTAGTTAAGTACCAAAATTAGTATTTCAGTTCATTTTCTGCTAAGAATAACCAAGGTTTTAAACCATGGTTTAAAAAATAAATCCCTGGTACAAAACTAAATCTTGATTTTTTTTTTTTTCTCTCCGACGTTAAGTGATATCGGACGATGAATGAAATGGTGCTCAAATGAGTCCGTATTCCATGTAGTTTAGAGTTAAACGACATTCGTCTATAAGGATAAGGGAAACCCCCGGAAAAACCTTATCCAGGTAACTCACCCTGACCGAGATTCGAACTCGGGACCTCTTGAACGTGAGGCAGACAGCCTACCATCTACGTTACTGAGGCGGGCTACACCTTGAATGAAAAGGATTTCAAAAATCTTGATTTTGAAAAATAATTATATATTTCTTTATTTGCCTTTGGATTGGTACGCCTGTTTGAAACAAGTTTTTAGAATTTCACGAAAAGAAGTCAATTTGATAAAGATGGTTATTGATCCATGTAAGGAATCCAATATGTTAAAGATAATGTCGGCGAACACTGATATTTAAGTCCTCAGGCGTGGTCTAGGATCGATTTTTATTTATAATTCAGATGCAAGGATTATTTTTTATTCTCAGACACAATAAACTAATAGAATACACAACAATACGCTTCCACTCAGCAATACTGATCCCCATTTCTTCCAGCGTCTTTCACAGCGTTTCCCACTCCCCCCCCCCCCTTCTCCCTTAGCTTTTTTTTTTTTTCTAAATATTTATATAATGTGTTTCAGGTCTCCAAATACAGGCTGGGCACAAAGTTCCGTCACCTCTCTTAAATTACACCAGGTGAGTCACCTGCCCCTATTTATTGTTGAATTTATGCAACGTGCTAAGCGACATATGTGACATGCCTTTCTTGAATACCTTCTAATGCACCATTTGCAGAGCAGTTTATAGAGAAAGGTTGGGTAGCTCAGTGTGTAAGTGTTGTATGGGACAGAAAGCAATCACTATGTATGTCGAATCCAAAAACATCATGCCCAGACACAGAGAGCTCCAGTAGCAATTTTAGACGAGTTTGCAAACTTTTATTCATTAATGTACATTCACAAACGCCTTTAAACACGCCCCTGAAGGAACATGTATCAGTTGACTGTAACTTTGCAACACAAAATGGCAGATCTACGCAGTGGGACCAATTAGATTTAAATCTTCAGCCAACAGTTGTTTTCGTTGCACAGCCATGTCAAAAAGCGCTAAGAATTAAATGGTTTTCGCTTCTGTTACAAATTGCGGCAGATTTTAGCTTATTCAGTAACTGTAATGGCGGATGCAGTTTTTTTATTTGCGTTAAAACTACCAAGAAGAGCTCAAAACACTACAAAAGGAGAAAAGAATGTAAGAGTGAGTGAGTGTGTAGTGTTTTAGGGGAAAAGAATGTAAGAAATATAGGTGAATATCTGGGGAAAGTTAGAGGGAATGTTTAAGATTGACGAAGAACAACTAACAATTAAGAGCTGGAAAACTAGAACGAGGGATACAAGAGAGAGGAGGGTCATCAGTACACGGAAACCAGGGGTTATGTGTATTGAGACCGAGACTCGAGGCAAGCAGGTAGGAAGGGTGTTAGATGTGAATAAGTTATATTGTTATTGTGTGAAAGAAATTTTACAAATGTCAATGTATTAATGAAACTGTATGTAGAAGAAAGATGAGAAATAAATACTATCCTATACTAATAAAGTATTTTAAAAATACTACCGCCTCTTAAGACGCAACAGCAGGTTACCCCCCCCCCCTTTCTTTGTAATTTGTCCTCGGACAATAAGTCATATCGGACGATGAATGGAATGGATGAAATAATGCTCAAATGAACCCGGGGTCCATGGAACTTAGAGTTACCCGACATTCGTCTTACAGGATAAAGGAAAACTCCAGCAAAATTATTATCCAGGTAACTCATCCTGACCGAGATTCGAACTCGGGACCTTTTGAACGTCAGGCAGGCACGCTTCCATCTACGCTACCGAGTGAGTGAGTGAGTGAGTGAGTGAGTGAGTGAGTGAGTGAGTGAGTGAGTGTGTGGTGTTTTAGGGCCCGTCGACAACAAGGTTATTTGGGCCCGAAGTCAACACTAAAAACTAAAAGCTATACAAATTAAGCTAAAATGTAAAATAAAAAAAATAAAAACACTCAACTATTAAAAGTACATAAAAACCCATCCCAAGACAACTTAAAATCTATAAAATTAACAAATAAGACAGGCATTAAACGCAGTGAATGTATATTGAGAACAAGTT
>CM060956.1:128848169-128853169 GCA_030765055.1 Mantis religiosa | reverse complement strand
CAATACGAAGCATTTAAATCGTAAAAAGAAAATGATTATGAAGGATATCTTGACCTTTTTTTTTTGTAATTTACGTCCTCCAACGTTTAGTCATATCGGACAATGAATGAAATGATGCTCAAATGACTCCAGGGTCCATGGAGCTTAGAGTTACCCAACATTCGTCTTTCAGGATAAGGGAAAACCTCGGAAAAAACCTCCAGGTAACCCACCCTGACCGAGATTCGAACTCGGGACCTCTTGAACGAGAGGCAGACACGCTTCCATCTACGCCACCGAGGCGGACCCTTTGCTTAGGGAATGCCATGGAGTAGAAAAATAATTGCCATTAATCCAATACTGTGAATCTCTGAAGACAACGATACTGAAATTTCATATATCAGAGAAAGTGAATGCTGCAAGGTATTATTTCGACTTTCCAACTGTGTTATAATAGCAGGTATTTTGGAGAAGCGGTTATGGATGTACTCTATCTTATCTTGGATGATGATGATGATGATGATGATGATGATGATGATGATGATGATGATGATGATGATGATGATGATGATGATGATGATGATGATGATATAAGGGCGCTCAACTACGGCGGTCATCAGCGCCCTTTAAAAAACTAGTCATGGCAAAAGCCAGATATAAAACTTTCTAAAAACTATACAAGTGTAACAAAGCCTATTAAAAATACACGTACATAAAAAACATCAATCAAAACCTACTAAAAATTTCGTTCACTAAATCCTAAACTCTAAACTAGACAAGAATCTAAAATCCTTCTCCACGGGTCTCCACGCACGGCCTACACGTGGGTGGGCCTGTTGACCGTCTCCCTCAACCACGAAGAGGAGCCCACACGAGGGAGACTGTTGGCTCGGGACCCCGGGTGCGCCAAACCCGTACCCTGGGGGCTCTTATCTTGGATGCCAATATTAGTAAAACATTTTTGTGCTATGGCGATATTGCTTGTATCTTCTGCATCAAAGGAGTACAACACTTCTATTTCATTGAAATGTTCTGCGTAGAATGACAGAAGCTTTAACCAACAACCCGATCGAGTTAAAACTGACCGAGGAGATAAAAACAAATTTGGAAGGACTTCATGACATTTTTAACTCTAATCGGCGACAGTACACATTCTTTACGCTAGAGACAGTAAGATCTACGTTTTTGACGAGGGTGGGTCAAAAAGTAATGCCTCCTATTTTTCTCTCTCTTTTAATTGCCAACAAAATTGAATCCAATTTACATAGCTTGAAAACTACAACATTGACGATTAATTTGTCACTATTCTATATAATCTCCGTCCTTTTCCACAGTTTTGGTCCACCTTTTAACTAGGGCATGTATTCCAGTGTGGTAAAGCACACGGTCTTGCTTCCTAAGCCATTGACGCACGGACGTTTTCACAGCCTCCTCATCTTCAAAATCAATCCCACGATGAACCTACTTTAGTGGCCCAAACAGATGGAAGTCTGATGGTGCCAGGTCAGGGCTGAGGTAAGATTTGCCATCCCAATTTCTCAATTTCTGCAGTGGTGTAACGGCTGGTGTGTGGTCCTGCATTGTCATGCAAAAGATCATCCGCTATAGTTTTTGTTGGGCGAACTCGGCGAAGACGTGCTTTCAGCTTTTTGAGAGTTCTGACGTATTGGACAGAATTTATTGTGCATCCCTGCTCCAAAAAAATCAATCATAAGCACACCCTCTGCATCCCAAAACACTGTCGCCATAACTTTCCCTGCCGACCGCTGAGTTTTGATCTTTTTTCTTCAGTGGCGTTGTGTGATGCCATTTCATTGACTGTCTCTTTGATTCAGGTTCAAAAAAATGAACCCACGTTTCGTCTCCACTAACAATTTTTTTCCAGAAACTCCCCTCCCTCCAAATTGAAGCGCTGCAAGTGTTTGGAGGCTATTGTTTTCCTTTTTTTTTTTGTTTTTTTTTTTGTTTAGGGCGGTTAACATTCTTGGAACCCAACGTGAACAAACTTTTGAGTAACCCAGTTGTTGAATAATCATCATCACACTGCTTTACTAAGGGAGGTAATGCGACACAATTCACCTAATGTGCCCGCCTCGGTAGCGTGGTGGTAGCATGTCTGCCTCACGTTCAAGAGGTCCCGAGTTCGAATCTCGGTCAGGGTCAGTTACCGGGGTTTTCCCTTATCCTGATAGACGAATATCGGGTAACTGTAAGCTCCATGGACCCCGGACTCATTTGAGCATCATTCCACCAATTTCATCCATCGTTCGATATGAATTAATGTTGGAGGACGTAACTTACAACAATAAAATATTCACCTGTTGCTACCCGGCGATCACCACGAATGATGTCATCGACTCGCTAAATGTTGCATGGAGTCACTGCAGCACCGGCCTGCCGCTTCGCTTTTCATCTGCCAATGGTGTTTGCCCTTCAGCTTCGTTAGGAAGTTACTTAGGAAGTTACTACTGTAGGGGATTGGAGAAGGTTTGAGGAATTGCGCCAAATTCAAAGTTTTCACATAACTTACTTATTTAAGGGGAAAAAATAGGAGGCATTACTTTTTGACCCACCCTCGTAAATCGGCTCCTGACTCTTTCGGCGAGATAATGATGGCTAGGTGTGAAAATTTACTTTTAAATTAATATTATTTGGATAAAATAAGATATTTTAATTAAAAAGTATAAAATAAACACGCAAACGCCGTGTTTCAGCAAAAAAGCATTTATAAGCATTTTGCTTAGATATCTGGGCTCTACTAGTAACTTAATTGAATAAAATATTACTGAAGAAATAAAAAATCGATGAAAAGAAAATGCTCTACGGCATAGATATCCACGGCAAGCCTTACTTATTGAACCTTCATGAACACGAAGCGTTGGAAGATGTAAGAAATTAAGTGATCAGTTTTGTTAGCTTCGAAACAGGTATGAAGGTCTAAACCTTGTGAAGAAGAAGAAGAACAACAACAAAGAATATCTCAGGAATGGTAGATTCCATTAAAGTGTATTAGATGTACGTGCTTTAACCGGATCTACATTACAGAATGAACTCAAAAATTATTCTCATAAAATCCAAAATATGCATACGTTATGCTTGTTATACAAATATATTTGAATTACGGTATAAGTTACTTTCTAAGTACGCGATAAATTAAATAAAATATGTTAAGCAGATTAATGAATATTTTAAATAATTTTAGTTGTAATTGTATTATTTAAATAACAGGCATAGCTAAATGGGAATGCCTTTCTTTTTTCCTAATTTATTTATGGAATCTTTAAGTGCACTAAAAGGGACAGATTTGTTAATAAATTACTTGCATGAAAAAGAATACAGTGGCACAAATTCGGGCAACACTGGAAATTCAAAATTTTTATTCTATTTTGATTCTGATACACCTATGTGTATAATGCATAAATGCACATAATACGATGAGAGATTCGTGCTTTTAATTTATCATGCGTCACCCAGGTGTTATGCTTTGAAATATTAAACAGTTTTTCTTAAAAACACAAAATTATGTGATATGAAACAGTGCTAAAAGCTTCTATGAAACATTATTTTATACTGCTGTGTTACGTTGCGTCTCTATTAGAATAGAAAAGGTAAAATTAAAAACAAATGCTAAACAGACAAATGAAATCCACAGTTTTGTTGACCCAAAATTAAGAAAATGTTGAGATTCGTCTTCAAATACTTGAGCAAAACAATGATTTTTGAACTTGCAAGCCTTAATAATAATGCCAGCGGGTCACTGACCGCTGACTTTGAAGTTAGCATCATAAAGATGATACCCTAAGGGTTGTTTGTGCGTAAAAGGTAAAGCAACCTTGTCTAACCTTAACCCATTCAAACAAAAAGACCTTGGACTAAAGAACCGGTCGCCAGGAACTTGTTTCGCATAGAAAAAATGAAAGCAGTACGATCAGCTGATTAACACATGGTGGCATTTTCAAAGCCTCTCCTGTGACAGTCGTAGAAACATGATGCTTAGAACGACAGAGAAAACTAACATATGTGTTGCACACAAGATGCATTTGTACTTTAAACACTTGAAGTGGTTTACCTATGAACTAATGTGCATAAAAATATTTTGAGACTTCAATTGTTAATTGTACTTACCAAGGTATGCTGGTATCCCAGCTCATTTTGGGGAGGCGGGTTTAATCCCTGTGACATTTCGGCCGGCTTCTTCTTGTTCAGCTATCACAAGAAAACGTAATGTTTTTACTGTTCAATGCACACATCCCGCACAATTCAACTCGCACACAAGCACCGTTTGTTGGCAACTGAGAAACGTGAATGATTTAAGGAACAGCACGACTGCCACCTGTTGGCCACCGTCCGCCACTATGATTGAGAGCCCGTTCAAGCTTCGAAATATAAGTGCAGTCGACAGCGACGCTTGACGGCCGTGAATGACATAATCACATTTCACGCATGAACGATCGTGGGTTTTCAACAAACAAAACACAGAGAAAAGCGCATGGAGAACATTCAAGTGTTAATTTATCGTTGCGGAGTGAAAAGATGATTTAACTTGCGTAGTATTTAGCTTTACAAAATTAATTTAATAACAACAACAATAATTAATAATAATAATAATAATAATAATAATAATAATAATAATAATAATAATAATAATAATAATAATAATAATAATAATAATAATAATAATAATAATAATAATAATAATAATAATAATAATAATAATAATAATAATAATAATAATAATAATAATAATAATAATAATAATAATAATAATAATAATAATAATAATAATAATAATAATAATAATAATAATAATAATAATAATAATAATAATAATAATAATAATAATAATAATAATAATAATAATAATAATAATAATAATAATAATAATAATAATAATAATAATAATAATAATAATAATAATAATAATAATAATAATAATAATAATAATAATAATAATAATAATAATAATAATAATAATAATAATAATAATAATAATAATAATAATAATAATAATAATAATAATA